>CAFUXE010000200.1:0-16222 GCA_903364295.1 Serranus cabrilla
CAGGGTGAAACCTTTTGAAAAATGACAGAAAAACACAAAATGTCAAAATGGGTCGAATTCAAATATTCCTTAATTACAGTCTGTTTACACATATTATAGCACAATACATTCAGAAATGACAGAAAAACATGATATTATGGGACGTCCAAAATTTGAAAAAAGTCATACTATAGCATGTCGTTTTTTTTCCCCGATAAAGTTCAAAAACTTAAAAAATGCACCAAATTCGCACGATTGCTTTATTAGTCTGTAGACACGTGTCAGGGTGAAATCTTTTGAAAAAGGACAGAAAAACACCACATTATGGTCTGTTTTTTTTCAAAACAGGTCAAATTTTAAAATTCCTTAAAACGCCCAAAAATGTTTAAAATGGCCCAATTATAGTCTGTTGATACATATTAGAGCATAATACATTCAGAAATGACAGAAAACTATTTTTTGATTTTTCCAAAATGTGAAAAATTCATACATTGATTTTAGTCAAAAGGGGTTAATTTTCAAAACGCCTAAAAATGCTAAAAATGGACTAATTTTACTATGTTGATACATTATTATTTCCAAAAATGACAGAAAAACACAATTTTGTGAAAAGTCAAAAATTTGACAAAAAAGTCATACTATAGTATTTCGATTTTTTTCCATGAAAAGGTTATAAAATTTTAAAATGCCCACAATTCATAGAGTAGCTACATTAGAGTCTGTTGAAGCATGTTATGGTATAATATTTGAAAAAGAGACAGAAAACACAATTTTTTGAGCTTTCCAAAAACTGAATAAAGTCATATAGTACATAAAAATTCTACTAAAAGTGTTTCTCTCCTTTTTCAAAAGATTTTAGCACAATATGATCCCACACTGATTTGGGGTCAATCCATCACATGACCTGGAAGCCATTGAGCTTAAATCTTCAAGCTCTGTTCCCCGAATAAAAGCAATATACTGTAATTGCAAGTTTGACTATACACCAATAGATGGCGAACTTGCATCAGGTCAAGTCCAAAAGCCCAGCGTTACAGCCTCAGGATCCCTAAGAAGTTTTCTGCATTTGTCTCTGGACATTATTATCGACAGAAACCAAGTTTAGGCCAAAAAGTGCAAGGGTGTTATATTAACTATGAGTGTCCATCAAATTTCAAACAAACAAATGGCAGGTTGGTGGATTTGAAAATAATTTTATTTTGAAATCCATTCAATATCAACTGGTTCCATTGTTTAAATGACTAGATATACATTCATCAAACATTTACAGCATTGTTACCAAGCCACATAACACATTAACAACACATCCAAAGACAGTCTCTGTTGTCTCTTTGCATGACACTAAAGCCACAAAAACAAACTCCATGAAATCCAGGAAGAAGAAAAAATAAATGAAATATACCTAATTCCTATGACTGCTGCCCCCTGATAACATTTGACTGTCAGTTTTGGAACATAAAAATAAAGGTCATATCAATATGAATCAATATTGTTGTTGGTGTGTGTGTGTGCTGTAAGGCAGAGCACTATAAACTCCCTCCAAAGAGAGAAAGAGAGACAAGAGATCGAGAAGGATGAACAGTATCTTTCTATGTCCTGAGCTAGTTCAACAAAGGAAGACTAGGTTTCCCTGATACAAGTTAAAAAGTCCCTTGTCAATTCAACACAAAACAGACATTCCTATGGGTAAGCAGACATCACACATTTACACGACGTTTCCTCTAGGGCTCTAATGTTTCAACCATTTTGTGTTTAGTTTGTCCTTTTTTCAAGCAAATCCTTCATTGTTTCTGTTGTGTACCATAAAATGAAGCCTCAATAGCACAGCTGAGCCGCTGTCTTGCTGTACATAGGATAGTTTCCTAAAAAATCTGTTTGACATCATTTCCTGTCTGCGTGGCCTCACTGTGTCACAAACAGCTCATTCTAGCTGAGACACAAACAATTTACAACTCTAAAAGTGTGTGTGTGCACAAGTCAAGTCTTTTTCTGAATCTCTAGTGTTTTATGGCATGGGCACACGCTAAGGCACAGATTGTTTGTGGTTAATCCCGAAGCACGCCTGGGAACTACAAGTCCCAGAGGTGTTGCGAGGGGATAAACCGAGCTGCGTTGAATGAATTCCGCACGTGGGACTGACATTCTGTGAGAAGATATAAGAATAAGAATAAGTAAATAGAGGCAGCTTGAAGGTCAGTAATCTACTCATGGCATAAGAAATGTTTGGTGAGTTAGTACAATATAGCAGCGAGTGAGGAAAGTCAGACAAAAAGCGTGAAAAAAAAAAGGATTATAAAACAGTACATACTGCATTTTCATTACTGCATCTTTACTGTGATAGCATATGGTGTGATGGAAAATTATGAGTGCATTCAGTTTCTCCATTGAATCAACATGATGCATCAAGAAATAAACGTTGGAGGCAACTATGGATGATTTCTGATAATGATGAAATTCTGTGCATATATTACCCTTTTTTTTGTTTTTGTTTTTAAAATATGCAACCTGAGAACAGAGTATAAAAAGAGGAGACCAATATTATAAGATCAGTGCTGGGCTTGATTTTTCCTAATGATAAAGGTCACGGAGGTCAGGTGTCAATCAACTGCACTAAGTTGTGGGGCTGGTGCAGCCCTGCACAGCCCACATACGTTTTCACTTTAAATTCTAACAGTTAATTGAAATACAGTTGAAATGGACTGAATGCATTCCGCAACATTGATGGTTCTCTATCTAAAAATAGCAATCAACAAAAGGAATGTCCCCGACGGGATTCAGATCTATGGATACTCAGATTACCAGTTGCCCTGTTACCCTTAAGTCTATTTACACTGCACTCTTCAATCGTGCCATTTCAAATACACAATTATCCGATTTAGTCACACATATATACTTTAGTATAAAAATATGATCCAATTCAATTAAAACACAAGTATGTGGCATTTAAGCAAAAGGAACAAACAGTACAGAACTACATTTACTGTAAAATTTCAAACATTTTAAAGTATTTACCAAACGGAGGAATACAAAAATTGATCATCATTAGTACCTTGTATACCTCATGAGTTAAAAGTTGGGGCGAGCAGTCAAATGCGATCATTTCTATGTACAGTACACTCTGTTTATACAATGTGATGCAATTATAAACACACGCTCCATACTGTGACTGAATATCAAGAAATCCGTGATGATTTTAGGAGATTTTGGTTGGAGTGGGAAGCATTCTGACACAGACTTACATATATATATTATCCAACTATCTTCTCTGCCATGCACGTTTTTACCATTTCCATATTAACATTCCTTCTGTGTAGCATGTTCATTTTCTACAAAAGGCGCTATGGAAACAAAATACAGGAGTGGACTGTTATCGCCACGATGAAGGAGGAAAAAAGCATCTTGTGGAAATGCATTTGGTCTTTATCCGTTACCAAACACTCACGCACAGAACTAAATAAGTGCAGACAAGTGCTTGTGTTTGCTTTTGTTTTTTGCCAAAAATGACAAGGCAATATAATAGAAACAACAGCAGCAAAACGGAAAGAAAGTTTGATGACGATGATGAAAAACTTGTAATGTCAGTATCGGTTTAATCCGAGGCCATCGCATTATGATTTTATGAAAAAAAGAAAGGCTCTAAATTTGCCATCATATACAAAAATGTGCACATAAGACCCCTGAATCTTAATCAACTGCCTGTGTTATGAGGACCAAACACAGCCAGTGAAATAAAATAGAAGGCTGACAGACTGAGACACAACACGAAGCAAAAATAATGAGATGAATTTTGGAGGAACTGAGTGAAAATTGAAGAAATAGATCATTTCTGGCAAATCCGCTTTGAGTCTGCTTGTATTAAGGTTTCACTGCGGTTTATCTTGGGGTGTTAGCCCTTGAATAGCAGGACACAAAACAGAAAGGAGTGCCAGACGTCTGTGCGTGTGTTTTGTGGGGGGAAAAAAAGGCATTTAGCAGAGGTCCAGTATAAAATAGTCTCATATCAACATATCACAGGTGTGTTCGTGCCTCAGGCGTGCACACAGTAAATCTGTGCCTGTGATCATTTCAGTCTTGGAAAACTTCAACATTTCTTACAAACTAAGATCTTATTCTGAAGTGTAAAAATACTATTGCCTGCACAGTTTGTGGACAAGTCGAGTACTAAGTATTCCATACCAAGACTTGATGATGTCTTGTTAGGAAGAGAACAGAATGTGAACCGCTGATTGTTTCCAGTATCATTAAAAACATAATATGGCTTAGAAGACTTACAGTACAAATACATGATTATGCTCAGAAGCCTGGTGGTGACACAGTTGTGTCTCTAGGTCTAAAAAAGTTGGAGAAACATGCTGGGGGGGCTGGTGCATGGATGACCAACACCAGCTATTATTGGCGGCCAATTCGGCAGAAGCTGCCTTGCTTGAAAACTGTACCATTACTGTCTTAATGCTGCTGCCCACTGAAGTGATTTGGGTGTTGTTAGCTGTGAGGGTATATGGCTCTTTGCTCTTTGACATCAGTATAAAAATCTACTTTCAAGCCTACTGCTGGAGTGGTGACTGTCAAGTTCACTTTCTTTCCTCATTTTAGGGCTTGTTAAAGGTCGGGGTAGGGATAACCACGGAGATCACCTCACATATCTATTAGAATTTAGTGCTTTTATGCAGGTATTTGGTCAGAGATTGTATACACGTGTATCTAGATTGGGGCTCAATCAGCTGTACATAATGTCTTTGCATACATGACTTTTCTGCCACACAGTGGAGTGTGGACTGCGTCAAACCAAGAGAGTCATCAGCCTCGTTCACAGGAGCTCTTGACCAGAAGCCAAAGCTAACTTTGCTGCATTAGGGGGTTTAAGTGGTTCGACTTAGCTTATAACGGAGGACTCTTTTTTTCTTCTTCTGTCCCTGAATAAAAAAGGAGATGATTTGTTGAGTGCCTCTCCTGGTTATTCCTCCACAACCCTTAGTACATGTCTCTGTAGATCTCCTGCAGGAGGGGGTGCAGCGAGGTGTCCTCTGTCTTTTTGATCTCCTGCACCAGCTGCGCGTGCTCCGTGACTAGCTGCCGGAGGTCGGCCAGTTTCTGCAGCAGCTTGGGGAAGAGGAAAGTGTCGTCGGGGTGATTGGCCAGCAGGTGGAGCTGTAGCACCTGCACAATGCTCTCCTGCATCAGCTCAATGTGCGCCACATTCACCAGGCCTGGGCGGTCTAAGCACAGAGGAGGAAAAGGACACTTGAGTGAGAAGGCAAGTTAGTGCCAGAATGCCTTCAGAAGTTTGCAATTTGTATTAAACTGAAGAACGAGCTTTGAGAGAAAGAAGATACAATAAAGACCAAGTTTGATTATAAATTGATTTTTTTCCTGCATCCTCACCTCCACAGCAGATAATAGCTGCCACAAACAGAGCCAGGTCGCTGTCATCCAGCTCCAGTGCGTTAAACTTCATTGCAAACTGGAACTTGGGCTCCATCATGTCACTGAACGGCCGCCGCAGGCTCTTGAGGAATTCCCTGGTGATGAAGCCCGAGCCGTACGCTACCAGCAGCCCGTCCTTGTTCATACTGGAGGCGAGCATGGCAAAGAGGGCCTCGTACACGCCATATTTCAAAAGAGTCACCTGATCGTTGAGGTCCAGGTTTGAGAACCCGGGGACGGACTTTGCAAACTCCGTGAGCTCGGTGACCGTTTCCACCGACGTGCACTGGCAGCAGTGGAAAATCCGAACTTCTGCCTCCCTGTCCTTCAGCATTCCCGCTGAGCCGACCATCTTCGCCACCAGCGTCTGCTCTGCCAGCTGGAGGGTCTCCATGTCGTGGATGACAAAAGGCTGCAGAAAGGAGAATACAAAACTGTTATGGCAAAAAATGGGTTTCTAGTTTAAATTCAACACAATCAGTACAGTGTGCCCTGTGATTCTGGCATACATTACATAAATAAACCTGACCTGACTACATAAATATGGAAAAGCTGAGTCAGCAAAGCTCTGTACATGAAAAACTTTAGTGACTGTGATGTTTACCCATAATCCTGAATGAAAGGAAAGGCTAAGCCCAGAGGCACTCATGTTTTCACAGTGACATAATTACAGGAATATACTTATGGGTCACACTTTGAACAAGCGCAAATTATTTCTCTAGAAATATAAAAACAAAGCTTTGGTTGAAAATAAAACAGTGTCAGAGAAATAATGGCAAAAAAAGAGGCGGAAAACAATAAATTAACAATTGTTACAACGCTGTTAAAGACACGGGTGGTAAAGGTGAAAGGAGTCATGTAAGCGCGGTGATGTCCTTAAATTAATATGTGTTTCAGCTGCGTCACTGTTCCCACAGCGGACAGTTTACAACATGTGATGAGCCGCTACACCTGCTGCTGCACCTCACATCAGAGCTCTGAGTCATGAGTGCTGCGCTAAATGTGGCCCAGAGTAGCAGAGTACAGATATGACAGTCATGAGTGGTTTAATTTTGTATGTGTCAACACTAGACTATCAAATCACTCGTAACAGATCATTTACAATAAATAAGTTAATATAACAAACATAATAAGCTTCTGGACAAGGTGTTTGTATATTTGTATCGTGCTATAATGTACATTTTGATCAAAAGTTACAGAATTTGCCAAAGATTTGTGTGCATGCACGTTGTTTCCAGTGAATATCTTCAGTTTTGTTATGGAAATACTTTGTCTCTTTTTTGACCTCACTGCCTGAATTGATGCAACTTGTTTCTGCAGAAGCAAAGATGCCATATTTGTCTCCTTATTGCCATCATAACATTGGCTGCTGGTGCTTCAGTGCGTAAAGGTACAAAGCTCACAGCCCTTGTTGACTCTCAAGATTTCCATGACGACATAATTACTCTCCTTGACCCTGCAGCTATGATGGTCCGGGTGCTCAAATGGGTTTCTAGACCATTCTGTTCTATAAATATTCATTCAGTTTATATTGATAGCACCACACATTGGATGCATTTAGCCTTATTATTATTGTGTGAAAACACTGCAACAAAAGAGTGTAGCGCTGAAAGTGTCTGCAGTTTGAAGACATCCAGTCGAGACTGGACTGCATCATACCAGAGCAAAACCAGTTCAGTCAGATGGTAAAACTAATTACTGACTGTGAATAAATCAGAGTTAACAGTGACACAATTATGGCTCAGTATTCCTTCCAGACGTTGCACAGATGAGTCAAACCCGACTGACAATATCGAGCTCAGTTACAGATCCAAATAAGTTCTTGGAGGATCCTGTTTTTCTGGAAGGGTGATTAAACATTCAACACAATCATCATCAATCATCTGTCTTCTTGCAATAGTAACCCCAATAGTATTCACATATTTTAAATTAAATGGTGGATTGAAATGCTCCTTGAATAGTCATATTATTCAAAATGTATTTGCATTAGTGAGTTTTTAAAAAAAAAACACAATGAAGAGCAAAGGAAACAGAGCAGTTATATGATTGGGAAACTAATTATTCCACTTTTGACACCCCATGAATGCAGCACAAATGCCCTGTGTCACAATGTTAACTAGAAAAGCACTCGGAGAGCGCAGACCTCCACCAAGGCAATAGGGTCAGTTACACAATACCAAACTGCACACTTGCAGGATTATATTGAAAGCATGTATTTTGGGAGCACACTGGCATTGAAATATTTCATCCACTAGATGGCAGCAGTTAGTTAAGGCAATATGGTCATTGATGCAATAATATAAATTCACAATATAAATTCCAGATGGTGTTCATCCAAATCTGTGCAGAACTTTTTGAGTTATTTTGTACACAAACAAACAAACGTCCTTGGTGGAGGTAATAAAAGTGTAAATTAATGTCCTGCAATTCCAATCAGTTACAACGTTTTATGGGTTCTCCCTTGGTCTATGCTGCACTTTTCCATGAGGTTTCATGAAAATTGGGCTGTATCCGTACTCCTGCTGATGCATGATGCAGCAGCACTAGAAAAGGCTTTTTTATGGGGCGTCCCAGTTAGGGTTAGGGTCCATTTCCTGCACGTCTTCCCCTCTGTCTCACCCTTCTGTTCTCTCTGTCAATTTATAAAAGAAATGCAAAAAAATTTAAAATGCAAAAAATAGATAATAAAAAAAAATCTAAAATCTTAAAAAACGCTCCTTATAGTATACTGTTCAAAAACAATCTCATAATCAAAAAAAAAAGTTGTTCACAGCGCTGTGTTACATTGTACAATTTGACTTTCATGGGAAGTTCCGTGTCGCATCTCAGTGCTGTGACACCTTCAAAGAACACTAAAACCAAGAGGTGGATCAAACAATACGTGGACCTGACTTCTGCCCAGACCCCATCAGTTCCTAAATGGACACTTATATCCATCCAGACGCTTTGATCTCCACAAGCTGAAGGGGGAGGTCTGTGTTTGAACATGGATGTGCACTTGGACTGACCTGTCCCTCTTGACCTACTTCACACCTACACACATGCATCCATGGAATTCACAACAACTCCAGGCTGTAGTCCCTGACCTGCCCCTTGTCGGACCCTCGCTTTAGATGAAAAGAAAAGGAAAGAATCAAAGTGGCGAGGGAATGTTTTTTTCGGGTGAGACTGGGGACGGGTGATGAAAAGGGAAATAGGCGGTGATGGGCTCATACACTGGCTCTTTATACAGATACAGATGTTTCCTTGTCCGGCTTGTGTGCTGGCTCGCACCATCGATTGAGCAAGATATTTCTGCCATTGGCTGGGTGCACATGATCTCTGAGGTGCAGGCTGCCAGGTCACATTGAGACACTAGTTTGATTGCACTTTGTAAATGTGCTCAGAATTAGATTGAAATCACTCCAATCAGGAAGAAATAAATTAAAAGTTGCAAGGCAACGTGACCGTGACTTGTGAGGAAACTCAGGAAATGAGAAGATCCATGAACACATGATCCACACATGCAAACCTTCCACTCACCAACCCACTACTTTTATTCAACGTACAGGGGTGCTGGTCTTGCCGGTGAGAATGGTTCGAGCCTTGGCCTTGTTCATGTTGAAGTTCTTGAGGTAGGCCTCGTAAATCTGCCGGGCCAGCGTCTTCTGGTCGGCTACCTGGGGGTCTTCCACCTCCCTGTCCCCCGTTACCATCTCCGCCTTCAGCTTTAGCTTCTCCGACTGGGGCATCCGACCAAAACGGATGGCTGTAAGCAAACAGACAGAAAGTCAGACAAAGATTACAGAATTTGTGCCAGTATAAATGTGTCAAGTCACAGATCAAATGTACGGCACAGCAAATATTGCAGAAAAGGCAATAAATGTTACGCTGAATATTATTATAAATATCCTTTTTAATACAGCACAGAAATGACTACTGGATAAGAACAAAGAGAAGACCCAGAGCGCTTTAAAACACACACAGTTTTTTGGAAAATGTAAAATAGCCGGAGCTCCATAAAACCACAATAATATCTTATTCAGATGCTGATATAATGTCTACAAAGACACCGCACGATGAAATGAATCCAAGCCAACATATCAGCACAGGTGCCAAAGAGTGCATTCTCCAAATCTATGGATCAGGACACTTTTCTGTCATTCTAAACAAGAGAATATTACATAATGTCCTGATGTACCTGAACACGCGAGCGGACCACATACCCAGATAAAACATTAAACAAAAGGTCATGAAAACACAGACCTGTCTGCCAAAGAAGGCACTCTCAAAGACAAAAACATCACTTGACTCCTTTCATTTCACCCTTGCAGTGAATGCATCCAAAATTAGTACCAAGTGTTCTCTGCGCAATAAAAGCAACACTCGGCAGAGCCAGGAGGTGGCCTCAGGTTGCCTCAGGTGACCAGGGGCATCTCAGGCTGAGATCCTGCCCTGACATGACTTTTGCACTGCAGTCAAATATTAATAGTCAGCAGTAATTTAATACAATGTGATGTTAAATAAGTTAAAGAAATTCCCTTTGAATTAATACTGCATAATAAAGCTTGTAGGAGTGTGATGCAACACATGCAGCAGCTCCTCACAATGTTTAACTAACTAATTCATCAATGAATGCCTGAATTCATTTTGATGAAGTAAACAGGAATTAGAATTTATAATTAGTAATGAATGCTTTTCAAATCTTAATTTTAATTAAAAAAACACACTTAATAAAAATCAAAACATAACCAATGTCCATTGAGCAAAAAAGGTATATTTTTATGCATCACAGCAATAGGAAATTATGAATGAAGGCACAAGGGCACTACAGGTATACAAGGTGTGTGTGAAGTGTGTTTTCATGTTTATAAGAGTTGTTTTTCTCCGAGGGGATGCCGGCATCTCTCAGACAGCTTGATCCCATTTGACTAAAGGGATTAGAGGTGAACTGTTTTTAACCCCTCCACGCCAATTTAAATGGCTGAGAACCCAACATCCCGCTGCACCCACCGGCTGCATTTACAGGACCATAAAAGTATAAAAAGAGATCTGATTCCCGCTGTTTTCCACCGAGCCGCCCACTTTTGAAAAGAATCCAGGACACTGAGCAGGGATGAGATGCCGAGCGAGCAGACAGCACGAGGGCCCATTAGATTACTGCTCACAAAGTGGATGGATCATCTGAAGCTGGTAAAGCTCCACAGTGGGCGCCTGGGCAGGAGCCAAGTCTAATTAAGATGAGAGGAAGTGAGTGATGTTAAGCTGAGCATAAGTCCATTTCCTCCGGTCCAGTGTGAGAGGATGAGTCCGCGACTCAAGTGGGGAGGGGGCTGAGGGCGGGAGGTGGACAGTCTGTCATTCCATTAAATCATCTGTTTGACGGGCGATTTGTGGAGGAAGACTGCAGCCATTAAACACCTCCTTTCCAAGACATCACTCCCATATGGCTCATACCAACACAATAACAGATACATTATTTTGTATTTTAATAAGAAGTTCATGCATACTGGATGGTAAAAGTGCTAAAATGTAGTCAGCAAAGATGGATTATCAAATGTTCCATAATCAATTATAACTGACATCACTATTGTAAATTAGATTAACAGTCCTGACTCAAATGTTCATTAATGTTTTTCTGGTAAAGTTCTTTAAAAGCAAACTTACTTTGGCTTTTGTAGCAAATTTAACCTTAGAATTAGATATTAGATTAACTTAGAAATACTTGCCAAAAGAGATGGTAGATGCTGTGCTTGTTCTCTAAATCGTAAATAAAACCGAATACGATCATTTTTAAATCCTTTGTGCAGTTTTCAATTCAATATACGCCACAGTGTGTCATTTTTCAAACTCCTAAACTTTGTTTTTTCCTCTGAATTTGATGTGATCCAGATTTTTCTACATCTTCCACACAGCGTCCCAACTTCTTTGGAACTTAGGTTGTAGAATCTATCAATTACTTGTGTGTATATTTTAATTTATTAATAAAAAAAAAAGAGTAAAAACTGCTGAACCACTGAAGGACAGAACAGTCAGAACCTTCAGTTTCTGATCAATTGGTGGTCTATGGAAGCCGAGGGACAAAGCTCCAAACTTAGCAGTGATGTGCTCCTGGAGTCTCATCCACCACCAGACCCCAAAAGATCAGGTTGCTCTGGTCTCAAATCTCCTTCCTCCCCCTTCTACGGTTACATTCAGGCTCATGAAACTCAATACATATATACCGTAAGAGGAAGTGAACCTGTCAGATATACTACTACTTTAAGGCACTAGCGCAGTAGAGTGTTAGCCTCGTTAGCCAACGACCCCGTGGGACAAAATAAAGACGCTCCGTCCAGCCTCTGCTTCCTCAAGTTCACCGCCACCCGTGTGGAATATCTGCAGAGGGTGCGCAGTCTATAAGTAAACCAAACGATTGCATTGACCTCTTTGATCCTTCTACTAAAAATAGACTGACAGGCCAGCAAAGACAAGCACCTGCACGCCCCCACACACACACACACACATGACCTCCAAAATCTGCTTTCCCCAGTCAGGACATTGACTTTGCCCTGGGGTCAGCATGCTGTGTGTTTATACAGAGTAAACAACATTCACCAGAATCGCAAACTTTGACCTCAATATTTTTGGATTCCAAACTTAGATAAGCAACACTGACGTGAAAACCTGATGTAATGCTTTTAAGAAAATGCTGTGTTTAAGGTGTTCACAGGTGTTGCATGTGCAGGTGTTTTTTTTCTTGTACTTCAAAGTTATTAATTAAAAAAAAAAAATCATTAAAATAAAAATGTGTAGGGCCAGTCTTGGGGAAAGTTCTGGAATGTCAGGTAATGAAGTTGTAATAAAAAAGTTGGAAAATTACAAAAATAAAATCCTAGTTTTTTAAAGAAAGACTTACTTACTTAATTTACATTACTTTCTATATATATATAATTATTATATACACTTAATTTTACAAGAAATGTTGTACATTGAAGACATTCCTACTATACTAACTTTTTTTTTTTAAATATCAAATTATTATTTCAAATATCAGATTTTACAAAAAATAAAAAATGTAGAGAAATAAAAATGTTTTGTAAAATATTGCACATTTAACACATTACTCTCTACATTAACTTTAAAAAAACATCACACATTGATAAAAAAAAACAAAAAAAAAACAAACACAAAATTGACATAAGCAAAAAAAAAATTTGTTTCATAAACATTGACAAAATAAATCCAAATGCAACGTAGCTTGAGTGGTTTGCTGGTGGTTTAATCATCATCATTTTTTACATTTGGACTAAAATGTGCTGATTTTCAGATATATTGCTGCAGCAAAGCCAGCTACTGGTGTGCTATGAGTGTTTTTATGGATCACATGAGCAGGTGGATCGACTCACTTGGTCATGTGATTTCCCTTCTTGTTCACATATCTGCAACCAGAGGGGTTCAGTGGGTTCAGCCTTTGTAATGCAATATGCCTCCAGTACTGCAGAGGCTGCAGTATGCTCAGCCACAGAGAGACCATCCACATGAATGAGCTGCAGCTCTAAGTGGTGTTTTTCTGATTAAAGTTAAATAGGTAAATGGGTAAATGAGTAAATGTTGAACGAGGATTAGGCTTCAGTTAGAGACTTGTCTTAACATGTAACCCAACACCAAACTGTGGTGTTAGATTTCTTATTCAGGCTAATTATGTGTCTACGTGACTGTTCAGGCTTTCTTGGCATCTGCACAACTGTGGTCCTCTGTTAAGTAGTGTGTTTACAAGTAACAAGAACCATGCATGTATGTGTGTGTGTGTGTGTGTGTGTGTGTGTGCATGTGTGTGTGCTGAGCTTGAAGCACTGCCCAGACCTGCCCTGCCCTGTGGGACTCACCGTTGTGGGACATGCCCACTGACAGGCACTTCTGGAAGCGGCAGTATTGGCACTTGTTGCGGTTCTTTTTTTGGATCTTGCAGCGGCGCTCACACTTGTCATACTCCAGCTTCAGACGGATGGTCCTCCGAAAAAAACCCTGAAGGAAAGAGAGGAAATTGCCGTTAAATTGTGAAAACAGCTCACATGAAGCAAAGACTTTGACACTGTGTGAATGAGGCATGAACACCATAGACAAGATTCATCAGAGAATAAGTGAAACATACCTGGAACAAATACAAAACCATGATTGTAACATCTAAAACCAGCTTCAGGACCCAGAAAAAAAGTATTGGCGAATGAAGATCATCTTAAAATAGCAGTTATTTACTCCCATATGAATGGTACGTGACAATATCAGGCACTTAGTTTCACAATCAAGATATCTTGCTTACACAACCTTGACAAAAAGAGACATTTAACTTTGGCGAGGAACACATGGACCAATAGACTTATCTGCGGTTGGCTGGATGGTTGAAAAAGGCCTGGGGAATTGCTTAATAACATATTTACCCATACTTAATAGCAATTTGCACTTATCCAAAAATGTCACCCAATGTTCCAAAACACCCACACGCTCAAGGACACAAAGATGATCACACCGTACAGTGTTACTCAGGCATGCTGCAAACACGTGAGCACGTTAAGTAACTCTGTCTGACTCTCACCCACTGACCTCCAACCTCACATGCACACACACATATATACAACCGTAAAATAAGGGTGACATGAAGAGAAGACCATGGGCTTCACACTGGTGTCCAGTGTCATAAAGGATCAGTGTATTGACAACACAGAGGTCAGCCTCCTCCTATTAATGTTCCATGACCAAGTAGCACGGCGAAATCTGAGAGTGTGTGTGTGTAGGAAGTTGTTTATACATGTTTTCTGACAATAATTCTGGTCATCTCACATGTAAAATTGTATTTGTACTTTACTCAGTGGCATGCATTTTCCAAAACTTATTGGAATCAGGAATATCAGAGTCCTGGTTAATTTGTTCTTGTTTTTGTTGTTTATTATACATTAATGTTTTTTTTATTACGTTAACTCTAATTGCTGCTTATAAAGTCATGAACATTTATTGTTACCAAGTATATTATATATTAACCAAGTTTTCAGTGTTTCTTAAAGGCCAGTTATCTGTAAATATTTGCCAGTTTCCCCCTTTAGTTCCCATTCATCTCTCTCACTCTGCACACAATCCCCAAACTGGAAAATACATGTGATACTACAACTTCCACTTTCTACCTTGGAATACAGGCTTATTAAAAAAACAAACATGGCTGTAGTTCTGCAGTGGCCATTTAAATGCGACACGTCCTGCTGTCCCATTATGACCTGATCGAGAAATGCTGACTTCAGCTAAATGTTGCAAGAAGGGGCTTCAGTGTTATCCTTTGACACTTCAGAGGTCACTTCTGATAGATGTCCATTTAATGACTCTGTCCTGAAGGTAGAAGTTGAGGTTAACACATTTTCCTTGACTTTTGTGATAACCTTTCGTAATTTTACAGCCGTACAACTTCACCCTGCACAGGTCACATATTGACTCTGGCCTTTGTCCTGTGCAGATATTTAGTTCTTGAGCAAGTTTTTTATTTATGCATTGAATAAAATAAAAAGAAAGACAAGTTATATGAAGTAATGTAAGAAAATGCACATGTGGGATGGTCGTAAAAACTTTGAAATTAAAGAAAGCTGTATGCTTGCCATACAAACAAGACATAAAAGTGTTTTGAATATCTTAAAGAAAGAAAGAAATCATGTCGAACTGACTACTACATAGAAGATAAACAGAGCTAGTGAGATACCAGTGGATCTGAGACCAAGTTATTAATAAACTGTAAAGGAAAGGGGAAGTGACCTGTTAAAAACCTGAAATACAGAAGTGCCTATCTGAAGTTTAGTGATGTCAGTTATGTTTAATGGGGGTTGATATGATATGTTAATATGAGCAAACCAGCTCGAGTGAGTGACTTTTCCAGAAAGAAAGAAAAAAGATAAACAAACACGTTTTATATGTTTTTGCATACTATATTGCAATAAGATATTAAAGGATAACTCATATAGAGATATAGGTTCTTCTTCTATAAGATATGGCTTTGCTTCTTTCAATTTTTTTTTGCAATCTTGCTCGACACATAAGAGATGTGTCTTTTCCAGTTAAGCTGATCGTCACTAATTACACTGACAGTAAAAAACTTAACACGGGAGACATATTCAAGAGCATTATTAGCTATAAGAATGAGGTGAATATGATCTAATGGGGTTATATTTTTAGGCTTGGTCATAATTTGATCTTTTTGAACCTGATATCAATTCTTTCTGTACAATTTCTCTTACTAGTAATCAACCTATGTTCATCTTAATCTGTAAAAAAAAAATCATGGTGTCATCAGCATATAAACTGAAGTGCGCTTCTTTTGATTTCAAATATAAATCTCTGATGTGTATAAGAAATAAAAGACAACCTAGTATGGAAGCTTCTTTGTTGTTTTTAGACCAATTAAGTTCAGTATAAATAGCACCAAGAGCTTTAAGATTATTTCATATATAATAATAATAATAATGAAGTTCTATATTGATGCATGGATGTTGACAGATAGTAATTCTACTGCTGCAAAGCTTCACGTTTAACTGAGCTGCTACTCCAATGTGAATGTTTATGTAACAGCATGTTGACATGATGGAGTTGCTGAGTTTATGTCTCACTTCCTGACATTCATACTCCCACTGCTGGCTGCCTGATACATGTAGCTGCACTCGGTGGATTTACAGTGTGGAGGTGTAGAAAACTCCCTCACTTCATCTACTTTCCCTTCAGTTTCTAACCTTAAGGGACTGACAGGAAACAAAAAAAATGTATATTAAAGAAAATAAAGTACTGACACACCTACAAGGACTCAAACACACACACACACACACACACA
>CAFUXE010000200.1:16302-33002 GCA_903364295.1 Serranus cabrilla
CACACACACACACACAGTAAGTTAGAGTGTCTTTGGCCTTTAGTGCCTCTTAAAAAACAGCCTTGGGTTGTTCTTCAACACGACTGGTAAACAATTAACTCAAAGATTATTGAGCGACCACGTGTAAAGGCTGAGACTGGTAGTTCTGATGCTTTTAGAAGTTATCATTAGTCACAAGACACACTGCCTCTGGATTTCTGGCCTCGCATGTCCTACTTCTTTTTTCAGTGTCTTAAAAATGGGTTGATGTGTAGTCAGAAGGGCTGTTTGAGATTCTTGGCTTGTCTGTGCTTGAGTGTGGGTGACTCTGGGAGGAAGCAATTGATGGAAACACAAAACAGGGGAGAGAAATCAGCGGTGTATAAAACATGGTGTATAGGGGAGAAAATATGGGACAAGTTAAGGAAGATGCATCTGTGATATGAGTGTTTGGCTATTAATGAGACCAACTCAGTCAATAATCCTCGCACTGGTCTTGTCTTCACCAACATCTATTGTAAAACTTAAAGAGAAAATCATTTAGTGGACTGTATCATTTATGTGTGCAAAGTTTGTCTCACCTTGCAGCCCTCGCAGGCGTGGACTCCATAGTGGTAGCCCGAGGCGCGGTCAGCACAAACTCGACACTCCAGATTGAGCGTTGAGGAGGCAGATGAGAAGTCCTCCTGGCCCGGTGCCACCCCGTAAACAACCGACGACGGGCTGGATGCTGGCGTCAGGGCATCTGCAAAACACACACGGATAAAATAACTGTGTCATCACACTACTGCCCCGAATACACACATATCTCAAGGCAAACCTTGCACTGATAAATTATAAATCTGGTGATATTCTATAATTGTCTCAGATTGAAAGTCCAGCACCGTAAATGATCCAATTTACAAGTATTGTCTGTATAGCCATAGCCTGGTATAGTTTATTTCTCTCAAGACTCATTGACATTCTCGACAATTCGGCTTCTCCGATACTCACAATGTTTTCACTTACAACTGCAGATTCAATCAGACGAGACAATGGCTCTTATTGGCCCCCACACAATCATATCTGATTTGAAAATGGGCACACACACACAGACTTCATAGATCTATATTGTATGGGTGTCAGTATGTATAATATCCATTGTATCCATTGTTGGGAAGGCAAGAACTGTATATTTGTGCATGAAAAAGTGACATTAGGGTGTGATTTGCATCAAAAGCATGACACACAGTTTTATCCTAAAACAATGGAACATAACTGGATAATTGGATGGACTATAGGCATCAGGATGCTCCAAAGAACAAGCTGTCAGAAAGTCAAACAGCAACTGAATTACGTTTCCAATGTGCTTTCGACAATTTTTGACGCTCTACGAAATTGACATTTAGGCCATGTGTGTTTGCTGTGTTCAGTTTCTCCAGAGTAAAGAAAAGAATTGATGAGCCTATCATATTTGGTGTAGCCCGCAGTACATAGGATATATGTTGATCTACCGGGAGCCAACAACAAACTGAGTCATTATCTTTAGAAAATGTCAGTAGAAATACAAATCTGCCATTAATGTTGCCTTAATGAATGCAACTCTACTGTCTCACCTCCCTCTGGCAACGAACTTGTGGGATCTGAAGTACAGCTTGACCTCTTTGTCCCGACAAAGGCAGTCTGTTCCAACACAGCAAGTATTTATTCAGAGATATTAGCATGCCTTCTGTGATGCGTTGCCGACACATAACAATTTTGGAGTAGTATTACAGATCTTCCTCTTGGATGACAGGTCATGTGGTTGCCAACAGTTTTATTTCCACCTTGTGAAGGCAACATGGCTGGTAGAACTTTCCTGGGACATAAATAGGGAAGGCAAGCGGGTCAAAACAGTGGCACTAAGTCAAGCCACATGAGTGGGTCGAGAGACGCCAAAACAGGGATAAGCGGCGTTTGGCAGCAGACCTGGAGCCGTGTTCCCTTTCTGCTGCAAGCTCACAAGTTTCAACTGAGCAACAACAGCATGTCAGTGTTTCATCTGCTGCTGCTACTGTCTCTCACAGTTAGCACGCCTAAACACCCATAAATCCTGAACACCCTCTCACTGACTTTTCCATGACATCATCAAATGTTTCTGTAATGCCTTTCCCCATACTTCCCTCTCGTCTCTGCCCTTCTGTCTCACTCACGCCCTCTATTCTCCCTTTAACTGTTTATCTTTCTGGACTATTTACTCCTTCTTGACTAGTTGCATAATTAGGTAGTAGCATAAATTTCCCCTGATGTCCATGTGACTCTTATTCAGGAAGAAACGCAGCAGCAAAATGGATGGTTTCCTGAGAGGTGCTGCATGGTGGCTGAGGAATGTGTGAATTCCTCATTGGATATGGGGCGAGGAGAAGGGCTGGAGGACGTCAGAGAGGTAAAACAACAATACAGGAAACAAGAAGAGGCTAAGGCTAGGAAGAAGGGAAGAATTAGGAAGAAAAAAAGGAAAGAAACTGGCAAGAAAATGCTTCTACTGCAACGTTTTACTGGGGACTATTGGCCAAAGTGGGTGAATCAGACAATCTGTGTAAACAAACAGCTGTCAAAGGATTGTAGCGCAGCAAGTCCTATTTGAACGTTTAGTTGGAGCAGATAAAGGATTAAGTGGTAAACTATGGGACCCCTGCTTGGACTAAAACAACAATCCCAAGGAGATTACGCTGAGCTGTCAGGGACACTTTGACACTGAAATGACAACATAGGAGCACACAGCACATTGTTATCTCACCATATTATTAATAAAAGAAATAGATCATTTGAATCAATGATAATGAGACTTCACCTAGAACAGTGGAGCCTTCAGAGCCATTGCTGGAGGACTGGTATTCGGGGACATCAAAGGAGCTGAGGGCGTCGTTGTCGATGGACTGGGAGATGTCCTGGAGCTCCTCCATGCCTCCCATGAAGTCGTCACCGGCGCACAGGGGGCTGCCCAGCACCGAGTCCTCCAGGGGCGAAGGGGGATGGTAGTGGCTCTCCATGTCGACCATTGCGGTGGAGGAGCGTGCTGCCGGCACTCTCACTCATCAGACTGGAGACAGAGGACAGGGGGAGGGTGCAAGGGAAAAGAGACAAGAGGTCAAACAGGTGATATGGAAACACAAGACAAGATGATAACTCATTTCTAAGGTCACCTCTGTCTCAAGTGTCTACGTGTTCACTTGCTTGCAATGACAATTCTGACATGCTGATCTTTAGCAGATATCACATGTATCATGTTTGCTATCATAGTTTTGCATGTTAGCACAGAGTATATTGTGCATGTCATTAGACTTCATAAAGGAAGTCATAAACCAAAGATTATTGCAAGTTTGACCTGATTTTGCTGCAAAATATGAAATCAGAGGAACACTAAAGTAACTGGGGACATGAATATCAAATCATCAAGAATTTTTGGAATGTTAAGTTGCTAATGTGAAGACATTTCACATATGGCAATCTCACTGTTGTGCTAGAGAAGCAGTAAAGGGATCTAAGCAGCCAATTGGGGACATCATTTGGGAACGATGATTTTTTTTAGCTAGTTGCACTGAAGAAAATATGGGAGATCAAAAATGGTGGTCAGGATCCATCCTCTGGGCACCATGAATATCTCTACACAGTTCAGTCTTCATCAACACCAATGAGTGATATTGCACCTTTATTTTTTATCAGTGCACATGATTTAAAACAGCATACATAATACACTCAGGCCCAATGAGAAGTGCTGATGCAACATGCGGCCCTCTTCACGAACAGGTGCCGCATGTTGCTATAGTGGGTCACCCACAGACAGTAAAGTATGAAGCACATGGAGTATCTTATGACATAACACAGGCCCCTCCGCTGCAGAGCTATTCACTCCTAATACAGTAACCTTATCCTTGTAAACCTCATAGTGCTGCATGAAGAGAAAGACAGAGGACAGAGAGACAGAGAGTGAAGCACAGGGACATGTGGGATAAATGTAGGTCACTAGGCTGGTGTAGGCTGTGCTGTGATAGGCTGGAGTTGGCGAGAAGACACATGACAGACCGGCTTGTACAGTAGATGGGTGAGATTTTGCTGAATTGCACAGTGGGAACTGGGAGGAGCTTGTTAGTTAAGCTTAAGACCAGCAGAGGGAATGGACCTTACATCACATATTAAAACTTCATATATCCGCATGTAAACTGGGTCAATCTTCAGTAAGCCCTTTCCATCAGACCCCACTAAGAACATCAAACGAGGGGGAGGTGGGAGATGGGGGTTGTGGTTGAAGGTGCCTATATTACTACAAGACAGCAGCTGCTGGTTGTTCTCAGCCATTCCACACATTTACACATGACTGCTTTCGGTTTAACCTTAACTTAACCTGTACTGCAGGCTGAGAGACTGACAACACGCTTAAAGCATTTATGCACTCAATGCTCCCTGTGAGTCTATTTTAAAGAACTAATGGCATCACACTGAAGCAGCAACTGAAACTATAGGTCATTTGCATGTCAAGTTTCCTTGTGTACAATATGCAAATGAATAGATGAAGTAAACATGGTTCTTTGTATTATGTGGCTGTTGATTACTGACTGTTTCAGTGACATTTTAAACATTCAAGTAGAAGGGAAAAGATGGAAGAACCCTTAGAAAGGTTCCTACTTGTTATAGGGCTGGTAGGTGGCTAGCATGCCCAAAAGCAGATCAATGATGAAAACTAAAACACAAACAAGTACTTTGCAACAACAACAACAGCATGACAACAAGACCTGGCTCAAAGTCCAATCAATGGTATAAGCTAACTACACCATGGTTGCATGACGTCTACGACACTACTGTTAGCTTCAGACACTCTCCGACAAGCTAACCTGCTTTTTTGACAAGCTAGCTACACTGTAGCCTAAACTATGTTTATTAACCTAATCCGCAATCTACAAGAGTTTGCAAGACCACTGAAAAACACAACTACAGGCTGTAAGGGCAGACTACTTGTTAGCAATGGCCTTTTTAAGAATGCGTTAAAAAAAATTAACAAAATTCACCAATAGTGGTATTTACTAATGTATTTTATGTTTTAAAACAAAAAGTTAACATCTCGTAAACTTGTGGTAACCACAAACCTTATTTCTGGCATCTAACCAAAAACCCATTAAAAATCCATTGAGTTCATTGAGTTTAAGAGGTTAGACCCCATGGTGCTAAAATGCTAACTTACTTCCAGGTTTAACAACTCATTCCTGTGGCATCATTGCATTCCCAATGTCTATTTAAGACATTGGGAATGTAATGGTGCAAATAGATGAATATGGATTCAATTGTTTGAGAGCTGGGGCCATTGGGAAACAGATCGAGAGCACAGCAAGTGATAATCCCAGCAGATAATTGAATCAACTTGTGAATTCATGCATTTGTTTTCTGGAGTAATACCGGGATAAAAACATAATGCAATGTACTATATTTTAAAATAAAGAATCACAACTTAGAGGAACTAAACAGTATCCAATAGTAAAGACCTTGAAGATTCCCACCCCATAAAAACACTACATGAAAAGAAGCCTGGCATGTGAGCGGGCTGGCTGCTTTACTGAGCTACTCACTCTTCAATACACTTGGAATTGTGAATGGAGGCAGTGTTAGCTCTACTAGCATAAAGCAAACCTCTTTAGCATTCAGCTTCTAGCTCCTGACCCTCAGGTCTTCCCTTAGAGGACATCCTGTTTCATACACTCGCTTCACTCAGCACTGTCTCATCATAATACTGCTTCAAGGCGAAAAAATAAAGGCTGACCTCCTTGCTGTCTATTCAGATTACACACAGGCAAGTTATTCTCAAGTGGTAAAATGAGATAAAGTTGGACTTACACACTATCAAAAAAACATTATTTTTCTTTCGCAACACACTGCATATTTCAACAGTGGATGTAGATATAATGGGAAACTCCATAACATAACTGTGTAACACCATACATTTAAAATGACTGATACTGTAATCCTGCAGTTTCTTTTCTTTTTTTTAATAAAATAACATATTCTGTGTTTAAATGATGTGTTGTTGATTTTTCATGGAAAAACCACCATCATATATGAAATCACTGTAGTCAAACAGGAAAGTTTCATTAAGTAACTAAAAAATGTAGCTATGTTTGCTATATTTATGGTACTTTATTGTTTTTTTCTGTTTCTGATTAACATTTTTAAATCTAGTTCAATTTGCATGACTTTCTATTCAAATGACATGAGTCCTTTTCTGAACTCATGACCCTCTACCAGCAGCTCTGAAGTGGACCGAGCTAACCTCGTGTTGCCACCAACATGCAACACGACAATGTAAATACACAGATCTGCTTAGCTGTAGAGGTCTTGTGGATTGAGACAGACAGAGACAGAGAAAGAGAGACAAGGAGGGGTGGAGAGGAATGTCAGTTAAGCTACATTACAAGGTCTTTATCAGCAGTGTGTTATACTGAGCCAGCAAGTGAGGCAAAGAGAGAAAGAAAACAGCGGTTCCTAGGGTAACAGCAAGCCTTTGTCTTCTGGGTCAAGACCTCTCTTGTGCTCACTCAACCAAGCCTGCTGAGGGCACTGCACACACTGAGAGAAAGATGAGCAAGGTCATACGTGTTTGTGTGGGTTAGGGTTGGAGTTTGGGTCCAAAAGAGGAGGAAGGGGGGGCGACGCTGACAAAAGACCTGGAGTCATCAGCGTCAGTGAACGAGCAGCAAGCGTATATAAACAGCTTTAACCCACAACAGTTGGAATTCAATCTCTCATCATGAAAATCAATAAATCCCATTACAGACTGTATTAGCAAGTCTGCACCAGTGATCACAGGGCCGGATGTAAGAGTGGACCATAAATAATCCATACTGTCCGATGGATTCCTGCACAGTTGCTTAGCATGCTCACCCAGCCCCCCATGTTATGCTCATCCATCTCAGTGAAGACCCACATTAGACAGACAGGCCACGGAGCTGCTGCTGGTAAGCTGCAGCTGAGGCAGATAAACAAGCTCTGAATGAGACCCAGGCATGTAGACGGCCTCCTACTCTCCCAACAGGAACGGCCATAGAACAGCGTGAGGCTAGTTTACACAGCCGTCTGAGATATTCAAGAAAATGATTTAGAAATTGTCCGCACCGTTGAGCCGAGAGTCTCAGTGGTGATATGCATCACTCAAGAAGTTAGTGCACTTCATGCTATCTGACATCTCTGAATCCACACAGGCTACAGCTGATACCTAAAAAGTACAATCCGTGAATATCTATTGTCTCTTGGATGTCTAATAAAGCTTCCAAATCCATGCACAATGAGGACAATAAACAGCAAAGAGTGTGATGACAAGAAAACACAGATGAAGCTGGCTGCAGACCAAGACATCAGAGGTGTGTATGGGCTTGTCTCACCAAGGCGTGGACAATAAAAACATTACAAGAAAAAAAAATGCAGTCCTTCAAAGTGCAGGGGAACATACCTTGGCAAAGAGATGAGACAGAAGAGAGATAAGTTGTACTATCTGTCTGTTTGCAGCATTGCTACCCGTCTATAAAACGTTGGTTCTTGGTAGGATAGTTTATAGAATAGGAAAACCCAACAACTCCAGTACACAAAACAATACTGCCCTACCTTCCTCATCCAAAAACTTGAAGTCTTCTATGCAACTTTGGTCCCTGACAACATGACAGCCAAATGTTTCCAAAAGCTTGTGTGATTATTCAGTATGTGTGTGTGTGAGGGAGAGAGAGAGAGCAGACCACAGGTTAATGTTTAATCCACCCATCCTGTGGTCTGAGTGCTCACAGGCCTGTCAGAAGAAGGGCCCCAGGGGGCATAACGGTGGTCTTAGAGCAGGAATATGGGCTGATGGGGCTGACCCGCCAGCTCCGCCTGTCCATTTGTTTGAAGAGTTCACTATATGAGCTCAGCCTGGACCGTGCCCGCAGTGTAAACACTCAAGAAAGCCTTATCACTCAGGGCTGATGTGCTGGCCGGCGCCCTCTTATCGTTATGGAGATTGACCAAAGTACAGGGGAAGTGATTGACATTGGACTTTAGCTGCAGTCTGCGACAGATGAGCCGTATGATAGTTCAGACGTTATGTTATCAGGTCACTTACCTTGTTATTTTAGGGTCAGCGAAAGCACATTTTGTCTGCCGCTTTTAGACTTCCTTAAAATAAACCATGCACTTTACACGTTTAAAGCTATTTTTAAAAAGCCTGATATAAAGGATTATATTTTTGGATGTGTTATTTTCACATTTTCCGGACTTCCATTGGTTTCTCCTTATTATGATTATTTTTGTATATAATGAAAATCCACAAGCAATGTTATGTCATTTGACAGTTTTAATGCAGATTAATTTTAAAATTCTGCAATTCCAGATTAATCCAATTATGACAAAAAATAATGCAGATAGATGTTACATAACTCAAACAAGTTTAATGGGTTTGCTAATTGATTTTCATATCACAAAGGGAAATGCATAAAGGTTGTATTAATCATTATACATGATATGGAGTTATGTATTCCAATAAAAGAAGATAAATGTTTCACAATTACTCAATGGACAAGACTTTTTATGAACACAAGTGTAACTCAAGACCATTCTTTGACTATCAGCAGATCAGACACCCACTGCTGCATCAAGTTGAGAAATAAAACAGTAACTTGCATAATCCTCAGTGGACTCTGACCTCTGCATTGACAGCGTGTCCAGTGTCCAAAAATAATTAAATGTTCAAACACGCTCACAAGACAGGGCCCCATACAATCTGACCATAAAACCTGACGCAGAGGGTGCAATGTGACAGTGTATCACGTTACCTTAAAGGTCTGGGGTGACCTGACCCTTCACACACTATTACGTAGGGGAAAGTGTTCACGTGTGTGTGTTGTGGACTCAAAACAAGCACATGATGTTTTATGGTGGTATTATCCATATGAAGAAAAACTTAAACTTGTGGTGATCAGTGTGGGGGAAAACAGATGGCAACATTTCAAAATTTCAAAAACATTTAATTTGACTGGCTGTCATTATTTCTGAATGTTTTGTTTCTCATTTGGCTGCAGGGGATGAAGGTTTGTGGCTGTTTACTTTGCTGACACATTAAGCATTTCATACCAGAAGTATAAGTTTACAATATCCTATTAAACACTAAAGAGCAATGAGGCTGCATGCAAAAGCACTGTGCAATGCATTAATGGAGCAAAATGTATTCAAATGCATATGATTTACCTTTAATCTCTGTCTATCTTTGTCTGGGAGAGATAGTGGATTTGAGGAAGCAGTAATGATAAACTTATAATAGCACAATGTGTCTTCTGCTTTGGGTGGAGTGTGATGTGTCTGCAACAGTCACACGTGTAACCTTGACCTGCAGTACAGCCACAGCTTAACCAGCTACCCCAGTGTGTTGGACATATTTACAGCCAAACCAAACGGCAGGCTCGATCCTCACTGTTAAAATCTGCTAAAATCATCAGTTTCTAACAACGCTGTCCTGAAGTAACACCTCCAGTCAATGCCAAATGCTGGCTCCACTCCTGCCACTTTGCACTTATTTCCAAATCAGTCACAAGGATCAAGCAGGCCACCATTGCAAAACCCTCCCTCCATTACATCCAAACTGTAAATTTCAGAGGGGGGAAAAGTGCTGCAATCTGTTCCAGCTGCTTTTATAACTTGACGGATGGACGTCTGGGGCAATAAGACAGCAAGCAGCACTTGCAACACTAAAATGAGCCAACAAACCCATAAAACGCCTTTATGATTCGCTTGTACTACCTGGAATCACCTTAACATTTTACCCTTTTATGATCTATACCATCATTGCTCTGGGACTGAAGTATATATGCTGATGTAATACATGTGGATATAGCTTTGTGTCCAGTTTTACATGCAAGCGTTTGAAAAATGTTATCGAGCTGATATTTTAGTGCTCAAAAGTTTTTTTCGGCTTGAATACAGAGCCAGGCAAGTTTGAATATTGTGTGCTTCACACCTCACACTCATATCAAGGATGCTGTACGCTCCACTCCAGAAATAAAATATTACACGTGATCAGCTCAACATACATCAAAGCTAGTGCCAAAAAAGAAGGGAATGTTCAAGTGTGTCTGTACTGTTCTCTCAGTTGTTCTGTTCCCTGAGGCTCTGCCAGGATACAACGCCCTCATCCCCTGGTTACACAGGGTCACCAGGACAGCAGACAAAGCTCTCAATCCTCAGCTCTGTGAACTTCGACTGACCACCTCGGGTGCAATGCTGCCAAGAATAACATTAGACATGCTTTGGCTTGATTTAAGAGGACACTACATGTGCTACAACATTACTGTGGCAATTTAAATACTAATTGTGATGTTAGATAACTCTGAGAAATATTGTGCTAAAGATAGGGGCTGAAATGACGAGTCAATAAAAAACTGGAAAAGGAGTTTTGCTGGTTCCAGCTTCATACTGTACTACATTTTAATATAGATGTAATTTTGAAATCTGTTAACTTATAATGGGCATTTTTTCTTCTCTGATTCTGTGAAATGAAAGAGATTACAATACAGATCCTCTACAGATGAATCAGCAATGAAAATATTAGCATCTCTACTTCAATAAGGCAACATAAAGGGCTGTCTTCAACCTTCTCCCCTTCTCCTTCATCTTTGCCCCAAACAATCTTTGCACTGAGGCCTGATCAACAACTTTCCCAAAAAATGTTTAAAGGGAGTTTCTGCATTACTGGAACAATAAAATAATGGGGAGTGCCCGAATGTAGAATTCACTAAAAGTGAGATGAGAACAACATGACGCTGGAAGCATTTCTCTCTGCACAGACAGCTGTGTGTATCTTATTACATTTTCCAGCATGACACTGGAGTCCTGAGTTCCCCCTCTCTGGCTGCCAAACCAGCCTACGTGTTTGTGGGGAGGCATGCAGCACACAGGCCTGGTGACAGAACAGCACAAATTGCTACTGTTGTGGGATCACAGAGTGTGACAAAAG
The DNA here is from genome assembly GCA_903364295.1 of Serranus cabrilla. Lineage (NCBI taxonomy): Eukaryota > Metazoa > Chordata > Actinopteri > Perciformes > Serranidae > Serranus > Serranus cabrilla. Next base: position 27,260 of record CAFUXE010000200.1, read on the forward strand.
TTGTTGTTTTTTTGTTTGTCTGCCACTTGCAGAAAACGAGCAAAAGCTGCAATCATCAAATCTTGAAAGTGGTGTTGATATTCCAAGGGTCAGTTCATTAATTTCATGTTTACAGACAGTACGCCATCACCTCATTAAATATTACCATAATGTATATACTTTACTAAAAACACCTATGTCTGTGTCTATGCATTGTTTCACTCAGGACACACAGCGTGCGTGACCAGCGTGTCACAGTTGCCTCACTGAACTGCTGTGTCTTGTACCGGAGCAGCGTCCACACAGGAAGCGTGTCTGCTGCTGTGCTGCTGCCTGCCATCGACATTGAGTTTGCCTCTGATAATGTCCATAAATGATAAAACGTCATATCATCATATTTCCACAATTATGCTTTACTTAATAAACTGTGGAGCTGTGTATTTCACTGCATTTTCCACAATACGGTCCTGCAAATATTTCCGAATAAAAGCTTTGTGTTAACAAATGAAGGCATTATGTCCATTATTTTGAAACATAAACATATGAATCGTGCATCCAACCTTTGATTTCGTTCAGGTTTCAATAGTCAAAATGAAAAGCTAATTTTGATCAATTTTCAATTCAGAATCGATATTGTAAGACAGCTAAATGTTATATTGATTCTCGTAGCAATCTTTCTTTAAAGCATCTCGTTCATATTAATAAGCACGGTAAGTTTCCATGCTAGTGTCAAAAACCTAGTTACTACTATACAAACAAACATCAGATGAATACAGGTGTAAAACCAATGAAGGTGTTTCTATCCAAGCTTATGAGTGGAGCTGAAAGAGAGTGGGCTTCGTCAGTAATATAATTAGTGTGGGAGAGTAGATAAGACCAGGGTTAGGTCAATGATGAGGATTTCTACAGGCCTTGGCTCACAGGGCTGAGGATCAGACCCCATTGCCTCAACTACAGGTTGACAAGAAGAGTAAACCTTCAGACTGAGACAAACAGGATGTTGAAGTGATGTGGCTCTCACATAAGCAGACCACAAACACATGAATAGGAGAGACAAAGGTGTTGTGGTGAAACAATCATTTCTTCAAGTCCTCCAGTCCAAGCCCCTCATGGTTCAACATACAAATTCAGCTTATATACAGCATCCATCCCCAGACAATCTCCTGTCCAGAGCTGCTTACTGTAAGTCTGGCTGGAGGGCCTCAATCCTATTCAACCCAAGAGGACTTTACCTTAAGGAAGGCTCAAAGCGGAATAGACCTGGCTCAGATGAAGGTCAAATCTGGCCAACAGAGGACATAAGATACAAAACAAACAGACTGCTGGAGTGACGACAAACAGCCACAATCACTATGCTAGGACTGAAAATAGCACTGTGTACAACTTAAGTGATATTCAGGGTGAAGTTCAGTTTAAATTACACATTCATGTGTTTGACGGCTTATCAAAAGCCAAAACACTGGTCAGCTGAGGGATTTTACAATTCTGGAATGTTATCTTAGTGTCACTTTATCCTCCATCTCGATGACTGTGAAGTAAACAGTAGAATTAAATTGTCCCGAAGAGAAAATCATCTTTAAATGTGTTTTGCATGCATTTGTTTGACAACTTTGTTGGACGTTGTTGCAGTGCACAGTGGCATAAGTTTAGTTCAATTGAATCCCATTGTGTCAACTCAGTGTCCTCTTACTGCGTTTGAGTTCAAATGTGGTTGGAAAACGACCACTTGGTTAAACTTATGGACTCTCATTTCCTTGGGGTTGTCCTGACAAATGTGAAATACCTGAAGTGCTCGTGTTCTCAATGCTGCATTCACACTATGAATGCAGCAATGTTACAAAACAGCAAATCATAGCCTGTAAAACTTGTCACTGAGTCAGCATTAAAATGTTGCTGAAGCACTTGTAGTACAGTAGTTATGTCATCCTGGCCTTGTGCATGTCTGTGAACACGGATGTCAGCTAGAAGCATCACATTTTGCTAAATGTCCCAAATACCACAGCTAATGGTAATTGGCCATTGTGCATTCAAAATGTAACATGTTTTGTTTTGTTCTTTTGTTTAGGGATTAATTAGTACTCAAAGACGGAAGGATAGTTTTGTTTAATTTTTCATTTTGGCCTCTGGTTCACCCTGGAGACTAAGCCTCACGAAGTTAACTGAGCATTTACTCTCATTGGCTGCAACTATTTTTCTGTGTTTAGCAATACATTGCTTATTTGTTGCATTCATTCCTGCTTCACTTCTTGTCCTTATGTTGCACTCCCTCACGCCCAGATTGGGGTGAAACAAATGCACACAAAACAAAAGCTGTATGTCCAAGACAGTGACTTGGCTTACACATGATCCCAAAACTATGCTCAATGCTAACATTTTTTCCACTGCTTTTGGCCAGCAGTAAGGGGCTTGAAAATAGGTCAGTGGAATGAGGTTTTTGTTTCTAAACATGCTCACAATACATGTCTTCACGAACCCATAACAGAGATGAATGATGAGCTCCTGAGACTGTGCACTTGAGAACAGAACCAGAAAGTCCTGTTTGAGGAGCAGAGAGGAGAAAACAACGCCTTTCACTCTGGTCTCGTTCCTGCATCTTAAACTCTGTCACTCTAGGCTGTGAATGCAACCAGACAGAAGCTGATTACAGGTCTCAGGTTCCTGGAGACAAAACTGTCAGCAGCACAGTTGGACAGAAACTAACTATGGAAAACAACGGCTGAGAAAGTTCCCTTAAGGCAAAAGAAGTAAAAAACAATAGTTTGGGCATGGGCAGTTCAGACAGTTTCTTAAGACATTCATGAACTGTGCATGAGAGATAAGGGTATCTCAATGCATTGTTTCTCTCTGATTACAATCATGAAGTCTGAAGATGAATTGCAAGCACTAAAAGACTCACCACACCTTTGGAAAGGTGCAAATAAATGCCCACTTGCAAGTGCAGTAAAAGTTCTGCAGACCGGGTACGAAACAGTGAAATCTTGGGATAAAACGAGCACAGGTGGAAATGATCAGCACTATGTTCAGAAAACCACAGGTAAATATTCTGCATGTAACTTTTCTATATCTTAAAATGACTATGTGTTTATGACTATGCAGTGACCACACCCACCTGCACTTGGTGTTCAGAAAGGTACTTGCTACTATACTACTATGTAATCAGGGTTTGGTATGCAGATTTTGATCTAATCTCTTGGATCATTTTTAGCCTATGAAGTGATTTATTCTTCCGCCTAAGGGGGGAAAAAGTAGTTATGTCTTTTAATTTGCTTTACCCTGAAAATACAAATAAAAAACACTGTCACCTTGAGGCTTTGTCAAACATCCTGCTATCATTAACAGAGGAGTGAGTTGTATCTCAGTGTGTTAAGAGCTGGACTGCAGAATGAGGCATCTGTCTTCAAGATCACCTGAACAGTTTAGCTTTGAGGAAACATGTCGGCAAAGAGAGAACTTAAGATAAAATTTCCGATCACAAAAAAAAGAATAAAAGTCTCGTCTAAAAAAAACAAACATTCAACCACATACAGTCTGGACACACCGCTGTATCCAAACAGTCAATGTCATCTTAAATCAAAACATCAAGAAAAATCAAACATGTTTTTAGCAAAGTGAGAAGTTGGACTGGAAACCCTCTATGAGTTTATGCTACCACATTTTGGAGCAAACAAATGGACAAATAAAAAAAAGGTAAAAGTAAACATGGGAGTCAGGTAAAGAAAGGCTGCATTCCTGTATTCCTTAGGGGGAAAAGACAGGAATAGCAGGATTTGGCTCAAATTTCCTTTTCACAGACAGAAAGTGAACAAATGACAGTTGAGCTACAGGATGTCAAACATCATTCACATAATCACACAAATAATCTAAATATGAGGATGTGTTTCTGTCTGTGTAGAGCTCTGAACATCAAACAACAAATAGATCACTCTAAACAACTAGTTTTATATCCTAAAGGCATTATTTGATGTGTAATTATGTAACTGTGACACAATGTGTTAGCTATGAATGATCCCACACAAGGAGAGAAGGAGTCACTGAGACACAGAGAGAGATGCTTCAGAGTCATTGAAGCGGTTACTTCACAGCACCTGCGGCTACATATTAACCAATGTTTCGCCTGTTTGTCCATTTCACTAACTGATCACTGGCCATTAGTAATCATATAACTATTTGGATGACGGGTAATATTTCATGCCTGCTCTGGAAGTCTGGTTCAAGTCCAGCCTGGGACCTTTGCTGCATGACATTCAATGTCTGTGTCCTTTTCCTGTCCCATTTCTAATATTAACATGCCTAAAAATAAAGCTAAAAGAAAACATTTGAAAATAGAAATCAGGTTCCAAAACTATGAAGCTCCTTGGAAACTATTTTTTACACCCAAGAAGTCTTATGCAGGTGTAACGCAGGTGCTTCTTGCAATTAAGAGCCTCATGTCTCAAGAGCTTCAGACCTGACTGAAACATTTACATCTTGTATTGATGTTTACTTTGCATAACTTATCACACAGCATTGACCTTTTGACATTAGTAACTGTCACCAGTGCTTTAAACATGCTGATAAGCAGCCTCCATAACAAGCAATGCTAATGAGCAATCCACAGCTTCTTCATAACGGCTATGAGAGTAATAGGGCGTACCAACAAGCCAATAAATAGCCTTTGTGTTGACTGCATGGCTTACTAATGAATAGAGATGTTGCCTACTGATGAGAAAGCGCCACTTTAGCTGCGCAGGCGTGCAAACTGAAATCAGATTAGCCTGCCTGCATACAATAACAATGATCCCATAATCCTGGAAGAATGTATTAATTTTCTCAATTTGCCTGAAAACAATCATGTGCATGTTTTTGGTCTGCAAACTGCGCAAAACGCGCGCTGTTTCCAGGCTGCAAACACCTCTGTGCACTGAGCAAAATTCCCTCACAGATAGTCTCCCAGCTGCTGCAGGAGCGTGCATTTCTTGAGGAGGAAAAAAAGGCCAAATAAAGACATCTACCTTACAATAGACAGCCCAATCCGAAGCCGCCATATCCCCGGAAATCTCGCTGTCTTAAGAAGCGGTCGGTGTAAGATCGAGAGAGGAGCGAGGAGGGAAAAATAGTCCCCCGACCCCAACTACGTCCTCGTTTGTATCCCAGCAGCGCTGTCGCTGTCAAAAATCCCCCACCATGTCCATACAAAGCAGAGCCATGGAGCTCACACCCGCAGGAAGTGACCTCATGACTGACAGCTGGAGGAGAGGAGGCACACACCCCCTGACACACCTATAGATTCAGCGAATGGAAAGCGCGCAGCAGTTTCCCTTGAGACGGACGCCCCCTAACCATGGTGACAGCAAGAGGGACCGGGGAGAAAAATCCTCATTCAAACTTGTTCTGCACTTTCCTGCAGGGCAGTGATAAAATAATATTAATAATCAAACTCATTGTAAAAATAGAGGGTCTGAATCTATTGTAGCACTGATAAAATTATTCTAGACTGAATGAATACTGAAGACATTTGCATATCCATGACACTGTCCTCACATAACCCTCCCATCACCAGTGTTTCCTCTTTGTCTCAAGTCAGTGCAGTGTAATTCAGCTGAATGAAGCTAAAATTGTGAAGAACTTCTGGTCATAAAACATACTTCCAAAGTCAAGTAAATGATACATACAGATAATAGGCTAATATATAAAAACTATTGATGAACACACTTTAAAAGAAATGCTGTGAAACACTCAGAACTGGAGAATACAAGAGGGATAATTCTGGGAAATGTAAAAAAAA
>CAFUXE010000200.1:33029-57167 GCA_903364295.1 Serranus cabrilla
ATTATAAGAAAGCCCAATATGATGCATGTCTTGCTAAATGACAGTTAGCATAGAAGGAATTTTACTTTCATACACTTGTACAGGAGTGAACATATATGAACAAACAATGAAAAAAGGAAAAAATATGAACACCATATAACATTTAAGGTCAGACGTGGGTATAATATTGGAGAAGAGGAAGGCACATTCAGATAATTTAGCAGTGCCATGCTATACTAATACTCCATTACAAGAAAAAGCTTTACTTTACTTCATTAGCAAAACGTATATTCCATTTTGTAAGTAAAATACTGCAGGATGCTTTTACATTTGGTCTGAATGGAATTTTATGGGTGGATTTGGGGAGAATTTATATTCTAGTTTATTCAGATTCTGTTTGAAAGCTGAGCTCTGTCTAATCACAAACCAGTTTCTGCTAATGAACAGCCATCAATTAATCATTTATTAAACTGAGATTTCCCCTTCAGCTGATGAATGTGAAAAAGCCTTCAAACATCAAACTGCATATGAATCATCCTGTACAGTAAAGCACAAACAAGCTAAACTTGTTTAAATGAACTGAGGGACTTTAAAATATTTAGCTTATATACACACCTTGTCAGGTGAAAACTACACAGCCTGAGAGGATTGTTCTCTAACATCTGAGCAAAAAGACAGCATCTATACATTTCAAGCTGCCTTGGCAGCAGTTATAGATTATGGGACGCTGACCAGTGCACGGTCACACTAATTGTGCAGAAGAAGAAAAACCGATGCACTTTTCAGGAGAACCTCGAATGGCAGCTGGAGAAATCATTGTGTCCCACACCGACAGCAGGCCAAGTTGTGAGAGGCTTCCAGTCAAACTGTTGCAATAAACTGCCCATTAATGAAGCAGCTCTGTTTTCTCCGCTCATGCCAGATGCTGAGTGTGCGACCCCGTTTGCAGATTGCATCTCTCTGCTCTCTTGTTTCCTCATCCAGTTCCCCGTCGCAGCTCCCTCTCACATTCTGTCCACGTCTCTGGCAGAGCGATGTGGGCGTCACTCTTCGGCTTGGCCCAAGGCCTGGAAGCAGATACTGGCTGTTCTGTGAGTCCTGGGACCCCAGTGGACCCCCTCACGACGTCCAGGCACACTCAGCACTTCCATGCACGGTGGTGGAAGAAGTATTCAGATCATTTTCTAAAGTAGAAGAAGAAATACCACAATATTCTCTATCTGATGGCTCATGGTGTGAGCAGCTCTTAAATGTTGCAGTTTCCTGAGGTGAAGGTGATTTAGATCATTTACTGTTTAAGCGTATCATCTAAGAGTGGAGTGAAAAAGTAAATTTTCCTTCTGAACTTTTGTGTTTAACAGCAAAAAACGACTCGAATACAAAGTAAAGCATGTCAGATTTTGTTTCCTTACTTTACTTACTGCTTACTTTCCTTCCAAAAACTCACAAACTGCACGAAGACAACTCCTCACGTGCACTGAGTGAATAGAGATTCTGCAGGATCCAACTGGTGAATTTGCATTCAAGGCCCATTTCAGACAGCAGCAATTGTGCCGAAGTGCCCTCAAACAAAAATACTGTCCATTAACTGAAATTAAAATGTTTGTAATGTAAAATCCTGGTGGTTTTAATTAGTAAACAGCAGTTTAACATCAGTACTGATGCATCCAAGATCCAGTTCACTGGGTCTTCCTATGAGTTGCAGGTATATGCTGTCCGATATGTGGTGTTATGAAAACTTTTTAACACAATATATGATGCAGAAAATGTTGCTTGTTGTGATTTAGAAATGGTGTTAGCTATACATGTTTTTATTCTTTTTTTTAATAGTCAACAATTGAGTGAAACTGAACAGTAAAGACATTTATTAAGCAATTTATTTTCTTTATTTTCTCAGTTATCATTTATAGAATTGGCTGACAATGTAGTACAGTGTTTTTTTTAATCATGTTTAATGTATTAAGATGAAAAATATTATTTGATAAAGTGTAATTTCTGAGAAAGTAGCTCTCTGGGTACATTTGTAGAGTTTTCTCAAAAATCCCATATCAGTCAGGCTCTAGTTTATACTACAGTATTATAGAAATGCCTAATTAACATGTCATTGTTGTAGCTGGTCAAAATGGTGATATTTTCAACACACCAAATACGTTTATTCTTGACCTTAGAAATAGTATCTTGACAAAAAAATCTAAAGTCAAGGTCCACTTACTAGCCTCTGAGTCGGGAAAGGTTCCCAATATAACCAGACACTCAAATTGTAAAATAAATGTAGTAGAGTGAAGTTAATGGAGATGGAAGTTATGGTCGTAAAAGTATGAGTACCTAAAAGTTGGACTTAACTACATTTATATATTCAGCCACTGCAGAAGAGCCGGTTGTATCTGCTGCCAGAGCACGAGGGAGAGACACAGTCCAGCTCTACATTAAATATAAAATCAGTAAATGCAATATCTTGTCAAAATGGATTTATCTCAAACACACACCCACACAGATGTCAGCTGCAGTGCACTGAGTTCCTCCACGGCTGCCGGTGATTTCTCCATGTGAGGAGGACGTGGAGAAACATTAGACTCAGAAGCTACGGCTCGTTGCAACACAACTGGAGAGAGCATGCAGCAAGAGAGTCCGCAGTAATGGGCTACGGTCAAGACATTCTGTCTGGACAACAGCTGGTTTCCCAATGAAGGGGAGACTCCGAATGCTTTCCACATCCAGATAATATAATGACAACTGCCCCGTTCGCTTACAACATGTCTGTCCCTGAGCTGAACCTGGCTCGGATAAAACAGACTGTGAAGAAGCAAGAAGCTGATGAAGTAATTTACGGATATGGAATCATGAGAAATGCAATTTATAGGAGGACTTCTGGCTTCTCTCTCCAGATTAACAAGATGGATGCTTCAAACCGTAACATATGGCTTTTTCACTGCAATGAAATGAACAAGAACGCAAATATGATTATGCCTCATGTTTTTTTATAGTACATTTACGCATTCGCCTCTGGTTATAGCATAAATGCCCATTAATAGTGCATGACTTCCAACCCTACAATTTAGCCCAAATGCATCAAATCAGACATTTGAACCACATGACCTTGACATTGTATTTCACTGCGGTACCCCTTCCTGCTTTCAGTCACATTCAAGGTCTTAGCTTTTTAAATAATGAGGCATTTAGGGACCTATGGTATACTTAGTTTGACAAGGGTTAATCTGATGACCCACTGACGTCCAATAAGTGGGTCAATGTTGAGTTTCAACAGTAGCTAGTAGACCTCTGCTGCCCCCTGCTGCACAGAAACTGGAGGTGACTGGATTGGTCTGGTCCAGATTATAAGGCACATGAAAACTTTAGATTTTCACTCAAGAAGCAGCCAAGTAACACTGTAAAATATGAATAATCCACTCATTATTATTGTACATTTCGGCCAAATCCAGTCTACTTTTTTATGTACAATGAAGTCACAAATTTGCCCCAAATAGCTTTACAACTAACTCTATCTGTGAACTGCTGTTTCTTTCAATGAGTAATAAAGCAGAGATCCCTCCTCCAGGATGATTGACACACAATCATTGTCATGGTAGAGCTGCAATTATTAGTGCATTTATCAGTGTGTTTTTTTAATTCTCTACCAGGAATGATGTTCAGAAGCAATCTTGTAACTCTCTGGGAATTCAATTATAAAACACAGAGAATTAGGCTCCATTGGATCTTGTCATTGTTCTCTGTAATCAGGTAATCCCAGTCTTGGTTTCTGTAGTGTGTGACCTTTTTTGGGTATTTTTTGTTGTTGTGCTGCTGTCTTGACCAGGTCCCTCATGGAAAAGAGGTTTTAAATCTCAGTGAGTTTTTTCACCTGGTTAAATAAAGGGAAATGGGACAGTGAGGCCCAGAGGTTAGAGAATCGAGCTTGTAACCAGAGGGTCGTCAGTTCGAATCCCAGGGCTGACAGGTCAATGGCTGAGGTGCACTTAAACAAGGTGTGTAACCTCACCTGTTGCAGTAATGCGTAATATGTGCTCCTGAGCATTGTGTGTTCACTGGTATGTAAATAATGGGTTCAATGCAGAGGATAAATTCACAGCTTGCTGTTTCGGTCTGGGTGTGTAAAAAGAATCTTAAAAATTATAATAATAACAGAAAATTCATTGATAATTACTTTGATAATCAAGTGTTTATGTCATTTTTACATTTTAAATGGCAAAACTTAATTAATTTCAGGTACTTAAATGTAAGAGTTTGCAACTTTTAATCCTCTTAAATTAATTTTAATTAGATATATTTGGATTCTGGAGTTAAACAAGACATTTTAATGCCATCATCCAGGTTTCCTGTTACTTGTAATGGCCATTTCTCACAATTAATGTTTATGAAAATACTTCTTTGATGCTGCCCTAGTAATATCTATTATATTAAATGATAACTAAAAAAGAAGGGTAAGAACATGACAATATTAGGTGAATAAAATGAACAGTACTGAGTGTATATAAGGCTGATTGAGCTTCCACTAGGTGGCGTTTCTGGCCCATCTATGAGTGAGTGAGGCCTGCTGTTATTGAAGTTAATATTGGTGATTAACTACATTTAAATGGTTTGTTTCCGTGCGCAGAAAATCTAAATGTTAATACGGATAAAATATTGCAACAGGGACAAATTATTTCATTTCCTCGCCCTACATTTCAGACTGAATAATACATTTATAATCACTGCGACGCAGATTAATGTGGCTGAGTCTATTTAGATACAGGCTTAGCTTTTCTTCATTTCAGCAAATGCACTCTGCTCGGTGGTTTATATTAAAGGAGCCTGCCCACACAGAGCCTTCAATCCTATCCACTTACATTCGATCAATAACACTATTCCATTTATACAGCCATGACATCATATGAAGGCTTAGAAAAGCGGCGCTGTGAGTGTTGTTCTTGACAAATTCCTGGCAACTTTGGATAAAACAACAGTGCGTTATTGAATTCTGGCTCATGTGTTTCAGACGGAGTCTCAAAGGCTTTTCATTAGCTCCTTTTTGCATGGGAAAAAAAAAGAGTATCCCAAAGGTGGATGTCAAAGCTTTTTGCAATGTTTTCGATGAAGCAGTGAAGCAGAGGAGATGAGGGATGGAGCGTAGCCTTTAGAGATGCTACCCCAGAGACAGGATGCACACAGAGCCATTGTCTCATCAGGCTTAGTATTCAGCTCACTTTGCTCTATCACCAGGGCCAAGGCTCAAATCAATTCAATATGGTGGCTGGCTGGGGACAGCCACACAGTGGGTGCAGCCTACATACAAATACATCCAACACTGGGTACAGTACAGTTAGAGACTTTTTTTTCTTTTTTTTCCCACGCTGCAGTTACCGCTCTGTGCTGCACTGTCACATAATCCTTCTCTCTGTGTCGGAGACATTTGGTGAATGTGTAACCAGCTCAGCAAGTTTGGTATGACTGATGTGTGAAACCATGACGTGAAAAGTGACGCACAAAACGAGGCTACAAGTGTGTACGGTAGGAATTCATGCCTGTACGTGCATTTTTATAGTAAAAATGCGTATAAAGAGTTTAAAACTACCTGGGATACAGAGTTGATCACTGGTTGTGGGACTGTGGGAGGCACAGGGGGTCAGCAAGGGCTCTCACTGTGAGTGACAACCCCCCCGAGCCTGACCTTGATATGAGATAGGCTGCGGTCTCAGACAGTGAGGCATGCCTGATGCTCAAGTTGGCCTGATACTGGTTGGCACTCACCTCGTCATGTATCTATCTCTGTGTGTGTGTGTGTGTGCTGCTGGCCAGAGAGAGACAGAATACTGTAACCATCATCTGTTGCCATATGAATCATGCTGTAGCGCGGGAGGTGAGATGCTGCCATGGCTCCTCTTTCCATCTGCTCTGCTCTGGGCTGCTGGCTGATCCCAGGAAAAGATGAAGGTTTTCTGAGATTTCCCAACCATAAGAACCAACAACGATTTAGAAAACTGGATAAAGTCACCAAAAACCAACTGAAAACTTGCTAGAATATGGCTTTGGAAACCATTTTTTGCACCATTCCAGTCACTTCAAATGGCTTAAAATATGTAAACTCACAAGATGTTGGAACAAATAAAAGACCTGAAATAAATGCCAAGACAAACTGATTCATCATCTTATTCTTTATTAATGTTTAAAGCAGAATAAATACATAAAATACAAAAAAGAATCATAGTGTTAAGACTTTACCTGCTATGGTTTTTCAGGGGAAACCAGGGGTTTCAGTGGCTCAGGGTCTGTTTTCTTGATTTTGTGAGATTTGTCGATACTGTGAACTAGATGCCTCCTGGTGTCTGCATGGCGAAGTATTGCTGCCCTTCAGGGAAGGCAGTAGGTTGTATAGTTATCTCCCGATTGGGCAAAATCACTACCCTGAAACCACACAACCTACTACCTCACCCCGTTCGAACATCAGAAAGGTCCGACAGGTCTGAAGGCTCTGCTGTAACGTGTACTGGAGAGCCTTCAGGTGGAGGAACACACAATACAGAAAACAAAACATCCTCGTACATTTTCACATTTTGGTTAAAACACTTTTACCCAAAGCAGCTTACAGAGACAGACAATGACTAAGTCATGTTTTAATTTGTATAAATTACAAGCAGTCAGAACTTAACAGGTTGAGGATAGTCAGAGAGATTTGACGAAAATCCAAAAATCCAAAAATCCAGCGATGATGAGGGAATAAAAAAAGACTAAGGAGGAGCTAAGGAAAGATGAAGACAACTGGGTTTTCGTAAAAGTTAGCACAACATACAGTGTCTGATGGGAGATAAAAATGTATTTTTGTTGTTTGTTTGGCACACAGATATTCAACTAAATATAACACTTGTGATATATTTTTAAAGAGCATAATAAAGTAAATAGTTTAGCCGTAAACGAAGACAACGTAAAGCAACCAGAATCCTAAATAACCTACCAAGATCAAACGCTGTAAATGAGTTAAGTTCCCAGCCTGTGAGTAAACGTTACGCATCCCAGCGTTGATCCAAATCCAAAAGCTCCAACGACGGCATCTGACGACATTACAGCCACTTCAGGAAAGACAGTAAGTTGTATAGTTATCTGACAGGAAGGGTATGACCCTAAAACTATACAACCTACTACCTCACCCCAAAGGACAGTCTTTAAAAACAAAGTCATTTCAGGTCCCCGTTCATGCAGGTAATCCGCTTTGACACACCTCGATGAATGCAAAACAGCAGTTATGATTCACTGAAACACAAATACACACGCCACTCTCCTCTGGGACGGCACACCGGTGTGACTGCAGTCTGTGTGCTCTGAACACAACGTGACGACTGGGTCACCCGGTTCACGACTGGAGCTCAGGGAGGAATTCAAATCATCTAGGTGGATATTTCCTAAACAAATCTTACGGCCAAGACGTTTCCATATTCAAATGTGACCAGCATATAACTTTAAGGGTACTGTGACATCTAACAGAGGGAGAAAATGTTCTGATTTTGTTAGTAATAAAACATGCAGATCATATTTTAGACTGCGTCCAATAGGCTGATGACTGTTACCGCATTTCTTAAAGAGGTCAAGTAATGCTTAAAGATAGAAATATCATAAATCTTTAATATTTGTATTTTTTTGCATTGTTTTATACCCAAATATTTGAAATATTTTACCTCCTCAGACTCTAAAAATTATATAAATTTAACAATTTATCGTCACCTTCATAAAATAGATAATAATAAAATAGAAAATGATCTATAATAACATAAAATATTATAATAAAATAAATAAAAATAAATATTATAATAAAATAGATGATAAAATACCTTTATAGACAAAAATGATTCCCTTGCCTAAATATCATATATTAAATATTTGGTTCAGGTTTTTGCTTTTTTTGAAAAAATTGCCATTATTTTAAGAGGGTGCTGATATGCATAAATAATCTTTCATAAAATGTACAACTAATGCAACAAAAAAACGCTTAGTTTAAAAAACCACAAGCAAAATTATAATATAATATACAATAAATTCTTAAAAGTTTTATTTAATTTGTCAATTTGCATAGATTCCACCGCATTTTACCTTTTTCCCAGCACTGCTTGTGTGTTTCAGAGAGGAGAGTGTTAACAATAGTGACCAGTGTTGACAGTGGGCGAGCTCATGCTAGCTCATATCCTGGCCCACATGTGCGCAGCAGAGGGCCGCAGCTGCTGCCTCTGTTAATGTTTCTCACCTGCTCTGTGACACGCAGCCTCCTCCCTCCATCACGCTTTTTTAGAAGCATGTCAGGTAGCCTTCGTCTGAAAATCCCCGAGAGGGAAAATCTGTTACTTCTGCAACAAAGGAAACGGAGAAATACTTCAACACAATGACTTTGGATTTGTGTGAGATCAATGGCAAACAGCCTGGTAGCTGACAGGCTTTACAAGAGTGCTTTTGATTCTCGGCTGATAGCACATTGTCCGGGTTTGCTTGCAATTTCTGCTTATGTGTATTTACAATATGCTTGTATGGAATTCTGTACAGCAAAACCACATCACCCTGCATGTTTAACTGTCGCACAATCTGCTGAAGTCACATCAGGGTAATCTCTGTCAGCACATACCTCTACAGTAATATTATTCTGTCTGTGAAGGCACAAACGTACAGCACAGCATAATACAGAACGGTATGTCTTGAACTGAGAGGCCCCATTGTGTCTGCTCAGTGGTGAGTCTGAGGCTCTTTGCATTATTCAACACTGCCGTACTTACACCGTAGCACTGGATGAGTGGATTGTAAGTATGCGCGAGCACACACCCTTAAAGGGTAACAGACACACACACAAGAGGAGCACGCACACACACTGAAGGAAAGATACAGTATGCACACACACACATACGGTGATGATAGTAAGAAATGAACAGGGAACAAAGACTTAAATTACTCATAATAGATTTCAATTAAAGCCAATTATCTTCAATAAGAAACTAATTTACTGTTTACATTGTGCAATTAAAAAAAAGGCTGGAACCATTAGATTACAATGTTGCAGAGAACATGAAATGAACTTTTTAATCATACTCAAATCAAGCAATATTTAACATTTTAATATGCCTTGATTAGAAATGCTTAAACAAACTGTCGCCGCTGTGTGGAGCATATCACCATTCCTATCACGGTCTATTCTCATTGTGCAGCCCTGCAAAACGCTGCGCGGTGCGGGGGCCAGACTTCATAAGGTAAGGTCAAGGCACACTGTCCTCTCAGTCTGCTGACTGGACATACTTCAATCTAATATAGTAGATGGCTCTGGGGCCCTGACCAGAAGAGTGCATGTCCAGGAAAGCTATTGCTTTCAAGTGAAGCCAGTTGCCATCATCCAGTGACAGGGAAATATTCACACTCACACCCCCCCACACACACACACATACTGCAGAGGACACACAAACATGTACCCTTGTGCACACTTGTTTCGGGCTCTTTAGGCAGTTATGCAATGCAATCTAAAAACACCTCCTTTATGAGCAGCTTGTCCACCTGAAAACTCAGCCTTCTTAAAAGTGTGCAAACTCTGCGATCACGCCTTCACTTGAAAGCCAGCGCCTGTAACCGATACGCGCCTTCAGCCTTGCACCTCCATTAGCCGTTTAGAAGGGCCGGGGTGCAAAGTCCTGCTTTCTGCACCTCGTCGTCTCATAATGTCACACAAACACGCACCCGCGCTGCGCAACATGCACACACCGATGCATAAACAAACACAAGGACACATTTTCTGATACACACACAAACGCCTTTGGAAAGAAAAAAAAGGCAAAACGTGATATTCATTTACCTCATCACATTTTCACACAGCGTTCACAGCAACACTGCTTAAAAAGCCACTTTAATTCAATCACACTTGAGTCTAAGTGCTACAGCGCCTATCAATCAATACTGAAGCCGAGTTGCACTGCAGTGATAGTAAGACGGAGTGCTGTAACCTTGTAAACTGATCTTTGGGGTTCTGGTGGTTTGTGGTCACTCAGTGCGGCGAGTAATTCAGAAAAAGAAGCTGGACATTTACACAATATGTGCGCCTGATCTTTATTATTTTCTGTCACTTTCTACTCATCTGCCACACTCTTAATAATCTTTCATTTACCGAGATCGATCAGAATATCTCTTTTGTGAGAGAGTCCGGGCCAAAATGGCGCCACAGTCCATTTCACAAATGTCATCGTGCAACTCGCTGACCTTCTAGGCGAATGCTGAACTTATAAATAGTGCTTGAATCAACTTTTAGGTAGAAATATGTTGAGAATTGCAGAAAGTAGACATCATGCCTGCTTCCTATTGGTATTCACTTATTCTATCCTTAAACATTTACTGACTATTATCACATCTTCATCCAATGTTAAATAGCTAATTAGGAGTTCTGTTGTGCTGCTTTGTGTTTTGAAGAAACAAGGTATTCTAATGCAGCTATTTAACTGGATGGGACTTGATTCCACTTTTGGTTTTCCATCAGGAAAAGTTGTGGAGATTCCTTGGTTCTTGAACACAAACACCTCCATTATGGTTCAAAGCGTGCAGAGCCAACACTATACGTCTGAGTTAAAACACTGCAGACCACTGATGGGCCACAGAGAATCGTCACTGGCGCGACACCAGACATCCTGCACAAACATGTGACTCTTAAACAGCCAAGCTGCCATCAAAAAAGTAATAATTGCAACCCGCAAAACAACACTGTACACAACCCAGGACACACTACACCCCACCGCTGACGAAGTGCAGACTTTCCTCTGTTTGGCTGCTGATGAAAGGATTCGGCAAGTGTCGCGCTGAAGATGATGTCACGGACGGCGGCAGTGAGCTGAGAATACCACGGCTGCTCTCCACAGTGGAAAATGGAAAAGAGAAAAGGAGCCGGTACCAAAAGTGAGCTGAGTCGGGTCGAGCAGAGCTGCACTGTGCATGTAACTGAGTACACTGTACGCAAGTAACTTTATACTTCTACTTCACTACTTTTTGAGACAAATATTGTACTTTTTAGTGCACTCCACTGCTTTTCAGGTAATTTAACATAAAAAACATGAGAAATTTATAAGGATTTGACTTTTTTTTTGTATTTAACCTCGCAACAGTATCTTAAGTAGTTAAAATATAATAATATATAATATAATATATTTAACAATCTGAGTGAGGCCTTTCTGCATGATAAATACTTTTACTTTGGATACTTTCAGTACATTTTGATGCTGATACTTTTGTACTTTTACCGGTAGTAGAGTAATTTAACAGCTTGTTTTTAGTATTTTTTTTAGTATAAGTAAAGTATCTAAATACCTAAACCGCTGTTTAAAACCCAGCTTTTGTATCGGCACTAATACAGAAACTATTCTAATTCAATCTGCTCGCCCTTCATCTTCATTTAAGCACAAAACTTGGTAAGTTTCAAGAAACGTCTCTTCTTCAGACTCAGGTTGACCCTTCTCCTCAGCCTCGATTATATTAGTGCTTACAGTTGAGTTGTAAGCATGTTATGCACAGTATGTGGGCTCATTAGTCCTCATGTTTATACATGTGTGGCTTCAGTTCTATCCAGGAAGTGGTCGGGAACACTGAAACGCATGTGTGCACGTGTTCCTCTCCTGTCTGTATACATCTATATGCGCCCTGGTACAAGTGAAGTGGTGTCTGGGCACAGACGGAGGAATCCAGATAGACACGGTGGAGCATTTATATAGGGAGGCATGGCTTCTGTGGCCCCCCACAGCCCCCTCTGGGTAGCACAGCAGGCATGACCCATCTATTTATACCAGGGCCAGGGGGGGAGGCAGCGGGAGGAGGGGGGAGGACAGGAGCGGGGAAGAGGAGAGGCTGCATGGGCAGGTCCTGTTACACATGCCAGGGGGGATGGCTGGGGCAAGCCACAGGGGGATTCTGCTCAAAGTCAGACAGGCTGACCTCCCCGTCACCTCTGCATGAGGCCGATATTGAGCTTGCAAACCTTGTGTGTGAGGGAGAGTGTAAGAAGAGGGAGTTTATGGGTGTATACGAAGGAGTCGAATGTATAGCATGTGTGGAGCTACAGGTATGTATTAGCAAACTATATGCAAGCGGATCAACATGTGTACACATGTGTGATGTAGTGTGCATGTACTCACGCCTATGTACATAATATGTGTGTCTGCCTGTCAGGCTGTGAGACGAAGCGGCCCCTGAGACTTCCCCCGCCATCCGCCCCTCCATCCCCCAGCACAGCCATAAACATGCCAGGTGAAGAGGGCTGGATTAGGCAGAGTTAGCTGATCCCGGTGCAGCCCCCGGCCCCATCTTTAGAGGTAAAAAAACGACCCCAATCATTGTAATGACAGGGCACGCAGCAGGGGTCGCCCAGACCACTCAGTCCAACCTTGCCAGCTGCTTCTCATCTTTCACACACAGTATACAGTCACATGTACATAGAGAAACAGACACACACTTGCATGCAAATATGCGCAGATTATGATATTTTAACTACAATGCACAGAAAAACCCTAAATATTGTTAGTTTTTGCTCACTTTTGTTCCCATCTCACTCTTTGTGGCTCCTATGCTAACGGTAGCTGCTGAAACGTGCACTGCCATGTGGCCGCTGGTGACCCGTAGGGCCCCTGTCTATTAGGAGAAGTCTTTAGTCCTGACACGTCTGCATGCCCGGCTCTGCTCTGGCCTGTCTGCAGGGCCCCTTTCAGTTTGGGCAGTGCCCCATCGGGCTGCATCTGTCGCCAGCTATATTTAGAGGGTGGGACAAATACCTTTCTCCCTGGATATGAACTTCAGCTGACAGACAGAAGGCCAAAGTAGGCAGACAGGGATCTGTTCAGTTTGTAACCTTGAAGAGCTTGTTACCCCCTCGGCTGCAGCTGGCAGCAGTCACTACAGCGGTTAGCAGATCCAGCTAGAAGCTAAAGCTGTAAATACAGCACAGTTAACCACAGTTAGCATTGAAAAGCTTGATTTGGCAGCACTTATTACCGCCAGTGCCTATAGTTCCAGGACTGCTGCCAACATGAAGGAGAATATATAGCAACGTACTCTGATAAAGAGATTTAATACTTCTCCCTCTGTGACTTATAAAATAATAATGAATGGATTTCTGTGGATTTGAATCCCCTTCAAATAGTCCTACATTTCTGCCTATAAGCATGTGTGTGTGGCAGTGCCAGCGAGGCAGCCAGCGTGTGATATGTGACCATGTTGCATGGCCATCTGCTCTATATAACCATAAACAAACGCAGGCAGGCCAGCTTCACAGTATCATTTCCAAGAGGTCTAGGCCGGGTAAATGTATTCATGCTTGGGTCTCTGGGTAGATGCTGTAGAGATATGCCCTAGAAACAGACCACGGTTATGCAATAGCATTCATAATTCATTCCACAAACACAATATGGAGGCCACTCTGTCCCATATGCAAACACATGGCCAGATTAAGGACGGGGGAGCCAAAGGGGACAGAGTGCATTCTGAACTGTTAGCAAAGCCATTGACTGTATGTCGGTCTCAATGAGAGCCTGTCTGTGACAGGCCTAAATAGGCCAGGTCTTACTGCTGGAGGGACCTCTGCTATATTTTGCACCTAGAGTCTAAATCAGTTACATGCCAACAAAGATACACACTGATACAGTCAGCATCCCCTGAAGCCATGAACAGATACAGCACCAGATATATATGTGTTGTTTTTCTGTGTTGGCTGGCAACATGTTCTGTCACACTGATGACAAGGTTTTCTGTATGCATATATACATTATCACCGGATATTTTAAAAGGTTTGCACACTGGTCACCCTACCTGTAAAAAAAGACACCCAAACCATGTAAATGTCCCTGATTAAGGTGCTTTCATGCAGGCTGTTCTCATTAACATTTCATGGTTATTCCATCCAAAATATGTCAGTTTATGTTGTATCCAAACTGCGAGAGGGAGAGAAGATGGACGGTACAAACCCGTACCAGTCCCATTGGAAACGTCTTTACTTTACTGATATATTCTATGTCACCAATGCAGCTGCAACCAGTGCTTTTGCATGGAAGTAGATATTTCAAGCCTAATCCTGTTGTGTGTTTTTGTTGCCTATATTTAACCAAGTAGTTCCACGTCCCTGTCACATGTTTAAAATAGCTAAATATTTTGTGGAACATAAAATAATCGCATTGAATTAGTCGTGTGAACACGTTGTTCCATGAGCTAATAGAATAAAGGAGCCGTGCAACAAACCGGTTTCATGATTAAAGGTTATTTCCATAGACAGTGAATGTGGTTAATGGAATAACTGTATATATACATATAATAAAATATGACTATTGCGTAAACCTCCAAAAGTAAATTGAGCTCCATTGTTTATATAAAGAAAATAGTTTCCTTTTCTCAAAGTCAAATCACAAAAACACAAGCTAAGAACTGTGATTCTGTGTGACTTTGTCAGGTAAGTTTAATGATCAAAAGAGACGCAGCAGCAGCAGCAGCAGACACCTACAGAAAGCTCAATATAGTATCTGTGGTATTGGGGTCAGAGGAGAGGAGGATTTTAATAACATCTGCACATGTAATCAAATGCCTGGCACATACGGAATTCCAGAGCCGCAGGCAGCTCGCTACTGTAGCTCGAGGTTGCAGGGTGGGGCCCGGGGTTACTGAGTGCACATGATACAGGCACAGCCGGGGTGGAAGCTACAGCTAACAGTGTGCTGTGGTTAGGGTGGAGACAGGTATACAAGTTAAAGCTGTGAGCATGCGCTGGTGGAGGGTGGAAGGGGGTCATGCAGCTGTGGACCCTGCCAGCACATTTGCCCCGATGGAAAAGAACCGTTTATGGCGTCCACCCAAGGTCAGCCGTTTGAGAAGAAGAGCTGGGAAAGGTCCAGAGGGGAGGCTGCTTGTTTGTACGCAGCCAGTCGGCAACAATTAAAACCCCTCTCCATCACAAAAAGACATTCTAAGCGTTCTATCATTGTACGTTGGAGCACCTCTTCCCTCCTCTCCTCTCTGTTTTATTTTAATTTGCTCCTCAACACAGCGTACAGTTGCACCCACTTTTTTCCCCTGTCCCTCTCATCCTGCTACCTGACTACTTTGGCAGCGATACACAAAATGGCGGCGGGGAGCTGAGAGCTGGAAGGCAGAGAGTGGAAGCCATTTTCTAACAGATCCAGGCCCCGGCACAGAAGGAGTCAGGACTTCCTCTGCCTGGTGGACAATTAAGATTACACCCGCGTGTGTTCTGTGCACGTGCGCTAAAGGTTTTTTTTTTTTTTTAGTTTTTTTAATCTGAACTAACAAGCCATTGGGACCACTTGGCCTTTCAAATGGGATAAAGGCACAATATGCAGCCATTATGATTTAATCTAATGCAGGCTCACATTATAATAAGTCTCAGGAAGAGAATAGACGTAGACAGCGCCGCACGTCGAACAAATGAAACTTGTGTACGCAGCATGTAGGCCTAATTACAGCCTTCATCTCGTTACATGAAATGCAAGACAATACAAGCGCATTACAATACGTCATTAAATAATAACAAATTGCATTTACAATAGATTACGGTACTTACAATGCTGCTGTGATCACCAGTCCGTCTGTCCGTGATTTCACTTGTTGGTGCCTGTGGCTGAAGTCGAAACCCATTTCGCCGCCTGCAAGAGGGAGAGAGAGAGAGAGAGAGAGATAGAGAGGGGAAGACAGACAGAGAGTGAGGATTTTAGAGTGTGAAGGGAGAGACAATTTAGAGAGGAAGGGAAAACAATAGAGAGAAGCAGAAACGGAGGGAGTGATCAGTTGGAGAGCCAGCAGCAGCAGCAGCAGCAGCAGCAGCAGCAGCAGCAGCAGCAGCGGAGGGCTGTAGGGGCTCCTCTCTGTAGCCTGTTTACTAATAAGCTCGCCCCACTGTCTTGCCTGGCCAAGGAAACTCATTAGTGGAACATGTAACACACCGCACCCTCTCCTCTGCCGGCCTGTACACCGGCCAACTCTCGGCTGCCGCATGCTCACCCAACACCAACACACAGGCTCCACCGTGGCCTCGGCCTTGCCCAGTAGCACCCACTCGCTGCATACGTGCACACACTCTGGCATGCTGCATTACTGAAAGCCTACAGTGTCATGTGCGTGGGTGAAGTGGCGCGTATGCGTGTACTTGTGAGCATAATAAGCGATTTTCTACACATGCGGCACAGTATGTTCATGTTCACACATGAGGGCACGTACAGACCGCCCAGTGTTAATGCACGAGGCGGCGTTTGACATGTGCCCGCGCTGTCCTGCGCGCACACCGGCGCTCCACGCCAGCAGCGGATCAGGTGGAGGTGAAACAGAACAAAGAGGTATTTAATCATCATTAGTCAAATCTCATAATGAGGAAAAATAAAGAAGGTGGTGGAGACAAAGAGACGCGAGGGTTGTCCTCTAGCAGTCCAAGGAGGACGCTGCCAATTAAAGGCCTCCACTCGGTGCTGGTGGTGGCTGCTGAAGGGTGATAATTCTGTACAAGGACGCTAATTGCAGCGCAGGACACGGCCTTGCCGGGGAAGGGTCTTTTATATATTGTTTCTAACGTTTGTAATTACAGTGCAGAGCCTTGGACCGCTGCCAGCACATGTTTATGGGCTCATGAGTAACCCAACTCCTCCAGACCATGGAGGGAGATTCATGCCCGAGCTGTGCACTCAGTGCACTCTGTGTGTGAGGGCGTGTGTGTTGTTTGTGTGTACACGCATGTTGATGACTCATGAAGCCTGGGCGAGTGTGTGCAGGGGGGGATAGTCTGCAGTATATTAGTCCACAACACATGGATGGCTAAAAATATGAGAAGAAAAAACAATATTCTGTAGATATTTATAAAAACTGATATCTATTACAGGGCTTTTTTTTTAGTTTTTGGTTACTTTTCCAAAAAATAAATATATAAATTCAACTGGAATGTTGAATATCAAACTGCAGTCAAATCAGAAAAAGAAAATGACTGTTGCATTTTCAATATAAGTGTTTCTGTACTAAAATGAGTAACAAAAGACAGATGAGCTCGTGCATTTGTTTGTACCACTAATGAATTCATCTCAGCACTGAGGAACAGTGAGAAAGTGACAAAGTGGAGGTGAGGCGCGGGACGTACAGTACGCTGATAGTCGGAGAGCTGCAGGCCTTTTCAACACTTCCAACCCTACCTCCAAGTGGAACAATTTTGCTGATTCTGCAGTTATTCTCTGACTAAATTGCTCTGGCGACAGCGCGGGCCAAGAGCTTGAAGAAATATATGAGCGTTGGAAAAGAAAAGTTGAGTGGGCGCAGCTCAGCGTTATCTGGAATATCGCTTTGCCTGGCAGGTACATAAAACAAGTATCCATCCCGACTGTGTGCTGTGAGACTCTAAAACACATATTGAATACATTGAGTGGTCAGAGGCTAAGAAAACACTGCGTTTAATTTGAATAATTCGAGATATTAATCTGGTAAATTAAATCGCCCTGTCTGTCTTCCCTTGATGAAGCAGGACTCTGAAGCAAGTGTGTAAAGAAAATTGTCCTTGAGTAAATAAACTCACAAAAAACATGGTGACCTCTGCCAAAAAGCCCATGATGTAAAGGTGAAGTTTCAGAACGTCTGGAGAAAAAAAGGGGGAGGTACGGGGGGGAGGAAAATCTACATCATCTGTCACCCCCCGAAACTCTCCACCAGTCCAATATTATGTCATTATGACTGCGCTCACCGTCTCTGTGGAGTTGCTGTGGTTTTGTGGATAAATTACATGTGACACTCCCAGCTGACATCCTGATTAACACAGGGAGAATAAAATGGCCCCCAATCCTCAGTAGTCAACGGGGTAATGGACTAATGGCTTCCATGTATGGCGAGGGAAGCGAGGAAAAGCAGGTTCGGTGTGTATGTGCATAAATGTGATCTGTGTGTGTGTGTGAGTGCATCAGCATATGTGTAATTACTTTGCTTATTGAGCCTTGAAATGTGTGCTTTTGTTCAATAATTTGGGCACTTGCGCACACAACACCGACCCCGAAAATGTACAGTTCATGTGTGTAGCGGATCGGGGTCTCGGGCCTCTTTGTCCAGCCTCTCTCCTCTCTTTTCAGGCCTGGCCTACTTCCTACTGTACTTTACTCTGTGAGAGTGCGCCACAGCCTGTAGTGGCCACTGTAGATCCACTCATCCGCTCTCCCACATTCACAGTACAGGAGGGCAACAGGGAGCCCGGCCAGCTTCTACCACAGAGACTCGATCCGACTACACCGGCGCTCACCTCGAGGAGATTTCGACAGCTTTTTTTTCCCGCTGACTGACAACCGCTAAATAAAAGCCTGAAGCAGATGTTGCCATGTTTTGACACAAGCTCGGTGAAATGTAAGCAATTGTCTGGCAGGTTTTTTGCAGAATGCACAGTGACCTTCTGAGGTGCGAGGCTGCCAAAGAGGGAAATTTAAATCGAGCTCCAATTCAACAAGCAGCGGCCGGCTTGTGCTAACATGCTGCATAGTGCTGGTTACCCTGCACCGCTGCTTACAGTGTGACAAATACTGGACATAAATCTAAGGCGGGACTGCAAAGTCATCATATCGATATAGCAAATATAAACATATTCATAGCGTGCATAATATCATGTCATACTTTATTTTCCACCACATTTTATGGAGTAAAATGCAGTGAAAATGCATTTACTTGAACTTAAAAAATGAAGAATGTGGCTTCAGAATAAATATATTTTAATCAATATTTCTGGTCTTGTGCTTTATGTAGAAATAATGCTCTCCAGTGATAAGAAAAAGCAAATTTCTTCAACTTTCTACATCAGATTAATAGCTAAAAATAAATAATTGATGTAAAAATAAAATTTTGCTTCATATATTTTGTATCCTTGGCAAATAAATATATAGAAAATTAAAAGACATGAATGGGAAAAACTCCACATGCATGCATTTTTAGCCCAGGCAGCACTTTATGTCAATCAAAGCTCCACCCCTGACAGTCCTCCAGAGGGCTCAGACATACAATATAACTTTCATTATGCTCAGCTTCTCAGTTTTATTGTACTTAAAACAGCACACTGAAACCCTTTTTAGCGGGAGAAATAAAAGCGGCTTCATAATTATGGCAGAAGAATATATTTACAGTGAGTGCTCACTTGGCCCCCATTCACCACTCCAATCTGGATTTCATATTAGCCAGGAGGAAATTGGACGGAATTCACAACATCACAGCGAGCTCATAAATGAAACAAAATCACATAATCTTAAATACCAATTTATCCACTTAACAAATGAAGCAGTGTATTGGTGGCTTATTGCTGTGTTGTGCTGGTGAGTGACTCGTTTTCACTGCACTCGTAAGAACACACTGAGCACTGGCACATGATCTAAACCACATATTTAACACTTGAGAAGTATCTGGGAGAAATGCTGGGATGCAGTGACATACAGTAGTCTTTACAGTGCTGCTGCAGCACACATGACCAGTAAAACCTGCAGCAGGAACGCCTCATTCAGAAAGTTATGGAAAGATCAAAAGCATCTTTTTTTTCCCCATGTAGATTAAACAGCTGCATAACATTAGACCTCTGAAATATATTCTTCTCATCTGTAAATTGTGTGTTAACGCTGTGTGACGTGAGATTTTTAATATTAGGGCAAATGTGGCAATTCCTCGATTTATTTTAATCCAAATCGATGTATTTTTTTTAAGATTATAACATGATTAATAATAACAAAAAATAAATTTTTCGGGGAAAGCGCGATTATGCATAATTAAATAACCACAGTGAAGATTGCTTGACATTTGTTCTGCACTAGTACAAGAGCACAAGTATAATAATAAAAATGCTGAGAATTGTGGTGTAAAAATAAAAATAAATGCATACGAAAAAAAAGTTTATGACGACCTTTCAAAAGTCACGTTAAAAAAACGGACAATTTTGAAATAATCTCTATATTGTAAAAAAAATCAATAGAAATTTACAAAAACCACTATACAAGAAAGTGGAACACACACACACACACACTCTCTCTCTCTCTCACACACACATTAATTCACTCTCACACACACACACACACACACACACTCAGCAAAATATGTTGATGCTGTGTATTCGTGAATCATTGTTGTATTTACTAAAAAAAAGTTCTGTAAAAATATAAATCTGATCACGCAATTATTTAGTTTTATGCTCTTTTGTATATTTTCTTTCATATAGTCATGTGGTCACTTAAAAAAAGGATTTTCTCAGCAAGAATTTCCTCTTCTGAACTTAATGACAAAACTTTGAAAATTCTTAAAGAGTGTGTTCCTTCAAGAAAAAAATTAAGAGCGTACATTATTTTGCGTCATTTCATGTTTTTCTGTCTAAGTACGACAAAATAATGTGAAACTCAAACACGTTTAAAACAAATACTAATTAAACAAAGCTCGTTTTAGTTAAAGCATAAATGAAAAAAAATAGATTATTTAAAAAAAAGCCTTAAATTATAATGATTTAGAATTATTGTAAAACAATTCAACACATAGTCAAATTTAGTGCTCACTTGGCATTTTTTAGTCGATACCTATAAGGATTATAAAGTTAAGAGGTGTTGTCAATTGGAATTTTAAGCATCTTTTACAAAAAACACGCAGTAATTCGCGATCACTAGTGTATAATAGAAGAAAACACGGATTTAAAACATAATTTAAGGAAAAAAATCCGGAATCCAGAACATTCAAGTTCAAGGCCAAAGTCAAGTTCAGGTTTGGGGACTTGTTGTTCTAGCTGTGGCCTGCAGTTTCCTCTGGCTCTGCTTTTACTGTGTATTCACCAAACACTTGGACTTATGTAGCTAAAATACATATGAAAAAAATAGTTTGAAAATATATGAAATAAACTGACTGATAAAATATATAAAAAATACACTTTTGACTAATAGAATGAACACTTTAAACACACCACTTTATCAAGCCTCAGCACACACACCGAAAGGGCAAAAACGACCTAAAATATATTAAAATATGCTCCGTATTGCTAGAAAGTGTTAATATCTTACACCCTGCACGAAGAAAATTATTAAATTGAACAAACGACGTTGTCCGTTTGATTGTGTGCATGTATTTGCATGTGTGTGTGTGTGTGTGTGTGCCATTATTTGCTGTGTAGCTGCAGCAAAGCTGAAGTTTGCCTCAGTGCACAGAATGCCTCATTGTGGGCTGAACCAGACTGTTGGATTGGTCAGGTATACTTTTACAGAGAGCGAAAATACTGCAAACCCTCACCACCCTGCCATCTGCCTCTCAACATGCAACCTTCCCCTGGACCCCTGCCATCCACTGCCAAAAAGGCCTTAGGGGTGGAGTAGTGTGATACTCTGCCAGCCAAAACCATGTGTCCACTGCAAGTTAAGCAGAGCTTATATCCATATGAATGAACATAATCACCTATGTATGGAAAGCTGAACCTGAGTCGTGCATCACCTGAAGCTTTGAGGAATATCGGCTCGATTTGCCCTTCAAAAAAAAAAAAGTCACCTTTTATGTAAACCCTGATGAGCAGCATGTAAACCCACATGAACAAGTGCAGATACTAGAAACCCACAGCAGAAAAAAAAATCCACGAATCAACTGCTAATTTTAAAAATCAAAACGATATTTCAAAAACATTTATTATGTATTTTATTCCCCTAAAAGGCAAAAAAAAAAAAAAAAAATGAATGAATAGCCCTTCAGATTGTAATATGCCAAATAAATGTCTCATTCACTAATGCTGCCTGAATTTTCCATTCATTTTATAAAGTTAATATAAAGTGTCAGATAAAGACCTAAAGCAGACAAACTAAATATATGTTTTATCAAATGTAACGTATCTGAAGTCAAATTTATCATTCGTGAATCACAAATCAGTCGATTTGTGCAAATGCATACACCGGTTTATTGCTCATTCAGGTTTGTTCTTTCTCTAAATGTTTTCATATGTGTCAATATAATTACAAAAAACATTTTGAGAGTCTAAATCCTGCGTTCAAATCGATAGATCCGCAGAAAAAAAAATCAGGAAATGATCTGATCGCCATTAAAATTAGGTGTGTAAACGCAAATACCCTGCGAAAGGCAACGTCATGCACTATTTTATATTTATTCTCCATTCTTTCCTATTAAACGGAACACAAGCTCGCCAAGTAATACCCGCAAAACCTCAAATTCAAAGAAATGCACGGTGTTCTCGTTGAAATATCGCTGACAATCGAGGTTTTGAGGACATTAAAGCGATCAAAACGATCTGTACACCACGTACTTCTCCTGATACAGTACATACTGAGCCCGGACCACATCACTCATATGAAATACCTCCACAACCGTGGCCTTCCGCTCATCCACTGATTATCACGAAGCAGGATTATCCTGGCAGCAATCAAATTGCTATTAATGAGTTTTGTTTTTGCATTACTAAATTACAGCAGGGTGTTTATGGAGGGCTGAGAAAAGTTGTAGAAAAGCATCGTGAAAGTTGTAGGGACAGACGTGTCGCTCTTATATGCGCTTTATGTTCCTAAACTACATGAACATGCAGAATTTTACATTCAGACGTATAAATGCGCACTGATTTAACAGAAACTTTGTGTGTTTATTTGCACAGGGTGCCTGTTAAACACTGAAAGCCTCACATGTAAACACATGTAAACTTCCGTGGAGACCACGCGAGCATACTAAAATAGATATTACTCACCGATTCTTGAAGCAGAGATGGTAAATGTCCGGTCGGGATGTGAAATTCGGCAGCTCTTCCCGCTTTGATCCACATCTCTGTCAAGAAGAGGAGAAAGCCATAAGCTCCTGTTTGGTGCTTCCTGCTAGACCCAGTGATTCCCCCTCAGACTGTCCCCTTCACGCCCGAGCCCGAGCTCCGGCCTGAGCCCCAGCCTCAATCTCAGCTCCAGCCTCACTGCCTCTCTGCCACAGTCTGAGCCCCGAGCTCAGGGCTGCACGGCTCGCCTGCCACTGGCTGGGTCCAGGCCTGCTGAGGCCTGAAACAATAGGAGGCCATGAGGCTGTCTGCAAGGCTCCAGCTAAGCCCGTCTGCTAGTTAACAAGTCTTTGAATGAGGAATGTTAGCAAACAGACAAACAGCATGTCTGATGCATGCAAATAGCACAACCAGTCCAGTCACAGCCTTGGCTGGGCACATGAATAATTCAGCAGTCTATATGCTGCTCTCCCACATTACTCCCTCCCTCTTCCCGAATGAAATGCCTTCACTGGAATAAGTGTGGCAAAGTATCCGAACCTCTGCTTTAACAGCAACCTTGCTCGCCGAAATCAGTTTTTAATACTTCGTACAAACATGCAAATAATCGCGCAAAGTGGCCATGCAGAGACACGACATGCAGGGCCACTTCTGACATTTCGCTGCAACAATTTAAAAATTTCGCAATTACTACATTTTTTTCCTCTTATTGCCTTTTAATGTCTTTTGTTTGCAGTTGGCACCTGTCCCAGAAAGAGCTCCGGCTCAGCACACCACTCATTCTCCTGTTAGGAGAGCGAGTCGGTGTGAAAGAGAGAGAACAAGGGGGAGCGAGAGACAGACACAGAGACAGAGAGAGAGAGAGGACATGGGAAGGAAAGAGAAGGAAAGAGAGTGAAGGCGAAGGAGGTGCGGTACTTCACGCTGAAGAAGGACATGTCTTTAAAACACAGATGTGTACCGCGCTCAGATACCGGTCACGTTCTCGGCTTGTCATCCATAGTGGTCATCCGGACCAAGAGCCAACCCCGAGCAGGTTACCCGTCAAAAATGGCGCCCCGACACTCCAGGTGGAACAAGGCCCATCACATGGCGAAACACCACCTTGACGAATTTCCATCCAAAAAGAAAGAAACTAAATAAATACTATCGGAAAACCCGTCAGCAGGGGGGAAAAAATAGGAAGACGCGGTGCATTTTTTAAAAACAAAATTCAAAAGAAAGGAAGAAACGGCGCCCAAATCCAGAGTGATGCAAAAAGCAATGTGCCAAAAGTGAGAAAAGGCCCCTTAAAAGCAACTTGTTGCCAGGTTTTGCAGAGCTGCTGTGCAGCTAGTTGGAGGCAGAGGGTTAAAATCCAGCTAGTAGTGAGTGAAAAAAAGCTCCGTCTATGGAAGGGCGGGCTGTGGGGAGGCCCTGACTGTAGAAATAGCAGCAGACTTTTTTTTCTTTTT
>CAFUXE010000200.1:66732-86413 GCA_903364295.1 Serranus cabrilla
ACCTTTGCCAGAAAGAGGAAATCATGTCAAACTTATCTGATGCTAACTAAGGATTAATGGGCTGGAGAAGCTTAACCTACTTTTTAATGCCAACTATCACATCCTCCTAACAGGTTATACAAACAAACATACGCATCACTGCAGCATTGTGTTTTTGACCTGCTAAAGGGAGTGCAGGTACTCCTGATGTGATGATCGAGGTGAAAACATGACATACAATGTCAAGTTCAGCTTTATTCCCTTATAGATCTGCTGCATTTTCATCTCGGAGCTGCCGCTTTGACCCTCGTGCAGTCTCCCTCATGCCTGGTAATCTATCAATCTCTTGATAAAACCTTCAGCTAAATGCAGAAAGTGTCTCCTCTATCCCGGTGCCACCTCTCCCCTGAGCGCCGAGGTGACTCCCACTGACATCCCGTCTGCTGAGAAGACGTCACATCCTCTAAGCGGCCTCCGCCCACTGACCGGGACGTCTTAACACGACAGCCAGACAGATTCACCAAGTCATATGGCCCTTTTCACCAGTGCACAGATGGACAACACCCCCGACACTGACAGCCAGGTTAACCCCTTCACATAAGGCTGAAGCTGCTGATACACATGCAGCGAGATAGGAGTTGTTAACATTCAAATGTGGGAAGAAATTAGAAGTGCAGAGTTTGCTTGGAGAGATCTGCCTGGGGACGCATTAACTAACGGGCATGATAGCTAATTAAGCCACTTGATGTTAGCAAGCTAGTGAGGGTCATTATTTCACTACAGTAAGCTCGCTAGCACAAGAGAGGGCATGAGCAGTTTTCTACACTATCTCAGATTGTTATAATAAGTGTCTGACAACAGAAGGTAAAGACAGAGACAGACTTTTTGTTTAACCAGAAACCAACAAATCACCGAATCCACCAGACTCCATTGACAAAAACAGTAATTTTACCTTTTTATAAAACACATTTCAATTGAAGTCAACAGAAACAAAATAAAACTCACAAAACCCTCTTAGTTTGTCTTTCTGCTGCTCTAACAATCACCAACTATGGTTTGGGGGGAAAAAACAACCCTCAATTCACCCTGTTGGGAGTTTTGAGTCATGTGAAATTAAATGTGTTTTATGACACATTCTACTCTTTTGTCAATGGAGTCTGGTACAATTCACAAGCATGACATAGCTGTTGTTTCCAGTTAAACAAAACAGATTTTACACTTCAAAAAATGTCTCTGTGAGGATCATTAAAAGTTACAAGCAGCATATTTAAACATGCATTATACCTTCAGTTGCTAGCTTAGCATGCAAGTTAATAATGTGCTGTACTTTTCTAATGTTAGCTCCACTGGATTTGCTCCCATCTGATCAGGAAGTTGCACATCTCATTCTAACCTCTGCAGGTAATGAGTCTCACTATTGTATCTGCTCTAAACAACATTTTAACCATGAGCTCAAAACCCACAAAACAAGCCTGAAAATGATGAAAGTCTGAACCGATTGCATTGCATTAGATAGTTGTCGGACCCTGGTCAGAGCTGGCTGATGATTGGTCGAGGGATGGGATTTAGCAGAGAGTCAATTGACTACAGGTTATTGTTTAAATAATATGTAATCAAATTGTGGCCTTAAAATTGCTCAAGGGCACTTCAGTCCTTGACCTGTCAGTCCTGGGATTCGAACTGGCGGCCCTCTGACTGCAAGCCCGATTCTTTACTTCTAGGCCACGGACTGCCCAAGCAGGATTTCGCTAAGATGTTAGCCCGGGAGTTTTGAGATCCTTCTGACCCCTGGTGGCCCCAAAAAATGGTTCTTGCAGTCTTGAAAAGCAACCCTAACTATGATTGTTAAATTTTTATCGAGCAAGGAGTTTTAGGAGTTTATTTCAAATGCTCTTAATGAAGTTCCCATATTTATCTGCATGTGTGGAACATCAGAAATTCCAACAGTCGAAAAATTGTTTAAAGATATTTATATTTATTTAAGTTGTTGTGCTTGTTTGTTTTTGACTCACTTATTTGTGTCGCCTGGAAAAAATCTCTAAAACCATATTGCCCAATTACCCAATATGCTATAAATTGAGGCTTAACTCTGCTTTAACAACCTGAGACCGGACTTGGATGTGCATTTAACGACTCCTGAATATCTCATCTATTCCTTCTCTTTCCCTCTCTCACTTACACACACACACACACACTCACACACGCAAGCAAGCAAGCAAACCTGATGGCAAGCCCAACAAGGTAGGCTTAGGCTAATTAAAGTGATTAGGTGTTTTTGTCTGAGTACTGTCTTGGTTTGCTGGCTGTGGCCTAACCCATGCCCGGCCCGCCTGCAGACTGCCTGCCAGGAGGCCAGGAATGAAAGGCTGGCACTTACTCCTCTCTCCTCTATCTGTTCCCCTGTTGCTACCCTAGATGCCAACAAAGGTATTTCTGCCCCTAATCAACAGACAGGGAGAGGGGGAGAGATATGGAGGCGTGCTTGTCTGCAGTTGGAAGTACAGCAACAGGGCTTGAACTTACAATAGTATCAAGTTTTGAGCTAAACCAGTGCTTTAAAATTAGTTTATTAAACTACAATGTACTTCTTCTGGGATTTTACTCTGTAAAATCAATCCATGATGACATTTTCAGTTTATGATCAGATTATTTACCACAGAAAGCAAATAGATAATGATAATACATTTAAAATTTTGTGAAAATAGAGTTAAAGACCTGGTGAATCAGACAAAGCCGAGGCGATGATAGAGAGGAAAACTCTCTTTGGCATGTTCGATATCCGCCTGTCTCAATTGACCTGTAAAATCTTCGAGACTGGAACAAATGCAAATAGCGCTGACTTGCTCGCACCAAAAAATCCTGAAGGCTTTTCAAATGAACTCACTCTCACAATGGTGGGGTGCCCAGAGCAGGGTGAATATACGGTCTGGGCTCTGAATGGCACAATGTGTGAGAGCCAAACAGGGGAGCTGTGAAGTGAAGGCTCAGGACCCTCCAGGCTGCCTGCCTCTGTTGAGCTGAGCCCCGGCTGCCTGCACAGCATACAGCTGACCACCACCGCTACAGCCCAGCGCCTGGCTAACGCTGTGCTACAGGTCTGAGCTCCAAACTAGTTTCAACATGGAAATCCAAAAAGAAACTTACAAATACTAACAATTTTAACATAAAAACACTAAACAACCCCACCTAAAATATGAAAACTCTATGGATACATTAACAGTAATAAGTCAATGTCTTTCTGATGCATGTTACTGGGTAAAAACTGTGAATTTTAACATTACACAGCATCTTTTAGAAAGTGGAGAAACATGCCTCTCACCTAGGGACGAGTGATATGCCCGAACTTATACATATCATTCATATCATTCATATCTAGATCAGGATATATATGTTTTCTGGCAGTTCAATAAATTAATAAATAGTCTATGTGAAACAATCACATGGTTAAACCTATTTTTGTACATTTTATACTGCATATATAGTAAAGACAGCCTGTCTGTGGTTCACTCCAGCTTAAAAACTGCTGTATCACAGTTTGGCAGCTGGCCATTTATCATGATGAAGATAAAGATAAAACCAGTATACCACCCCAACTCAACAACCCAATGCTGTGATTTGCAAATCCTACAGTACCAGTCAAAAGTCTGGACCCACCTTCTTTTTCTTGATTTTCAATATATTTTCTATGTGTAGATTAATATAATGAAAAAAAAACCTTGAGGAACCCAGAATATGGTTCATATTTTAGATTCTTCACAGTAGCTTGAAGAAAAGGCAAGAAATTCCACTAATTAACTCTTGACGAGGCGCACCTGTTGATGAAAACCATTCCAGGTGAGCAGCTCATGAATCTGATAAAAGGTGGATACTTTGAAGAATCTAAAATATAAAACATATTCTGGTTTATTTAACACTTTTTTTCTACGACCTATTTCCATATGTGTTCTTTCATAGTTTTGATGACTTAAGAATTAATTTACAATGTTGAAATTAATCAAAATAAATAAAAAACAATGAATGAGAAGGTGTGTCCAAACTTTTGACTGATAGTGTAAATCCAATTGAATACAGTACAAAGTTAAGATATCAAATGCTCGAACTGGGACCAGTAAATATATTTACTCATTCAGAAGGTTTTGTGTTCAATTTATATTAACATTTAACACAGTGTCCCAACTCTTTAGCAATCAGGGTTGCAGATAAAAACATTTTTTAAATTTTTTTTTTAAGTTTTTACATCCTTTTTTCATAAACACCCAGCCCTACTTTCTCCCTTTCAGCAAGTTGTCCCAGTTGAATTATAAAAGTTTTCGGTTATAAGCATTTTTCATCTACAGCAGAACTCAATAATACAGCTCCATTAAAATACTGTTGGTATTTTATAAAGATCAGTGCTATTAAAAACAGAGTTACACTACTTCAGTCATACTTCTTCAAACACACCAGTCACTAACCTACATAGGTTTTAGTATTTTTTTTATACAGCTGAGTAATGTAACATCCCCTCAAAGTCCTTGTTTCTTATTTCTCTCTGGTTGTTTAGAAAATCAATGAAACAAACATTTTTACATTTTAAATCTCTGAAATTTAACAGTGCAAAAGTGAGACATTAAATCCAATCAGTCCACTTTTTAAAAAAATCTATACATGGCTATAACTGTAACTCCAAAATACTCGATCTGATCCATTTATGTACGGTCCGTTCAAACAGCACTTCACTGCACAGCCCCATTTCCATGTCCCTGACTGAGGAATGTTTTGGTGATATCTCTTTAAGAGAAGGCTGAGCCTACAGCTGTGAGAGCTCTCTGCTTTGTTGCTCCTCTTATTTCTACTTTCAAACTTCATTTTCAGCCCTTGCAAAGATTTTCAGAGCCACTCTCTGGACGTTGGCAGGCAATTTCACCAGCAGCCAAACTTCCCAGCATGCCTTTCGGGCTGGGCTGGCTTTGTTCACAAAGTTAACTGTGAAGTTGCACTGCTCAACATGAGATACTGTACAGACCACGCTTCGCTCTTAGCCGTGCAGGATTACAGTAGAAACGTAATATACTGTCAGCAGACTTACATTTTAACATGCATACTGTGTTTAAAGCACTTATTTTGCAAAGTCTTGCTTATATTTATATTGAATAATCTTTAAAGAATCTTTCACAACTTTTGATGCACGTCTATAATTTGAGGGCTGTGGTTAAAAAGAGCCCACTAATCTCCAAACAGTGGTTATTAGTGACATGTTTTATATCAAAAGTCCTCTTTCATCATCTCTCCAAATACTTGAATTAAACCAGTGGAATTACAGACATGTCCTCACTAACACTGCCCTCAGTCAACTTTCTGTAACAGATGCATCATCAAAGCTTCTTAATAACCCAAAATGGGACTTATTTTCTATGATGCACAACTAAATTACATTTAATCCAGACACCATGAAACAGTTCCAAGTCTTTGCTCCGAAGTGGATCGCACATCTCCACTGGATGACATGCAAGGGACAGTGCAGGCTGCCTGCAGCATCTGGTGGACACCTGTAAGACTGCAAGTCACTGGAGTGAATGAGAGAGGCCTTTGTGATTTTGCTAAGTCACCAAAAATCTGGGCCAGAGTATACTGACCCTCAGCGCTCCAGCCAGTTACCACAGGCTTCAGCACGGCGGCCGTGTGGGATGTTTAATCGGAGCGTTCGATCAGTAAAATCAAAGGCAACATAAATAACAATCAGCCGTCGGCGAACGGCCATAAAAATATCAACACCAATCAGGTTCAACCAGGTTCTTGAAGGGGCAGGAAATCAAGTTCTGCCGACTTTGTCAGTTGTGTCAAAGGTCACGGGCACAGAAAGGTCGCTAAAAAGCTACCTTTGTGAAATACAATATTCAATATGTACTTTTTAAGCCATAATTTGTGTGTGATTCATTTCATTGCATTACATTTTAAAGATAAATGACCAAAGAGTTGAAAAGCTATTTGACACACTCAACAAAGACATGCACCTTACAGAAACTAGTAGGGGTTTAGATCATTTGCCCATTAAATGCGACCTGCTACATTAACTCACAAAAAAAAAACGTTTTATTTCTGAGCTTCCTAATATTTAAATTAATAACAATCCATTCTTTTTTAATACAAAGAATAAAAATACAACCTTTGTTCACTATAAACTGCACCATTTTAATTTAAAACATTTTTTTTACTTTCACTCTTTTAATTATGAAGACCATTATAACTGACCATTCCTAAGAACTATTCCATCTGTGCTTACTTTACGGGTAGATTTTCAAAATAAAAGCGTATATTAAAGACGGCATTATGCATCAATGCTGCTGGATCGTTCACCGATTAGTCGATTTATCAGTCTATATCGATGTATCATTACACCACCATAGATTAGTATAAAATGCATGATTGCACGTGCTGACCTGTATATAGAGTACTCACAGTGATTGCTTCAGGGACTTGTTTTCTCTTCATTCATGGATCTGTGGAGTAAACAGGAAGAAACAACACTGTAAGTAAGTGTGGAAAATGTCAAACTGTGTGTGTGCGTGCGTGTGTGTGTGTGTGACAAAGTCTTAAGCTCTTAAGGACAAAGAAGATTGTCCAACATGTGTTTTAGCTCAGGCACTTCAAACCTGTATCCAGCGCACACCGTTAGCTCTTTCATTTATGAGAGCTAATCACTACAAGTGAACCAGATCACAAAGGGACAGTCACTGACACCAGAGCAATTACGTTGTACAGGTCTAATCCCTTACACAGCACTTAGGACAGTTTTAAAGGCCACCGGGGCACACTGCGGAGCTCCCTTAACTGTTAGGGTGCAGTTTGGTCCATTTTACAGCCACTGGGGCACAGGCCTGATTGTTAAGACCAGGGAAAGTAATCCCTGGAGTCAGGCCACTAAACCTGCTCTGTCCCTGTAACCATGGCAGCAGACAGGTAGTGTCTGGGTCACAGGGCAAACATGGCCAGGCTTCAGCACTGGCCGCCGGTTAATAAAAAACTAGCCTGGTGTGAACACACACACACACACATACGGGGCGAACGAACGTGTGGATTCACATAAATGCAAACGTGAATGTACACGCACGGTTACAACGCACACACGAAGAGGTTCAGGTGAAAGTTGACCTGGAAACTGATACGACCACAAAGCAGTACTGGGTTTCAGTTAATCAACAGTGGCACTGGATATTCAGGACGGCTGAAACACCATT
This sequence comes from Serranus cabrilla, assembly GCA_903364295.1. Taxonomy (NCBI): domain Eukaryota; kingdom Metazoa; phylum Chordata; class Actinopteri; order Perciformes; family Serranidae; genus Serranus; species Serranus cabrilla. The sequence continues at coordinate 73,929 of CAFUXE010000200.1, forward strand.
ACTACAAATTAGCACAGTGAGTCACGGTGACAGGTGAATGGCACAGAGGCCATAAATTCCTAATTTTTATAACTATATTATGTTTAGAAAGCCATTTAGCACTTAACATGTAATCTCAGACATGTAAAAAATAATAATGTATACAGTACCAGTCAAAAGTCTGGACACACCATCTCATTCAATGGGTTTTTCTTTATTTTTCTTATATTTTCTACATTGTAGATTCATATTAAATACATCAAAACCATGATGGAACACATATGGACTTGTGTAGTAAACAAAAAAAGTGTTAAACCAGAATTTTTTTTTTATATTTAAGATTCCATCTGACTGAGAGAATAACAGAAGTGTGCAAATTAATCTAAAAAATAAATAAAAATCAATGCATGAGAAGGTGTGTCCAAACTTTTGACTGGTAGGTTCGATGTCACCAGAGGGGTTGATGGATGGAAAATGTTGGGAGGACTCTAACTGTTCTTTATCACCAGAGCAGTCTGTCTGTCTGTCCGTTAGCTTTTTATCTTTAAAAAAAAAATGGTGGAAAAATACAGAAGGAACATTTTGGAGAACATAGGCTGCCATCCCAGGCCCCAAAACGTGCTCATTTGAAATAAAGCTAATAAATAATGCACTGGGTGTGAGGAGAATTGTCCAGTTTGATTATTCCTCTTCACAAAATGCCCAAACGATGGTCTGGTCTATCTTGCCCTTTTGAAAGAAACACATGATCTCCCCTGGCCTTTTCTCCATTTACCAGCTCTCCCTCTCTCTTTTCAGTTGCTATGAGACACTCCAGCTGAAGCCAAGGCTTCCACAATTCATTACTGGAGGAACAAAAGCCAAAGCACTGGACAAAGCAGGGCAGACCAACTCAAACCAGCTCCCACTTAACACACACATCACACCTCTGAGTGCTCTGCTGACATACAAATGGCCAATTCAGGACCTCTTCTTTTTCCTTTTTTATTTATTTTTTTTACAATGCCAGGGGGGTAGATGAAGTAAACGCTCAAGGGACACAGTAAGAAGTCAACAGGTTGAAGATTTGGTACTTTTTGAGATCAGTTATGGTGCTGTATACGCCATAAGACAAGATCAAAAAAAAAATTCCAAACGATAGCAAAAATAATGTTTAATATGTCTTTCATGACAAAACGTGCAGCTTTTTTTATTTTTTTTACGATTTGGTGCCAAAGACTGAATAGGCTACAGTGCACCATCAGTGCAACATCACCTGTCTCTGGCTTTCCACCAGCTCTGCCTCGCCAAATCATGAAACATCTCTTTCCCCTCCAACCAATCAGATCTCAATCTCTGGCTGTTCTCATGCAAAGAAAGAGAGGGGAAGGCCAATGAGAAATGGCCCTCCTCCTTCCCCTCGTATCCTACACACACGACAATCACCGTCTGAGAAATGCCAACGGACGGGCAATCAGTCATTGTAATTAGGCTGGCTGCCATTACCGAGCCTTCATAATTCAGGCTGGAGCTGGAGGACATAGGTAGTGAGAGCCCAGCTGCCGGCTGCCACAGCCCACCCCTGGCTCACCCAAACCTCAACGCAGGCCATTCCCTCTCCCCTCTCCCTCTGATGGGGGGACCAGCAGAATTATAAGGGGGGCTGGCTGACTGCAAAATTAAAAACTCCCCCCCATCTCCCTCCCTTCCTCCTTGTCTACATCCCAAAACCGCTCCCACTCACACTTTCTTTTCACTGCACTGCAGAGTTTTGTTCTCCAAACTGCATGAGCGCGAGAGCAGATACCTTGTGTTGAGAAAATGGCTTTTTAGAAAAGAGCAAGGGTCTTACTCTAAACATATGAAAAAGCCTCTATAAAAAGTGGGCTAGTGTCATTTTCCTCGTACAATTTTATTTGCAGGAGTAAACCCTGCAGGCAGTATTGTCCACGCTGTTCCTCGGTGTAGAGAACAGTGGATTTACAGTACAGACATGGCTCACTCTTTTCTCTTCGGAATTCACAGCTAAACAGGAAGCTATGGCAGTATTCTGCAGAGATTTATTTTATTTGCTTAAAGGCCGTGGTTAACTCAGAAACTGGCTTTGCCTGTTGTATAGGACCTGAAGTTTTCTTGGCAGTGAAATGAAGAACTGCAAGTTCAGCCAAAATAGACAATAAAGCAGAATGGAGAAACATGCCAAATTGCTGGGGCAATTCAGTCCAGAGGCTCATTTTTCCAAAATGATTCACACTGGAAAGAAAAGCATTTCCCTGTCCTTAGATGAACTTAGTGTGCTCTCTGTCGGCTTTTACGAGGAAGCGATGGGGGGAGGGAGGAAAGCGCGTGCACGCTCAATCACACACACGTACGTGCGCGTGCACTCACGTACACATGACCACACAGCCATCACTGCAGATTCTTTGCTCACTGTGGAATTAGGTCATGCACATAAAAGCAACAAAACACAGACACACATATAAACATGCACTACTTTAAAAAGACATTTTCAAAGTCACAGGGGAAAACCACATACATGGAATCTTTGCAAGAAAAACCCAAACGAGAACAGCCGAGCTGGGTAAAGTGCCATTTAGCATGTACTGTACTCTGCACTGTACGCTAACAGCTTGTACCAGAGCTACGGGACAAACAGTGTTTTCTAACATGCACTCAGTTCTCAGTGCAGAAGCAGCAGCAGCACAGTTGAGGAATGAGGGAGGACTGGAGGCAAGTTTTGCATCAGTCAGCAGTGTCCTGAGGCTGGTTTATTGGCTTGTCTGGCTCAGCTGGCTGACAGTGTTCACCTGTTCCTCCTTCCCACTGCAGGATGACAGTCAACAGTCTGCTGCAGCACGGCCAGAACAGGAAACTTATCTGTCATTATTTTTTAACACCCACAAAGAGTGGCTTTCAAAAGCAGACGTTATAAATACCAACAGCTACAGCTTTATATAAATAAATGTCACAAAATAATGAAATCCTGTTATGCAAAAAAATACAACACGTCTTTAAAAAATGCAGCCTGCACAACATGATATCTAAAGCCACTCATTAACTCTCACAGTAAAATTAGATCTTGCATTAAGCAAACATTTAGCATTGAGTTACATAGAAAAGCCTTCTGTACGGTTTTGCCGGGAGCTTTTATGCACTCATGACTATGGCTGCTATCACAGTAAATATTTGTGCAGCTGCTTTTCAGTGCACATGCAACAGATATAATATATCAAAAGAACGATCAGTGTAAAGGGAAAGGAGCTATGCATTCACCGCGCGCTACTCTTTTGCATGCGAGTTATCACACTGTTAATTACTTCATTGTCGGACGAAATCATTATCTTTTCACTGTCGGCGTCGAGGCCTTGCTTACTCAGCAGATTGTGCTCGAAAATCTTTAATAGCGGCTGTAATATAATAATGATTCACCTAATGCTCAACCTCCACCCAGCTATTAGCTGATGAGCACGACAAGTAATAAAGAAAAGAAAAAGAGGATGCAGCCATATTAAATATGCACACACACACACACACATCTGGACAGACACAGGAATGTGTTTGGATGACGGTAGGGAGTATTGCAAGCCGTGTCACATTAATTAACCTTGAATGTTGTTGCAGATGACAGAAAATCCTTCATTTAATAAGTTAATACTTTATTTAAGTAAATGCATGCATATATGTGGACAGTTATCCGTCAAATCTCTTCAGAATTATATGAAAAGTGAGTCAAAAAGGTGAGTTTTTGGCTCTATATGCGTGCAGGAAACAAGGAGTTTATTTCTACTTTTTAAAACAGGGTTACCAAATGTTCCAGATGTTTCTGTTCTGCAACTGTAAATAAAGAAAAGCAGCATTTCCTCTTTCGGAACGGCAAGTCAGACTAAACTGCAGAGCTGCCGAGAGGTCGTTGAGCGAGGCACTCGATCTGTGACCTTTGACCACGGCGGACGTTAGAGAGGAATAAGCAAAGTAAACGTCTCTACGAGGAACAACAAGCGCCTCAGTGTTATCATTGCACGTTCTAATGTGCAGTTTTACTTAGAGCAGGCTTTCTGACTTCAAAATCTCCGATATAAAAGATGTTTTCATGATAAAATGTGAAATGTGCCCTCCACAGACGCTGTAAAAGCCACAGAGTCTGGTTGCAGATCGTTGTCAGCGACAGGTCATTACATTACAGTAGATTGATTTCAGTGCTGGTGGACTGCAGGATTTTTTTTTTTTTTTTACAGACTACAGACAAACAACAAAATAATATCAGAGAGAGAACAATTCAAGCTGCAGCAAAGTTACAATTTTAATTTAACTTGTGTCTGAGTTTTGCTTTAAAATTTTATTGTACCGCCCGGTCCACACTACATATTGCATCTTGCAGAAATAAAGTGCTACCTAAATAACTTTAATGTGTACTGTGTGCTGTATTTTGACAATATTATCTCGATGTTTTATGTTTTCAATAATTTCTTACTGGGGTGCTCTTCGTCTATGCGTTAAGCTGACCCAGTAGTCTCGTTTGAATCCAGTAAATTATACAATACGTGTGTATGTTTCTGCAGAGTCTTTGGACCAGATCTCTCAGAGGGATTTTAAACCTTTAAACCTGCACCTCTGCTTCACTTCTTTATGCTGCCTGAATATTCTTAGACAAACAATTTTCTGTTTACTCGATACTGCAGCATCTCTTTATATATTAATTTCTACTAACACAGCAAAACTGCATCTCTATTTTAATTTAAAGATAAAACAAACTAATAAGCATTATGCTGCATGAATTTCCTCCCTCTGGGCTTCAGTTTTCTTCATTTTGCACTCAGCAGCTACGTAAATTACACCAAACATTAACACTGTTAAGTGTGACAGAGTTAACTAAAGCTTTATGCTTCCCCCCCCCTTTCCCATGACAGTGGACCTGAAACCACATGACACCTACCAACAAGAGGCTCTCTGAACAAGTACAGGAAATAAACTAAAAATAGAAGAAACACTTTATACCACAGCACCAGTGGGAAAAAAAAAGGAAAAAAAAGTTTAAAATACCAGTGCATAAATGATAAAATTCCACCTAATAGTAATTATAGTAAAATGTTAGCATGGTTAGCTAGATGGTTTTCAGTGCTACACTGATGGTTTATACTGGAAGTAACTTTGACAGAGAATGTTTATGTGCACAAACTATAAATATAACACTATACTGATAATATTTCGAATGTTTTTTCCACACAAAGCTCCTATTTTGTAGGAAATATTTCGGCTTACATGATTTAAAAAATAATTCCTAATAAACCACATGTCAAAATCATGTCGCAGGACAAAGAAAGGCAGCAATGGACTCACCATAATAACGCACCATGTGCTTGTTGCTTGTCAGCTGCAGGTCTCCTCCTGGCGCGTCCACAGTGCAACAGGCATGAGTGCAATGGTGCAAACCGAGCAAGAAAAAAAGCGGCGTATTGAGGCTTTCTCCCCGGCTGCAGCTGCTGCGTGTTGTTGTGGTGCTTCACTCATTGTCACGAGGAGGACAGTTAAAGAACTGTGCGTGACACCGCCGCTCCCCATGTCATTCAAATAGCCTAGAAAGTGATCCTCAGCTGAGTTATAATCTACGAGGTGGTCTGACGACTGTCGTGAGGACAGGATTATACACATCCAGGCAAAAGCTTTTCATCTGTTTCATCCGCTGCTGCGCAGCCTGTCCCCAATATCTCCGCACGGCTGCATGGCGAATCTGACTCACTCCACTGTGCGTGAAGGCTGGACTGACTGCAAGTTATTATCACAGCCAACAGGGGTTCTGACTAGTAACGTTTGTTGGGGGAAATAAATATTTATCTGACCTCGTTTCGTCTTTGATAATTGTTTCTGTGGCGGATCCGAGTCCTGCAGTGTTGTTCATGCTGGAGAACAATGAGTGCAGAGTTTGAGGCTCATATAGTGGAGTCATGATGCCCACTCAATGCGTGTCATATGATTTGGCCTTCATTTTTGGCTGCAGGACGAATGAAAGTTAATATTTGATGCCAGAGGATTGATCAATACCACACATCTGCTGTAATGATTAAGTTAAGACACTGAAGGGCATCATATGAGAGAAGTTTGGTAGAATATTCTCCATGAGGCGGGCATGAAGTTCATTGACTTTGACATTTTGGGTCTTTCGCAGCATGACCCACTGAACATATAGTATTTATGCAATACACAGCAATATTAATCTTGGCTTATTAAGTATCTTAATACATGTTAAGCAGATTAGACTATATTAGTTTGCATAAAAGGAAATAAACAGTAATGCATAATCACTATATGAACTAATATAGTGGCGATACTGTTGTAATAAAATAAGAGGAAACATCTGAATTTTCAATGCACAGTGTAGACAAATATTATATTAAAATAATTATAGTGAACACAAATTTGCTGCTTTGAATCATTTAACTTTCTAATTCCCTCTGCATTTCACTACCATATTTTAAAGATAAATCATATGTCAGAAAGACTTTGACAATCTTTTTTATTTCTTTCTATCAGATTTGGTGAATTGTATCCTAAGTGTTTCTTTAGTATCTCTCTCAGCAGTCCAGCCTGAAGCATCCTCTGTTCAGTGTGCACTTAAGCAGTCAGGTCACTCTGCACTTCTTCAGACTGAGTGGCCTTGGGGATGTTTTAATGGTGACTTGAGCTATCACTCAGAATAACTCTCACTGAATCTTAAGTTGCACCTGTTGCATGATCTGTTCTGAAATACCAGACTTGACAGACGGTAAACACAGGCTGCACGGACTTTTCATCCTGAGCGCACAAACAACTTTTACCCGGCAACAAGCTTTGTGCTAAAGCCGAGGCCACTTAGGCCGCTTGATAGCAACTATTAATACAGACACTGCCTCTCACATTAAGGTGACTCATGTTTCTGTGAGGCCTCGGTAAAATTTATGATCATTTTGATCCCAGTGCACCGCGGTGGCCCAAGCAACGCAACCCTGTTGACCCCATACTGCATAGAGACAAGGGTAATGAGATTAGCTGTGCATGAGTGTGGCTGTCGTTTGTGACGTGTCCACTCCAGATTGTGCGTGCACAGCTTTCAGGCTCTGCAATTCAAGTGACAAATTCACAGCAGTTAGGAGAGTGAGGATTACTGGGCGGGGTGATCGGGTTCACGGAGCGGCGAGCTCAGGGCAAGAGTTAGGCAGCAAGGAAATGACATGAAATGTTCAGGATTTCTGAACTTCCTGCTTCTTTTTGATATTTTGTATGTCCTGTTTTAATGCACTGCAACAAAAGCAGCTCAGCTTTTTAGGCCATGTTGGAATCCTAATTTTCTGCACCATGTACACATTTTAAAGAATATTTCTTAACTGACTGTATTTACCACTGATTGCATTGTCCCAGTGATTTATGTCCTCCCCTATCAGGATTTCCTACATATCCTGGAATGCTAGATAAGGAATACAACTTGTTGCTCTCAGTGAAATCTGGATTATATATAACTGCAGTCAGTGTGCGTACTTGTCATGAATAGTGGAGTGTGTCTACTGATTACTCAAAAGGCAGCATGTCATGTGGCTGCAATGCATTCCTGCTGTCCTGTTTTTTTTTTCTTTGCCTCTTATACTGAATGATTGATTTTGCAGTGTATATGGATGTCAGTATAAAATTAGCTTCTGTTTGTTTGAACTCATGTAGTTTAGGTTGTGTTTGGGTTATATGCTCATCAGGCACATTCTCAGAAAGCTGAGGTTGTGACCTTTCAGCTGAATCCTTGTATATAGATTTTGGCCTGATAGTCCTTTTGTTAAAAGCTTTGATTTAAAAAGTTTTTGATTGAATCATAACCCTAACTCTACTCTTAACCCTATTTGGGCAGGTGGGTTTTAGGAGGTTAAGGCATCGAGACCTTGAGAAACACCATTAAAAACCTGTATTGTGATTTGGTATCACTATATTTTCACGACATTTTGGAGATTTCTGCAAGAATCACATTTTCAAAAAAATTAACTGGAGATAACTTCTGTTATGGAGACAGCTAAGAAACCCTCTTATTGCCAGTAAACATGTAAATAACTGCTCTGGGTCACTAGTTTGTGGCTGTAAAGTTTCATGAGGCTGTGATGATCCTGTGGGTCACAACAGGTCATATTATACAGTGAGGTCAAGTTTTAAAAAATGGTCTCACTACAATGGAATGAACAGGGAAAAACATGGTCACACATTAATGCAGTTTGGCTCCTTAAATCCACACGACTCTTAGCTTTCCAGTATTATTAAATTTATGCAATTCCAACACTGTTTAAGTACACAAATATGCAGAAATATTCAAATTCAGTAGGTGAAAAAGACACATTTGTACTGCGTGAGAAAAACGTCATGTTTTTTGCCTCAAACTGCATGGGATTTAGCGTAAAGTAGGCATAAAGGTACAGGGCAGACTTATGGGTACCCATAGAAAACAGTTTTATATCTTGAGGTCAGAGGTCAAGAGAGCCAGTTTTTCATTCAAGTTTGAATCTAACTTTGGAGCGTTATGAAGCCCTTTTCCCGACAAGATATCCTGACATGGTTGGTACCAATCTGAGTCTGGATTTCGTGAGGGGGTTTTGCCCGCCTGGCTGCACCAGACGGACACAACAACAAAGACACAACTCTGATTCTAATTGTCAAATCAAATCACTTCTGTCGACTTGATGTAAAACTGTTCAGGAGAGATTTCCTGAGGGCGTGTTTTGAAATAAAAAAGGCCACATTTTATGACTCTAAAGTGGTTTTGTACTTTTAAAATCTTTTGAAACCAAATGGGTGAGTTATGAAAAAGTTTTTTCAAATTTGTAAGTCATTTTATTTAGCTATGAAGGGTAATGTATTGTAATATTACATTATATATTTTTCTTATCAATCAATGTGGTCTTTGAAATTTTGGAAGATTTTTTTTTTGTTCTCCCAGACAGCTGCTCCTGGTCTCCACCCACTCCAGCTCTCTCCAAGTTAAAAAGCTAAATTCTCATTTTTGATTCAAAGTCACTTCAACAATCCCCCGACGGCCCCTGAATGCACACATCCCGTACGCTGTTTCTATACTTTGCTTCAGACAATGAATCTCTTATGCTGCTTGATCAAGAGTCCAGACACAACATGTATGCAAATGCAAAAACCACTTGATATTTAGATTAAGGATTATGACTTACTCATTGCTTCTTTGAGAATTCTATGGAGTTCGCCATCATCCATAAGCATGTGAATTCCTGCTTTGCGTCAAAGCGATGAGGTCGCCTGTGGCTGTGCTGAGATGTTTTGCTTGAATGCTCCTTGACCTCAGACTGTCTGGAGGCTCTTTGCACACTAAGCCATGCTTATTTGTAAACAGAATGCTTTGCTGAAGTTCTTCACGCTCGCCCTCCAGCCTCTGAATAACACCACTTCGCACAAAGAGACCATTCTCACTCTGTTTGGACCTCATTTCTGCTTTCTATACTTTATATGTGTAGTGGATGCCTTCATTTGCTTTTGATTGAAAAAATGGGACTATTTTTTTGCATAAAGCATGCATTTATCAGTAAATTAATCAGTATATTGTGAGTGAATAACTTGATGTCAGAAGTTTTTCATTGTGTCCGGACCACCAACCTCACAGACAATACACTCCCTTAAATGCTGCATGAAATCAAACAAGATTATAAACCAAAACTGGCACCGGACCTCAGACGGTTGGCTGTCGCTAACTTTCTCACATTCTCCCTCGTGCTAGTCTGCTAACTTTCAGAGCTACCTCCTCAGGAAAACATGTTCATTAAATTCCCAGCAGGAGCCCCTACGTGGGCTTCACCCTGTCATTGACAGATGCATGAATGACTCAATATGCGTCTGGATTTGTAACCTGCGAGGGCTTAAGAAAAGGCCGGGGAGACAATGGCAACTGAGGCAAAGCTGCACAGCCTTCAGTCTAAACAAAATCTCATTGTTCCTGTTTTCCACAGTTAGGGGGTTAGGCATACCCTTCACCCACCCCCCACTTCATAACACTCCAAGAACCTCGGTCCGCTGTCCCACCCCAGTCTCTGTATTCCACCCGCTCTGAGTGCTGTTAGTGTGGCCAGTAATTAAACAGGGCTGCCTCTCAGTTTCTGCAGCTCCATGGGGGGAGTCCCTCCATGAAATGCACTCCTCATTCTGAGTCCAGACGGCAGCTGATGAGGGATTATCTGCTGGCAGAGGCATGGCATACTCCCCACCATAATCTTCAATTAGTTCAGTTCACGGTGATGTGTTGGGTGGACCTGCCACTACCTTTCCCACGGCTTCCTCATAAACACCACACCAATGTATTGTCTTTGTACACTTTGGTTTTTGCCTATAAAAGGTGTCAGATCGGTTGAAAATTTCTTCGAAAACAACCATTTTATTTAGGCAAAAACACCAGAAATAAGACCAACTTGTAAAGTAAACTTCTGCTTCAATGCATATTATTAAAGATAAGTTGTATTTGTTATTAGAAATAACATGTTTTACAAGATCATAATGCATGTTCTCTCAACTGTTTTCTTTATTTTGCAATGAAAGACACCAAAACACATTAAAATATGAGAAATGTTAGTTTACTCCTGATATATGAAGCATGAGAATCATAAATACTTGTCTGTCTATTTACTCAAAGATTGGCCAGGATGAAGTTCAAGTTCATGTCCTTCTTCTACCATTTATCACAGGCAAAACAAGGCACCCAAAGACCTACGATCCATCACATGGACCACACAATGTGTCTCAAATCTGCACTGTGATGTGAAGGTTTTATGGCCAGAGACAAAAAAAGAAGAAGAAAGAAACCAGATTAGATATATCCAATCAAGAAGAAAAGGAAATAGCACATGGAAAAGACATCTCCGGCCGTCCAATCTCAGCTAATATGGTTCATGTTACTGTGCAGCAGCTACCTTAGACTCTCTGAGGTAAAGCCTTATAGCAGGCGTGCTTTACAGTCATCAGCGCTCCGTTCCTTCAAGTCTTGGTTCATTTACAGTTTGAACAACGGAGAATTCAGAAGGTGTGTCTCGAATTACAAAAAAAAGAAAACCCATTAATTACTTTGACTGGAAGATTTTTCCAAAAGCTCTACTTGGACTTTTTAAACACAGAGCAGCGACTTGATGAAATACAATACCTCTACACACACACATACACACACACACACACACGCATGCACCGCCGTTTTCTTAAGGCTTCCCTTTTAAACGAATTTGCAGCAAATTAGGATTTATATATTAAATATGAGTTGCAAATATGACATTACAGTGCTGTTTCCCCTCTGTTATCATGTCGTAAAATTTATTATCCACTTGTGTTATCAGCCCAGGCTGATATTTCCTAACATCCTAATACTGTAAGTATTCTACAATACCCAGAACTCCCAAAACATTTCCATTTTAATAATTTATCTTTCATCAGGCATCTCAGGTTCTGGGGGCATGCATGTTAAAGTGAAATTGGGTCTGTATTAAATGAACAGTCGTGTTTGGAGAGGAATACAATATTTTGTTGAAGCAGTTCTCACTGCTTGAACAGTATTGACTCTTATACTTAATGTCACTCATAGTGGTCGAATGCCAAGAGGCTGTTAAACTGTGAGGAAACATCGGGCCTTTTGGTACATAAAAATAATATGCTAGGGATCAATATCTTCGTCTTGTCAGCGCGCAGGCTATCTGATCCGCCTATCAAACGGCCAAGTGACAGGCAGATAGGTTGGAACAAGGAGGCTGTGAAATGTACTCCTCCGTCACTTCTCCCTCTCTTGATGATCCGCTTGTTTTTCATGGGAAGTCACCAACAAAATGTCTGAGAAACCTGGAAATCGTCTCACATGTGAAAAGGCAAATCCCAAGTCATTTGAAGATGAAGGCTCAGCGTAAACCAGCATCATCTGAGAATCAAATCAGAGGACTTGGGACATAAAAGAATGATTTGTTGTTTAATGCTGCATCACTGCATTGACTTATATAAATGTTATTCTGATATAGTTGTAACTTGTAATCATAGCACATACTGTGTCATGACCGCATCTCTTTCATACTACTGTGTAACCTGATACCCAGGTTGCTACTCAGATGAGTTTATGTAACAAAACAGTCATATTATGATGGAGTACCACTGAAAATGCCAATGTTATGTTCATCTGTAACCAATCCTGCTCTGCTGCAACTGTACCTCTTTTGTAAACATCTGTTTCTTTCTTTATTTTCTTTGTGTTGCTTTTTTATTTTATTTTAAATATTAATTTTCATGTTTATTTATCATACATAAATGGATATAAAAATCTTTATATATTTGGAATTATTATTATTATTATTATTATTATTATTAGTGGTAGTAGTAGTTTTGTGAGGTCCCATGGTAATATTTGTAGGTAATATTCTGCTTTGTTATAAATTAAAATGAAATATAGATATAAAAAAGCAAATAATAAAAATTTGGGAATATTATATGAAACATGTTAAATTATTTTTATGGCTTTTTTTTTTCTTCTTTTCAACTTTTTT
>CAFUXE010000200.1:86425-118609 GCA_903364295.1 Serranus cabrilla
TTTTTTTTTTTTTTTACAAATTTGTACAATTTAATTTAATGGCTCCATCTTGTTATTTTATTTTTTAATGATTTTCTGTAAAGGCCTGTCTGTGGTCATAATCGTAATTTAAAAATAATTCATAATTCCGCCGACAGTCAGTTACGTCACATGACGTCCTGCGGCAGGTTAAAGGTCATCAGGTGACGCGCTCTCTGTTTGGCTAACGTGCAGCTGTGACGCCGGTACGCCGCAAACACGCTGCGGAAACGTTCAGCAGGTGAGTTTAATTTAAATAATTAATAATGACGTAATATGTATAGTCTGAACGTGACGCAGCGTCATTCGGCGACATAATATCTGTCCTTACAGCTGATTCTTCCGCTAACATGTATTTATTAACTCTTTTCTGTGCAGTGTTTGATATGATGTAGGTCACATTATGTGCTTCGCTTGGTTTGCCTGCCAATAAACCTGCTGTTGCGGATGTTACAGACACACTGAGTGGACGAACTTTGAATCATTTGCACTTTTTTTTGCATTTCGTGGTTGTTCAGTTACCTGTTGATTGGTGTCAGATGAAGTCTATGCATTTACCTGCATTTAAGCTGTAATAAAATCATGTGTTTGATACATGCATTGACACTTTTTAAATCTGCTTTTTAATATTTAGTGCTCATCTGAACCTCTGAGATTCATAAGACTGTATATATTTTTGCATTGTTGTGTTTAAGTGTATTCAACACTGTTAAATCTGATTCACATGTAATTTGTGTCACATGTATTTGATGAAAGAGAATGCAGTATACTGTATCAGAGATCAGGTTTGAAGTTGGGATATCATTTAAATCAGAAATTGAATTACTAACATTTTACCAGTGCTTCTTTTAACTTAGTTAGAGTCTATCGATTTAGTGCATGGAGGTATACGTGTTAAGTTACCTCTATATGTACAGGGTGGAAACCTCTAATTACATTAAACATACCGATATTTGTATTATTGTATATTATAATATAAGAGTGCAAAGCATCTAACAAGATGTTCTTGTTCTGAGTGGAGATAAAGACAGTTTTTAACTTTATTATCAGAGATTAACTTGGTTAGCCGTGTTTTACTTTAGTTACTTTTAATATGTTGATCCCACTGGAATTGGAGATACAGTTTGTACAATAATATAATGATAATTATAAACACTAGTTGTTGTTTTTTAAGTTTTAAAATAGTGTTTCTTGTGAATTTGGGATACTGATGTGAAAGGTCTGGATTTCTGTATTATGGATCTTTACTTAAAGAAGCAAATAATCTTGAATAAACTCATTAAAAATCACTGTCACACATGAAAAAAAAGCACAAATGTTCCCATCACCCCATGCAGATAACAGCTTGTGAAGTGTACCCAAATAAAGGAGTAGTTGTAAATTAAATGTGCACTTCTTTTATTTGACAACAACAACCCTATAATCACAGACTAAGGTTCATCAGGTTCAATTTATAGAGCACAACTAATACCTGTATTCACAAGCTCTAGTGCAAACCATTCAGCTGGTGGTTTAGTCTAAAGTGCACAGCAGGTCAGATTACATTATTATAAGAGGCGTAGAAACCGCAGCAACACCCATAGGGTGAGTCACATTCATGTGGAGAAGGGTCATCTCAGGTAAAGGCATCACGTGGGCTCCCCTGGCACTTTAGGTCTGGCACTTCATCCTATTATTGTTGAGAAAGGCCCATATGCTGTGTTCTGCAAGAAAGTCAGCCTGACATTGACACACGGCCAGAAATGCTGGGACACAAACAAGCCATGGGACTCCCCTCAGTTCACCTGTGACCTGCTTTTTAAGGACAAGTCTGAAAGGATGAGCTCCCGTGCTGCCAAGTGTTTTTGCAGATGAGTGTATGTGGGTCTTGTTTGTTTTCCCTCGGAGCGCAGTGATAGGCTTAGATAGGCTGGCAGACATGCCTTAACAAGATGTGGGGCAGGACTTGATAACACACACAGATGAGCTGCCTATCTTCAGTCATGGGACTCCATGAACCCGCTCACCCCAGCCAGTGCAAATGGAAAACAGTTGGCTGCAGATTCGACTATCAAAATAAAGCACGGATGTTGTTTTGTTACTATGTTCATACAAATACATGCAGCATAAATAAAACTGTGGTTCATGCACATGACATTTGTGTTTTACATCCACTATTGCATTGATTATGTGCATATATTTCCCTGCATGTGTCAGTGCACAAGCGATCTTTGCATGTGGCATCTAATGTTTACCTCATGTGGCCTAGCCCTGTCATTTGTCTGGGCATTACCGCATCTGATCCCTGTCAGTGCTCTTGGATCATCTCCATTTGAGGGTTTTATCCCTGCAGCTGACCCAGAGGATCTTTGCCGTTTCACACTGCCTGTTCGGGCCATCCCCGCAGCCCTGCTGCGGTTCTCTTACTCAACACGGCATGTGTTATTCATCACATGTTGTCATGAGCTGTCAAGAGCAGCCATGACAAATGCTGCTTTTCTGTTTATGAACCGATCATGTTGGCCTCGCACTTCAAACCACCATTATCATCTACAGTCGACTGCTCTGCACTTGCAAAATCTCTTTTGTGGGCACGCCGCGCCATAACTCAAAGGCAGAAGGACGTTTCATTTGCAAAGTCAATGAAATGCAACATTCTTCACTGTGTGCCAGTGTCGTGAAAAAAAAGCTGAGAAAACACAAGGAAATACATTAGAATAATTAATGGTCAGACTTGTGGATTTATCACGGACCAACATACTCTTTTCACCGTACAGTAAGTGACCTCAACAGACAGCAATCAAGGCTGTTCACTGCACAATACATTTACTGTACATCTCATACACCCCCCACTTTCTCTCTGAGATGACAAACATGCATTGTCCTTGTCCAGGGCCAGAACAATCACTTCCTTTGTGGAGGAACGCTGGAGGGTCAGGCAAGGTCAAGGAGGACTGTAAAAAATGTACATATGTGTGGAAAGGAAAACAGCACGCATTCACCAGGAGGGTATTTATAGAAGCATTTGTAGTGTATTTCACTGCAAACCCATTGCCCCCAGTTGAAATCAAGCCTCCTACTTGTGCTCTTTTTTTTTTTTTTGCATCTAAAATGCTCACAAAGCCTTCCCCCTGTCACAGAGCCGCGCTGAAGATATTTGGGCTGCTGCATCGAGACAGTTTTGTCCCTCCCTGCGTCACTCCTTCTCTCCCTTCACCCCTCCTTCTCCACACAGGCTGAATCAGCACACTGGGCCCCCCGGTGTCGCTTTGCAATGGCATCACCACAAATTTGCTTTGGTGAGCCGGCCTATGCATCACCGACGGAGCGCTGTGTCCCCCAATGACAGAGCCAGAAGGGGGCCGGGTGGGCGGGAGATGAATTTGAAACAGCCGAGATGGCTCAAGTGAAAGAATCACCAACTAGAAAAGGGAAAAAAAAAGTTTTGCTCAACTGAGATTTAAGGGGAAACAGGCATAATAAATCAAAACGAGCTCATGGAGCTTCTCTGTAATGTTGTTTTGGCTCTTGTTCTCATTTTAACATTTAAAAGACATCTGTATTCACTTTTGCTGTGTAAAGACCACAGAGTATTTGTCATGATGAAATACATGGCCAAAGAGTAAATTCTAATCCTGCGTGATAACTAAACATGAAGCGAAGGAAGGAGATCAGTGTAAATTGGAACACATGTGATTATTACTCGCTAAACTTCTATCTGACCCGTATGATTAGAAGGGAGCCTGAACAGCCGAGTTTACATGTGCAGCGAGCGGCGCAGTCGAGCAGTTTATAGCTCTGGGGTCTGCTCTGGTAAAATGTGCGAATTGGTCTGGACACAGCAAAGATTGATTGTATACGGGTAGGAAATCTGTTGCACACTCAGGCTGGATAATTTACTGGGTCACTGGATCTTGATTTCTATCTTTCTCAAAATCTTTGAAGCATTTGGAAGAAAGATAATCTCATTAGTAGCACTATATTTTCTGGTAGTTTGCATTCGAATGGCTGCTGACACATGCAGAAACACCAGATGGAGAAATCTTTACTAAACCCTACAACATGAGAGTAGTAAATTAAACCCAGCGAACAAATATATTCTAATTTTCTACCATGTTAAGGGGTATTTCCAGTCTACTGCCACTTTGTTTATCTTTTTGCCATCATTTCAATCCGTAATAACACGGCCGTCATCTGTCTATTTGCACACGGTGACATAGGTAGTGTAAAGTTCACTGGGGTAAGAAATGAAAGTGTCAGATGTTCAAACAGGTTGTAAACAAACCAGCAGCATAACCTTTATTTGCAGGTTAAGCTGAAACTGAGCACAGCCAAAATATAACGATCCCTTACGACAAAGAAAAACATCACAACTTAAATACTAAAGTGTGATACATTCATTTAAAACATTTCTTTTAACAGTGAGGAAGTTGCTGGTTTGAACCAGTAATGAGAAGCCTATTTATTCCTACTTAACAAAGGGTCATGAATACATAACTTAATTTCTGAAGCAGCTGGGCATTGTAATTTTTTGCTAAAGTTGGTCAAACAGGAGAAAAATGTGTATTTGTTGGGATTATTTTCATCTGCGGATTCATTACATCAGAGAGTATTTGGCAGGCTGTAATCTCCAGAGTTGAAAAATGAAGCCAATGCGGTTGTGCACTTCCTGGAATGGCCACTCAAGGCTGGCTCCAAAAGGTAGTCAATCCCCGTAGAACCCTATGTTAAAATTTTAAACTTTACAGCAGAAATAAGCATGTTTACAGCATGTAAAAAAAAAAAAAAAGGTTTTTCTTTGTTTCCCTGTTTGTAATAACTGCTTGGGGGGAGTTTTTATATAACGTATCTGAATTTAGGCCTCAACTTATACAAAATGAAGGGTGTGGCTGCTTTGAGTGACAGGTGGAAGCCATCAGGTGCCATGTGGCAGCAGCAGCCTGCTACACCTACACCCCATCTCTTTGCTTATTTTTGGATTAGCTGGGAGTCAGGAGGAGACAGGCCTTCACAAAGGTCCTTCAGAAACCTACGGGTGACGTCACGGAGACCACGTCCATGTTTTATACAGTCTACGGTATTTACGACTGCAGGATGGTGTATATGGGATACACTCAAAATAAACTACAGTGCACTTGTTTATCATAAGGAAGAATTGGTGTCATTCATTGCAACAGTGTGGCTCAGTAATTTATGGATAAAATTGTTAGTTTTGGTCTTTTTTCTAGAAATTGTTGACAATGAGACAATTTATTATAGACTAAAAAATTAAAGCCAAATAAATTTGACCTTTGTCTTTAGTGTGTGACCAACAGACTGCGGTTTTCCTGATGAGGTCCCTAAATGAATGCAGGGTGCTGATACAAACTGCTGCTTCGCTTTGCAAGGTTAAAAAAAGTTTCCTCCACGCAATCATGAACATGAATGACATTTCCTCACAGGGGAATAATCACATCGCTCAGAGCATTTGCAATTATTATTATTCAGTTGGTGTAAGTAGCACACACCAGTATAAACTCCAGATTTTTACCGTCACTCAATGCGCTATGAGAGGAGACAGTTTTGACGATTCATTCCGGCCTAGATCAGCCTGCGATTGTACAATTAAACAGAGCATTTACATATGTTTGATGTTTAAGTGCCTCGTGTAACATGCTAAAACAGAACCCGGCGCTTTAATGCACTTTGACTCGGAGCAGTGGGCACAATGTCTATCTTTGATCAAGCTCTTTTTTGAATCTTAATAGGGGTACTGTTACTGTACAGCGATACGCCTGGTGGGACCGAGAGCGCGGGGTGTCCGAGCCAGACACTGTTTCAATCACACGGCAAGGCGGGAATTGGAGGAGATGTGTTCCTCTGAATCTAAAAAGTGGTGTGCAATCAAGAGTCAAGAGGCCCCCCCCTCCAATCCCACTCCTTCCACACTCACTTGCACACACACACATACACACCATCCAGTTGGCAATCCAATCCACTGTAGTGTTGGCTGTAGTCAGGAAGTGCTAATGAAGTTATTAATGATATTCATGTGTGCAGTGGCGTGCACGCAGGGACCGGGCCTCCATTGGCCAGCTGGTCGATCTGTCTCAACTTTAGCTCATGGTGATTAATAAAGTGGGAAAGAAAGGAGAGAAAGAGACTTTCACTGTGAGATTTGTCATGGGAAAATGAGGAGAAAGATCCTGCAGACAAACAAAATACAGAGAAAGAGTGAAATATGCTGCATATGATTAAGAGATTAGGGGTAAATCTACTGAAACACACTTTGACCGCACTAGATTAACACTTTTAATTATTCCCTTTTGTTTAAACAAGTACAAGCCAAGAAATGTGTGAAATTTCAAACAAAAACTGTCAATGTGGATGAACTTTCTACTACAGGAAGAATAACAGATCTGCTAATATTCTGCATCACTGCCGTTCACCTGATCACAGACTCGTCTTGTTCGCCGTGTGAGAGCGTTCTGTTATCACAGCGGTAATTTCGAGCCGTGAGTCACTCCTGCAAAGATGGCAGCAATTAAGATGGCGGAGAGACTGGGGGGACAGTCAGACCCCGGCTCCATGCGGGCCGGATCCACTGGCTCCATGACTAGGGGCTGCTGGAAGTAAGGACCTCCTTCCCTCTGCTGCCTCAATGCTTGTCCAACAACTCCCTCTGCTGGGTGTCCGCAGCGCTCAGGGAAGAGGACAGGTTCGGTTTAATCACACTTCCAAACGATTTCATGCTTAAAAGAGCGCAAGTCAGTCACCTTTTCCACAATGCCTTTGCAGTTTTAATTTAACTCCCTCTTAAAACCTACTTCCTGGTTAAAAATCAGCTAAAGTATGCACAAAAATATCTATAAACCTCTAACTTCATGCATTTCCTGTGCACGTTTTTAAAAAAAAGTCAACTGAGACAAAATAAACTGACTCAAAATGGCACATGCGCACTGTGGAGCATTTTGTGCTACATACTTTGTCTCCATCTACTGGGAAGACTCAGCTGTCACTTTGTTTTCCAAGTTTATTCCAGAGGATTGCAATGGCAGCTAATACTGGTGTCAATAACATAACGAGACACCAGAAAATGAGAATATGAGACTAGGTTTTGCAGATAATGAAGGCAATATTTAGAAGTATTTATTGTTCCAAAACAGAAAAATTGATTTCTAATGACTTTAGCAGGGAGGTAGTCATACATAGATCACATTAGAAAGAACACTTTTTGAACAGCAGTGTGCGAAACACATTGTTTGCCCCTTTTTGTTTTTAATAGTGTTTAATGTATTAATGAAATAGTGTCCATATGACTTCCCTGCTGTGTGCTGGAACTCTGATTTCCTTTATTCACTGTGGTTTATCCTGCCACAGCTTAGCACCCCGAGGAGAAGCATTGCTGTGCCAGGGGTGTTTTCAGTTTTTTAGATACTAAAGACACATTTCGATTATAATGTACTGAGCTGATTCTTTGACATATTGCTCTAATTTATTACACCACACACAGATGGGCAGTCATTCCCAAAGACATCATCATTCGGATGGCTTCCTGATGACAGCGGTCAAGTCTGAATTTCATACAGGAGTGCCAGGATCCAACCACCCATTAACCACCAATATATCCCTCAATATATTTAATCGCTTGGTTATGAATGATTTATCTGTCCGACAGCACGCGGCGCCAGCACTGTGCACGTTTGGGAGCCATTATTCTGTTCAAGCTAAATGAAGATAAAGGAAAGACAAATTTATTGCCCTCGTGCACCATTGGTCGAAAAAGAGGAATTGCATTGTCCACATTTGCTATCTGCCACTTTCTGTGAGCTTTCTGTGCGTCTCTGCCAGAAAGAGTTTGCTACAAATTCCACTAGATTCCAGTAAGTGGTGTCAGACAGCTTTCCTGGGCTTAACGGGAAATCTGTCTTTGGGGTGCAAGATTATAACCTCTGCAAACCGCTGGTCAATGGAAAAGTCCTAATCCACTCACAGGCCAACCACTCCCGGGTGTAATATTGGCTCCAGGAGATATGGAGGTGGCCGATTTGACCAAAAACAAATAAATTCTGTGAAGAATAAAATAAATACTCAGAAGAACAGCATGTGGGGAACGGAAGAACGTTTTGGTGTCTGTTTTCTTACAGTCACTTCTGGTTATGTTACGACCGAATTCAGAGACGAGAAAATGCTGCTATAAAGATGTGGACACACTCTGTCCCCTCTGATTAGCCTAAAATCACTGCAAACTCCTGAAAACTGCAGCATTGACTTTTCTTCATCACCTAATTATAAGTTGCAATGTGATCTGGGAATTCTTTAGAGTCATGCTAACATCTTCCACATAAATGGCTTTTACATTATACTGCCATTTCACACTTACAACAGCCTCTCATCAGAAGCTGATAATGACTTTTACTCTTGCACTTGGCCTAATTGTTATAGTCCAAACAAAGGAGATGTTCTTTTAATTCTCGGAGGGAATGCATGTAGTAAAAAAGTGTTGCACCGCAGCAAAATAAAACCAAATGGGAAGCCTTTCATGTCTCTGCAGCTTTAGTTTACAACGGGGTTTACGCTAGGACTGAAAATATCATTGTCATGCTGGTGGCGGCTGAGGTAATGGCTCCGGCCTCAGTGTGGAGGATGGCTCTCCTTCTGAGTCCGCCAGCCGTTGTTGTCATCTTCACCCAAAACCCCGACACCAGACAGAAGGAAGAACTGAAGAAGAACTACAGAGGAAGACGGGGAAGAAAGAAGGAGCCCCTCAGAGCCGCCACAGTCCAAGTCCAATGGAACATTAAGGCGCCCTTTGACCCGCGCTGTCAAACAACCCAGAATGCTCTCTGTTTGCAGTTCCATTGGAGTCGAGCCTGCCGGCAGGGAGCCCTGGGTTTGGCAACAGTGGCTGTCACTCTTCTGTCTCCACGGAAATGTCTTCTTCCTCTACGCGCCGAGGGGAAGCTTGAGGGCAGACACTCAGACCGACAGACAGACAAACCGCAGGCAGCCCAAAGCTCTGGAGTTGAAATAGCAGTCACTTCTCACAGGAAGTCGTTGCTCACTGGGATGCTTCACTGCTCAGACACAACAAAGTGGGCTTTTACAGACCAAAACACACAGGAAGAAAAGTGTAGGGTTAACCGGAGGCCAGGAGCGGGACGAGAGTTGAAATAGAGTGTGTGTTGACTGTACATGCAAATTGTGTGGGATTCTTGTCCTTGAAGCAGCTTGGAACGAGATGAAGCTGAAGTAAACAATCTTAATAGACAAATGGCCTCGGATAGTGCATTCATAAGGAGTTCATTACTATTTCGGAAAGAAAGACGGTTCAGAGAAGTCTCTGTGCGCTCTGGTTGCCCTTTGCAGCACATGTGTGGGTATGCAAACTGATAGCCGGTAAGGTGTCAGTGACTTTACACCGATGTCACCAGGACAACGTCTCGTACATTTATTGTTCTTGACAATTTAAGTGATTCTGACAATGACCCTCCTGACCCAGAACAATTTAACTGTCTCCCGAGCATTTCCTCTCCTCTGGCTGCCTCCTTATCCACCGTCCGTCCTCTGAGCACTACAAGAACCTCCCTGACCCAATTTAGATGTCAGATTACTGTTGTGGAGTCAAACAGGCAAACAAGCAGTGTGTGTGGCTGTGTAACAGATCCATCCAAACATTCCTTTGTGTACGTGAGGCCCCTGCAAGGTTCAGTGTGTAGCTGACACAACAAAGGGAACCTGTGTTTGTCAAGCAGCCTGAAGCCAGGCCCAACCCGAGGCTGCCAGAGGAGCCGGGACACACTGAACCCACCTGAGGCTGGATGTCCAGCTCACAGACACGGGCATTCATTTTCCTTCTTATTCAGAGCTTGAGACACATTTTGAGTTATCTATTTTATGTTTTAAGACTGTAAGTCCTTGTTGCTGCAGGGTTATTCAGTTGGGATAGATTGTGTGGTTAGTGACGTATTTTTAAAAAAGGACAAGAAGAAAAATAATGTTCACTGAGAGTAAAGGGAAGTAATGACATATGAGGTACAACCAAACTGTATTTCGGAAAGTAAAATAGGAGAATTACATGAAATACATTTTATGTAATTTATCTAATGTGCTTTAATCCCTGGATGCCCACTTGAATTTGTGTATTTTACCACTTAATACTGAAACTGGACAAGTCTGGAAGCAGAACAGTGGACTTGTAAGATCAAAATTGGGTAAAATGTATAGAAAAATTCTGCTACTTGGTCATTTGAAATGATGGGTGGTAATAAACCATATTATCTGAAATCTAGATATATATATTTTTAACTGATGAGTAAGACACGTTATTGTTGACCCTGAAAATAGACAGAAAAATCATACTCAAGGTTCTCTTACTGCTACAGCTCAGCTTCACAAGCGATACTTTATCGTCCGCAGCACTTACTCTACTCTACTTACTCTCTAACAGTAACCTCATTTATGGCAGACAGTTGCAAAACACTATGCTCGCCACAGAAACTACAGCCACAAATGATGTGGCTCATACCATCACTTACTAGCTTACCCTGCATTCAGCAGGAATCAGGAAAATGACTCGAACAACAAGTCAGAGAGTCTGCAGAAATGTTGGTGCACAACCTGCCGAGTAGACATAATCATCCATCAAACTGTAGTTAATGAATTTCAATCAAGTTCTTGATTGTGTGTTTACATATAATTTGTTATAAGGTCATAATGGCTAATTGCTCTCCTTGTAAAGTGACCTAGGTTAGTTAGAAAAGCTGTTAATTAGGATTTATCCTGATAATAAGTCAGGTAAATACATGTTTTAGCTGTTTTAGGGAATTAACATGTTAAAATACAACACATCTCCATGTTGTTTTCACATTATGGCTTCATGAACACATCAAAATTGGAAAAACCAATTCCCTACTTGGGGAAAAAGGACCATCTGATGCTCCATACCAATTCACCATAATAATACCAGAGCTTTCTGTGCATCTCATGGTCTTCCTCAGTAGATGGACAGTTGACCACATAATTTCAGGGATTACAATCGTACTCCCAAATCACCTGTTCATACAAAGACTGTGAGGTGTAATTGTAACTTCTGGGAAAAGCGACTAAGTTCACCTCAAGGCGAAATTCAAGATTTCTCGTCAAACATCTTAATTGGTGTTTTCTTTTGGTTTTATCGTGAAATCGGACGTTGTTTCACTGCTGCAATAAAATCCAATTTAAGCAAAAATAAAAAGATTCTTCCGCTCTATTGTGTAAAAGTTACAACAAAACACCAGCCGTTCTATTCGCTTTAAACCTGCAGGGAGAAATATAAGCATTGTGTAACACGAAATCTTGGCATGCGCCACGATGCGATTTGAAGGATGATTGGTCGAGCTAATTGCTGCCTTATATCAACAACAAATCTAGCTTGAATATCATTTCACATCGGGCCTCCTGAAAGAGGCAGCACTGTAAGGAAACATTTTTGTGCCATTTCTTTTCACCGCAGTCTATCAGGCCGGTATTATTAGGCCTCACTACACAGCTGCCAAGCCATCAGTGAGAAGGAGTGAACGCCACAGATGGCCTTTACATATTACATACCCAGTGTTTGATGTCAGGATGGTATATGAAAAGACACACTGACAGTGCCAAAACAGGAAAACCGCGTTCTTATATCCAAACATATCAGGCCATTGGTATAGAAACCTCAATCTGCCAAACGCAATGCTGAAGATAAACAGCATGGATGGATTGAGGGGAATGGCATATGCAGAGCCGGAGCAGATTGAGAATAGCCAAACGCTTTTTTTTTTTTAAAAAGACGTTTTTTTGACATTTAGCTGATGCACTCATCCACAGTGATTTATGTTGGGTTCATCAGCGGAATAATGAAATTCTGAGAAAATTAAAAGAAAGCAATAGTCGGGCCTGCTCTTTTAAAAAAAAAAAATGCTCTGACTTCAAAATAAAAAAATAATTGCACATGTAATGTATGATGTGATTTAAAACAGTAAAAGATATTGCTCTTTTGAAAATGCCTTTTGTTCATTTGGTAAAGAAAGTCTGGACTGTGTCCATGTTGTTTTTATTAACCTCTGCAGCAGAGAGTGAAAGAGAGGACAACAGTCTTGCACCGGCTGTGTGAACTTGGTGTACCAGCTTATTCCCGGCAGCAGGTTTGTCTTTGTGGCTGCCATTGTTAAGGAAATGAAATAGTGCACGGCTAATATCTCTGTGACCTCCACTGGAATGCCAAAACATTATCAATTGCCAGGGGAGAAAATGTATCAGGTGCATTTCTCAGATTCTGGTTGATTTCTCAATGAACTTGGCCTCTGTTTTCCGAGTGCGACCTGAGGCCAAGCCTTCAGCGTTTGTGTGCGTCTTCACAAAAGCGTGGCCTCAGAATGTGCTTGAATGGCGAGGGGACGGAAACGAGCGCTGTTTGAGCTAGGTGCAGTGCAAACACAGACAGTGCATGGGTCATTGTGTGACAGAGAGGAGAACGAAAGGACCCGCTCACACTGCAAACACTCCCAGCTGTTCAGAGTCAGGTTCGCATGTGTGTGTGTGCGTGCGTGTGTCCGTGCACTTGTGCCCGTCCATAGCTGCGGTCAGATACAAATATGGAGCCACACCTTATGTCAATGCTCCCTGTTTAACTTTCACAGGTATGTAAACTCCAACGCCAAAGCATGCATTTGATGTATCCGCAACGTTTACCCAAAAGGGGAGGAAAGTTAATGCCTAATTCAGTTTTGCAATGTTATCTCATCCGTATTCCTGCCCATTGAGGCAAAACATGCTCAGAACATTCACTAATAGCTCTCAACCAATGAGACCAATAAGTGCTGGAATCAATGATGCAAGATGGTTATTTAAAGAACTATAGGCCATGCTGGAGTGCTAAGAGCCCTCTAAATGTCGTAAAACGAACCTCAAACTTACTGTTTTATGTCATTTATGCTTTATTAATGCCCTTTTTTTCATCGTCAAGCTGCCATTTTGAAAACAAAACAGCAATTATCCAGTTGAATTGTTGCTTCTGGACATAGGGAACATGTCATGATATCAATATTTCAGATGAAATCCCGTCCAAAGTGCCAAATTGACGAGGACTCTGTCTGTTCTCAGACCTTTTCTCTCATATCCTCGGGCTTATTAGAGGCCAACAGAGAGTATTGCTTGTATTCGCTCCACTGCACACAAGGTCTGGGGCCTTTGCTACAGACACAAGCCATATGTCTGTCAGATTTTATTGTGAATGTAAATGCCTGGGTTCCATTCTCTGACCAAGGAGACCGACTGTGGTCTATGCATTTTTTATTGTACCATCAGTCTTTTCTTGTTGTTGTTTTTCATTTTGTTAGCAATGAAATGCATTGTTCATGCATTTAGCGATCTCTGTACTCAGTTTCGCTTCTCATATTCTATTAAATCAAACCGGGCTAGGATTTAAAAACGACAGCAAAGACAGTACTCTTAATACACTGCGCCGTCTACGGTGAAACAACACAAATGTGCCTTTGTAGACGTCCAATTCTCCTGATGAGAAGCCCATCTGCACACTGTGGCACCACGGCCCCCAATCCATCTGATTTTAATTCAAGCACCTGCATACAAATCATTTCTTCAGAGCTGTCAGGGCGGTCGAATCAGTTCAGAGGATGAAATGGCAGCGCTGATGCCATAAGACTCTCATAGGGATTTAGAGGAACTTCAACGTTCAATCCCCCTGACGGCGTGTATTGTTGCTGACATTCGGGAAGGAAAAGCTAAAAATGATTAATCACATCATACTTAAAAAAGAAAAAAACATGCATTCAACAATGGATTAGATATTATTGATGGATTGGCATGAATTAAAGTGTATGGACATATTTTCCAATTTTAATTTATTGTGCTTCCGGTTCTTGCAAATATTAGCTTGTAAATCTAAAGCATTTGAGTGGAGGACATAAAGCTGGAAAAACAAACCATCCATCATTTTGTCTTGTGAGGCAAATATTGCTGATGGTGGTACTAGCATAATTTATTCCTGCTGAACTATCACATCCAGTGTTAAGTGTATATTTTATTAAACATACAGTAGATACCGAGCTAGAGTCACAGTCGTACTCGTGAGCCAGGTCTAGACACATGGCACAGTAGCAACAAATCCTAATCTCAGTCATTCTCAGGCCTCTCCAACTTGAAACTGGACTCTTTTCTTTCCTCTAAGCCATTTCATTCATTTTACTGTGTGTTCTCTTGAATACAGGCTACAGCTCTGGCGTGGTGTCCCAGACTGTCAGATTTGGGTAAAGTGATCCTGCCTCCCTGTTCTGTCTCGGAGCCCCGGCCCGATCAGGAAAACACCCATGACAGTTTGGCGAGCGGCCTTGCTAAGAAGTGAGCCCTATTTAAAATAGCAACACAGCAAATTAGTGTTTGAAGGTTTTAACATGAGAAAAAACACTGCTCTCCCTTTGAGGTTCGGCTCAAACTTTATACAAGCTCCCCCAAGTGGTATCGGACACTAGTAAAGCCAAGCCCTCAGAAAACCTGCTTTCCATCGGGAGGGCATGGCGCAGCATTTCAGCCTGAGCTAATCAGCCAGTAAGAAGCACTCTGGGGTCCGAGGGGACCGGCCTGGCAGATCAGCTTGCATGTGTGCGCACACACACACATGCACACAAATGAGCCACCAAGTACCTGATATATCAGCGAGCATGGTGAGGAATTAATCAGACCACACCCTGCTTCCCTTTCCACAGCTGTGACCGAACAGGGGAGAGGAAAAGGTCAAACCCATTGGTCAGGATGTTGGGACCGGCAGAGTTGGTTTAACCTTTGACCTCGCAGTTAGATGTACAAGGAGACATCTGACATCCAGGTCTAAAAGGTCACTTTCTCTCAGCGTTCCTCCGTGGATCCTCTGGGGCTGCTTCCTCTCACCGTGACATGTTCTCCGACCAAATCTGAGCTCGGCTAATTGGCGGAAGTGTTAAGATCAAGAAGAATAGAGAGTTAAAGGGAGAGACGGCCGATGGAGATGCAGATGCAGATGGAGAGGGGGACTTTGCGAGTGCATAATAGCCGTTTCCCCCCCTCTTGCCTGGGGCCCAGTGTAGATGTGGTGGACCCAGCCCCAGACGCCACTCCATGGTTTGGCATGCTCTGCATTTCAGCCCTCTCACTGTTTCCAGCTGAACCAGCTCCCATGCAAACACATGGGCAACCGGTGGGTTTTCTTATTTAGTTGTCGGTCAAGAGTACTTAATAATATTCAAAAAGACAGTGCGACATATCATCCCAGGCTTGCCAAAATATGATCCCCTTCTTTTTTTCCCCCCCTTTCTTCCCAACATTTTCCCCTCCACAGTTTGGGAAGAGTGCATGCAGATGAAAAGGAACAGATACACAATGGTGCAATCTTGAAAAAAGTTTGGCTGACAGTTATTAAAGTAATAGCGCAGACTGAGAAGAGGGTAAGTACGGAGCAAGGAGGACAGCGACCGCCTTTCAGGAGACTGTAAGAGGAAATATTTCAGATACAATGGCCTGTAATGCAGCATAAAGCACGAGCAGTGATGTGGTGTATGACTTACTCAGATTGATATGTCCTCGCTGACCCAAATGCTCTCATCCCTGCCTCAGCTTTTTGAAGTTAAATAAACAGTGTGTCACAAGATCTTCCACATACCACCCAAGTGCTACAGTGTGTGTGAGAGTCTCCCTGTGTGTCCGCGGTGCTTGTGTCTACGGTTTGATTTGTGAGTCTGTATGCATGCTCACTGTATGCGTGGACATGGTGAGACAGATACTGTGTGTTAGCGTGCACAGGAATGTGTGCGCCACCGACGAGCCGGCGTGGATGTGTGCGACACGTCTGTAATGACAATGGCGGGTGACAAATAACGCTGACGCACACTGTCCCTCGTCTTGATCCTGCTTTAATAAAAAAGTGTTGGCTCTTTGAACATTTTAATTAAACTAAACAGGACCATCCCCACCCAGGCCTCGACGATGAGCTATGTACATTTGAAGACAAACAAGACCATCTGTTACGGGGTAGACATCAAATACATGTCTTTTTTTATGTCACCCTGGGCCCGCATGTTGACTTTCATTATTTCTAAAATCCATCTGGAATTTTGATGGGCATGTTTTGAAGGAAAAGGCCTTGAAACCACAATGCAGGGATGTCTTGAAACAAAGGTCTCTGCGGTTTTGTCTGTTTCTCGTGGTCAACAACAGCCCGGCAGTCTCTGTGCTCAGATAGCTCATGTCTGTAATTTTAGTTTATGCCATCATTATTACAACACGTTAGCCGTTTTTCATGTAGTTTCTTGGAAATACGCTGAACTGATGGTTTATGTGCGCTTTTAAAAAATTGAACTGAGACTATAAAATTTAGAGAGAAGAGAATGGGGTTTGCTTATATTTCTGAATAGCAAGGCAGAGGAGAAAAGTGTCCGGATGAGTGTTGTTTTCTGCAGAAAAAAAAGAATTCTGATTTATTTTTTGTGCATGAGAAAGGATAATAAATAGGAAAATAACATCACCTTTATTATAGTCATCACATATATTGATGTTAGATTTTCTCCCCACTTAAGACAAATTTATTGGAATGTAACAGTGATAAGTAGATGGTTTTTAGTTAAATAGCATTTATTTTTAACTTTCTGCAAAAGTCCTCTAAGACAATTAAAGTTTAGAGGGAAAAATTTAATTGTATTATTTTTAACACACATGAATGCATTTTTATCTTTAAACTTCAAACTGTTCTGCAGAGCGCCCACTGTAATTTATTCTTTTATTATGTATTTCCTGACTGCCATGCAGGAGTCTGAGGAGGTTTTCACAGTGTAAAGTTTTTACTCAGATCGGTTCAGCAGTGTCTTGTTGCCACCAGAGGGAGTCTTCTTAGTCAAATTACAGCTCCCAAAGGAGTCGACTCTGTATTCTGAACATCTGCTCAAAATTCACATCATTCTGACTCAAGCCCAAGTAATGGGAATATTGCTGTTTTGTTTATGTTGTTTTCTTCATGCATTGCACTGTTAATCAAAGTGACTGACAGCACCTCCACTGACACATACTCATCATGACGCCAGTTAGTATTATTAGTCATTATTAGTCATGCAATTGTCATTTTTATTCATGCAGCTGGAAAGCCAGTCCTGTCTGTTTGACTTTATGGGGCTTACTGTTGTGGTGGAGTCCATCCGGGGAGCCTGCACTGGTGGGGCAATGCCCAATGTTGCAATGCACCAGCCTAGCCTGGGCCACAGGCCTATAAAAGGCCATTTCACTTGGGTTTCTTTTAGTTTTCTGTACAACAACTACACGTGTTGAGCTCAGACTGGAAGCCCGTCCCCATTCCCTGCATATCCATGCTGGAGGAGGAGGAGGCGTGTAGCCCTTTTGTTACCTGTATTAGAGTACCTGGCTGCAAGTTAGTAACATGGACTGCGTTTAAGGTGTCTTCAGAGATCAGCGAGCGATGCACAAAAGCTTTAAACTAAACGGGACTGGCAGGGCACTGCAGTAAGTGCAACTAGTTTTTTTTTCTACCTGAATGGCGCAGCAAATGGGAATCGTTAATTAGGCTCTACCGTGAAAGTAAGGACGAATAGGAGGCACTTCCTCCAAGAACTCATTCACCTTTCAAGTCCGACCCTCTCTCGAGTTTCATTTTGGAGTTGTTAGCCACCTTTTCAGGTCGTCCTCAGCATCTCACCTGTACCGCTCGGACCATGGATTTCACACGGTCGAACATTTCCAAGGCGCTTCAGCTTCACGTCGCGGAAAACAGGCGGTATACGTGCATCTGGAAGGGTTAGGGAAAGCTGCCAATGTGAACGGGAAAGCGTGTGGCCACTTTCTGTTACAGTGCATGGCCTCTGGACAAAGTGGGAACGATCATGCACAAACCCCTCCGAAAGTGGAGTCTCTACGTGTTCCTGTGTTTTGGCATCATATACCTCAGACTTGGGTGAGTTTCTCATTACCTGTGATTACATGCGTAGACTGTTTTTCCTTCACATGCGCAAACCTGATTATGAAATCCATTGCGACACTCTTGACTATTATACTATTTACAGGAAAGCTGCCCTCTGACCTCACACTTAAAAAAAACAGTTTAACAGGTGTTTTTAAAAAAAAAAAAAATCCCGATTATATCCAAACGCCTGCACCTGGGGAATGTATCGTGCGTAAAAGTGGCAGATCAGGTCTCATGCCAGCTCACAATAAGATCGATTCGTATTCGCTATCAAAGAGCTATTAAGTTCACCTCGTGAGACGCCTGCTCCTTTTGTCGCACAAGATAATTTGAGCCGCTGTCATTGCTCCTGATCCAGCTCACCCTGCATACCTTCATTAATAGCGGCAGACTGAGTTGTATTTCCACATTCCATCGGCCAGACGGAGTTTTTACCTGTTTTGCAATACCTCACCTTGATGCATAAACAGAAGGACTTATATCCATTCCTGCTCTGCTGCAGCCTCTCGTGCACGATCATATCAGGACCCTTATTGACGCACATTAACATTATGGTGAATTATGTCTAAACTGGGGAGTTGTTGTTTTTTTTGAACACGCTGTGCACACATGGGGCGGTTAATGTTTCTCTACTTAGAAAATGCTGCTGAATTGTGTAATAAAACACCTCCCTGAAACTTAAACTATAACTTATTTCTATTGTGCACCAAACTTGTAATAAGCCCCGGGGGCCTAGAGTTATACAGGTGAATACGAAACAGTGCATTAGATGATAAACTCACCAAATATATTTAGTTATTTTCACTTTTTCTGATTTTTTTCATATTCTTCATTAATATTATTAGGCTCATTTTATGTGACACTACATTTGAAACACAGTAATTGTTATTAACTGCAATATAAGATAATAACTTTAAGGCTCTTGTACTGATTTGATAGATTCTTACAGCCACAATGAACCAAACTTTTTTTTTTCCCCAAAGTGTCAGCCCTCCCTGTGAGCACCTCATGTGGAGTGAAGCGTGTAAATGACTTCAAGTTCCACAGATGCTCATATCACATGACAGTAGCTCCACAACACGGTGGGGGGAAAAGAAGTCACCCATCTCCGTGTTTTCACTGAGCCCGAGGAGTTAGCTCATTCCTTCCACCCCTTTTTTTTTTTTAATCTTTCATGGTACCCTCTTCATTTACAATGACTGGAGCCTGCAGGTGTTGAGTGAGAGTCACGATGCTGAAGCGATAAAAGCTCTCCAACAAAATCTCCCCAAGTATTTTATTTCTCTGCTCAGATCCAATCTCAGGCAACAGGAGCGCAATTCTTTTTATACCTCCACCTTTAGTTCAAACTGAGGGGTTATTATTCTATTTTATAGCAGGGTCACATGATGAATATTCATTCATCAAATACCATCAGTGCGCACTAGACAGCAGAATATTATAGACGCCTATAGGAATATTATAATGTTACCACGGGGAATAATAAGCTCCATTGAACTCATATTTGAGCACCACAAATATGCGATATTTTATATTCTTCCTAAAGAAATATAATAGGAAAAGTTGTTAGGTCCCCAGAATATTCTTGGACATTTTTCAGTAAGATAGTGAAGCTTTATCCTCACTCTTACATACGCACCTTGATATATTCTTAGAATAATATCTGTTATATTATGAGGATTTCTTTGCGTTAATGTGACACCAACTTGTTGATTCCGAATGACACGTCCTGCCAGAGAAATGTGCTGATTTTGTGCACATGGAGCTGCGATGATGGTGCGAGGCTCGAGCAGCCAGCGTCTATGTTTGTTTATTTTTGGCTGGATGGAGGGGTGGGGTGGTGGTGGAGGTGTGAGGGGGTGTGATGATGAATGAAACCCTCCTGCACGTCCAACGGGGGGATCGGATCAGTGTCACCCTATTGTCCCGCTGTGGCAAAGTGGGCGGATAGCAGTGTCTCTCCCTGCCCAATGGCAGGCACGACTCTCATGAGAGTGGAGAGAGGCACTTTTCTGCCATGCAAAATCCCTAAAACCATCATCATTCCGGCTCGGGAACCCACAGTACTGTGTAACAGCCTCCGCCGCTGAGAGATGACAGAGCCAATCTCAGCGCACACACGGCCCTGGGAGCTTGGAGCTGCGTAGAGCCACCGCACCAAAGACAAGGAGACGCACAGCAGCACCTTCTTTTTCTGATTTTGTGCGAAAGGGACTTAAACCCGGGGAATTAAGGGAGTTTTTTTTTCATCCTGTCCGCGTCGTCTCACTCAATCCGAACGTGGCCATTTGCTCAATGTCATCATGATCATCTTCTCGTCACGCAGTGTACTGCTGTCAGTCTATTATCCGCAGATCTTCCTGATCCTGACGAGTGGCAGCTACCTGTAAGTTTCAGCCAATTAACGGGGTCCTTAATTAACTTCACAGAGTGCGCGCGCTCATCCTCAGCAGCACAAAGACGCACGGGGTTTTTGGTTTTGCTTCCGTGCAGCTTTCCTACCGGACAACGAGCTACATTTCCCCTTTTTTCCCCCTAATCTTTAAACGCCGGTTCAGAGATTAATTTCTTTACTTCCACGCGTCCACGCGTTGGAGATTCATTTGAAGTTGTTTATGTTGTGTCACCAGACTGTTGCGGCACGGGGAGCAGGCGTATAGCAACTTAAATGTGATTTAATACTGGGATATTTTTCACACACTTCCTAATGTTACACACGCGTAAATTCAGTAGAGAGTGTCCATCGGTGGATATATTAACCGGGGGAATGATCCACGTGGGAATAAACTAATTAGGTGAAAACCTGAACGCGCTAATGCGCAGTGTGCAGGCGGGTGAGCGTGTCTTGTGAGTAAGCAGTGGTGGTTTGTGTCCAGCTGTCGTTTTTTTGCAAATATTCTACAAGATCAGAAAACATTTTGGTAACTGCTACATAGAATCATTTTGGCCACAGAGTGGCAGAGATGTTCAAGACAATTGGATGCTGAGATTTTTCCCTGAGAGGAGAATTTAACACAATATGGGCACTTTTTACGCACCGTTAACCTGTCAGAGCGTGTGAAAGATTATCTCCGAGCATTACCTCATCTCTGGTTAATTCTCAGTATTTCGATGTTATCATTTGAAACCCACATCAGAGGGTATCTGCCTGCAAACATGCACGTGATTGACACTGTAATGCGCCGCTGCGGCTTTGAATTAAACGAGAATTGCTCTTGCAGGAGGCTTTCTTAAAGCTTCCAGAATAATTACTCAGCCATGCTCCCTCGCTCCTTCCTCTGCTGCCCGGAGACCCCAAACCTGATGCTGAAATAGATGTGGTTTCTGGTTTTTCTGTTAAAAGTGGTCTACACTGCTAAGTATAGTAATGGTTTGTGCATTAAAAGTACATTCCATTGTTTGTTTTGATTATTCAAGTATGTTTTATGTTGAGCATTAACCACAAAAGTACGTTCAGAGGAGAGCTTTTCTGTATGGATTTAAAACAATGCAGTGCCTCTTCCTTTTAAAGCTGCACAGCTAATGTTTTGGTGTGTTAAAGTGTAAAATGTGTGGAGCTGTGTGTGGCAAATGAGCCGTCAGCAAAAGGATCTGACCATAGAGCGTTTGGGCTGTTACACACCTCACACTCCAAGATCAAGGAATTTCACACTTAATGTTCCAATGGCAATAATCTGACCAATTTCACTCTGTTTTGTTAACATCACACTGGCCTAACCGGCGTGAGACATGCTTAAAACAAATATAAATAGGATTTTGTTTCTGATTTAAGTGCACTCTTAATCATCTTATTCGCAAAAAAGAGGAAAATCACATTCAGCACTAAAATAACCGTTAATTTCCTGCTCTTGGAAAAAGAAGAGCATTTATTCTCTCGACTTAGTTAAGTTGTGTCTCAGGCATTTTTGAGAGTGCATTCCTCGGTAGAAGATGCATGCCTGCGAGCTTAATAGTGTGTCAGTTAGGTTCAAAGTGTTCCATGTGATGGAGTAGGTGGCTGTGAGCACGCTGCATGCCATGACGTAGACCACCGTTTCTCTTAGGGCCAAAGTACCCTGTGATAGAATCCGTGAGCTCCTCGGCGCTCAAATCATGTTTTTTTTCCCCAAAGAAATGATTTTATTGTGGGGTGAAGCTGGCGGAGGCCTCTGTTTGTCTGACATTTAATGTGGGATGTTTATTCGTGTGTTTTTCTAGCAGTCAATCGCACATTTAGTGATGAATATAACAGACAGAAACCCATGTTTGGTCAAAAATATTCTCAAATTATTAAGGATAAAGATTTGTGTCACCTTTGGGTGTTAGAGCTCTAATGCACACAGTTTGTTGATTTTCAATTGATCCAATTACTCTTAATTTCAGAGATTTACTTATAATTGTTGATATGTACTTACAGTATCTTTGTAAAACTGTCAGAAATTCATGCCACCTGTGCCTTATAATTAAAATAATAATAATAATAATAATAATAATAATAATAAAAGTAATCTCTTTATCACAGCTGCGTTAATATCAGTGTTAAATCAAACTTTGCACAATTTGCATTAATTTAGACATCAGATCATTTATGTAATAATTCCCTGATGCCAAAGAAGATGGGAAACTGTGTAAAATATACACAGAATGGATCAAATCCAGAATTCAGAGTTTATATTTACCAAACAAAAGTTTATCCGTATGAACTTTAACCTCTTAAAATCCACCTGCCTGGGTAGAGGAAGGATCAGACTAAAAGATAACTCAGTTTGAAGAATTATGAGGACAAAATGCATGCATGAGGCTTTACTTTACAGGTAACATCTTCTAGTTTCTGCAATTGTGCTTGTTTAGCATGCAGCTAAAACTACATCAGTTCTAAAAAACATTCTGTTTTCAGTGTCCTAACTGTCTTGGAATCAGGGTTAGACCTGATCCATAAAATCAGACTTTCGAGGTTTGTGTTGGCGGTCTATCTGATGCTGGATCTGTGACTGGTGCTGAGCTGTCCCCAAGCCGCTGGCGTACACACAGAGTATACGCTAAGCAAACAGAATCGCATTTGTGCACTTTGATGATTTCAGGGATTTAAAAGCTTAGCTGTGGAATTCTCTGTTTGGTGTTGTCTGATGCTTTGGGTTGCCCGCGGTAGACTGTGATTCTGTGAATTAGCAGGTGAATGACGTGAGAAAGCGCCAAGAGGGGGGTTAGGAGTCCTGATTGTGGGACTTGAAAATATCACTGTGCTGCTGCATCAGCTTTTAAATCAGTGCATTTAAAAATATCAGAGATATAAAAGGCTCAAATGTACTTTATTGCGTTTGGATTTACATAAACAAACCAGTTCCCTTCACCCGTAACATGCATTATGGCAGACAGTGGATTCCCCCAGTTGCACATTACTTGTCTTAATGAGCCTGACCTTTTGTTTTGTACAGACTACATGTCATTGTTGCCATGAACAACCACATATACAGCGGAGGGTCACAGAGGGTCAGAGGAGTTCAAGCCTGTTTAACAGCACAGAGAGCACAGAGGGTCTGAAAGCAGCAGCAGCAGTGTTTACTGCACTCAATGCACCTGATGCTTTCCTGGATTTTATATATCTGAGAAGTGACACATTTTGCAGAACAAAATGACACTGAGGAAATCTTAGTTGTTGTAACTTTTTAGAGCAGAGTTTGCAAAATCAACAGTTTAAACAATGGCACTTTCCCTTTTTCTGCACCCTGCTGCGTTCCCCTGACTGCACCGAGAAGGCCCAGAGAATGTGCGCAGTCCTCAGTCTGGTAACAGATACTTGTCTCGCTGCCTTAGGATTTATTTGAACTTATGTGTTTGAAATTGAGATTTATGTCTCTCCGTCTTTGTGGAGAAACTCAAGCAACCAGCGGAAAAGCGTGATTGTCCGAGGGCGATTTCTAATCAACGATCATATCTTTGTTCTTAGTCAGGGGGGTCTCCCACCAAGAATCCACAGGAATCATTGTGTCTCTCCCCCTCGCCCGTTCCTTCTTTTCACTCCTCTCGCGCCGCCATCGCTATTTGCTGACACACAACTTGCCTGCGTTTAGTTTGCCCCGTTTGTGGTGAAGCCTTTGGAGGTCGACGTCATACTTCAAAGCTGCCGTTTGCCTCCACGCTCGTTTATGGCTCCCCCGTCCCTGACATGTTTGAAAAGTATGTATCTACATGGTTTAGAGGGCTATAAACAGAGTCGTGGAGAAAGTCAGCGCTTTGTTTAGCTGTAATCTGTTTTGGCTTTCTCAGTGGTTGCAAAGCTATCTTTAACACATGTTTTGATATTATCACATTGAAAGATCAGACGTGATGACGTCTCCCTGGACTGTGTCATTTACTCTGCAGCGCATTAATACTCTATGCATTAAGGCCACTGCTGGTATAAACCTTACATATTTTCCGTGCAAACCAATACACGGATGTGGCTAAAGTAAAAGCAGTCTTGGTGAAATTTATAGGCGGCACTTTACACCCTGAATAACTTTCAAACACATAATCACACAAATCATAAAAAATAATATTTTATTTGACATTTGGTTGAAAAGTGAAGCACACATCCACATCACAAGACACTGAGCAAGTGTATATATATTATATTTGCGTAAGAGGCCCGACTGGCAAAGACTCACGCCGCTATGTTACCTAACAATTAACACCAAACCCCAAGTCATTACTCAAACTACCACCATCCAAACCCATGTGGAATGGCGTTGTCAGTAGTCAAATAAGCATCTTGTTTTCTCTCTCTGTGCTGTTTTAGCAAGTATGTTTTTTTATGTTTTATGTTGGGTTAAGTTTTCAGGTTTTTGATTTACCTCTAATCCATTAAATAGCAATACTTTCATGTAGTACAGCTTTCACTTCACAACGGAACGTGCATCAATCACTGGTTGAATTGAATCCTGTTCTGGAGAGTCTCACATAAATGAGTCAGTCTGACCGTCCTCTGGAGGATCTAACTGAGTGTGTGTGTGTGTGTGTGTGTGGTGTGTTTCTCTTATTTTGGCAGGGCCCTGTCCTCGGTGGTGGCTCTGGGTGCCAACATCATCTGCAACAAGATTCCCGGGCTGGCACCTCGCCAGCGGGCCATCTGCCAGAGCCGCCCGGACGCCATCATTGTTGTGGGCGAAGGCGCCCAGATGGGCATCAATGAGTGTCAGTACCAGTTCCGGTATGGACGATGGAACTGTTCGGCGCTGGGGGAAAGGACAGTCTTCGGTCAGGAGCTGCGAGTAGGTCAGTCTGGGTTCTCTCACAAAAGGGGGGAAGGGAAAAGAGCGCATGTGTGTGTTTCTTGTGATCAACTGTATTTGTGTGCTTTGTACGGTTGTTGTAGAGGTTTGATTTTATGCAATGTGATGTAATTTCTGCCAGAAATCCTCTTTTGTAGGCAAGTTTTGTAAGAATCAGGTGGAGGTACATTCTGAATTAATGTTTCAGAGACTTCTACACTGCAGGAATATCTGGTGGCTGGATCACGAAAAATGCATTTTATTTAGCCGAGCTTTGTTCAAACTCTTCTACTCGGCCTTGATAACCTGTTAAGGAAGCCTAGAGTGAACATTCACCCCCTTTGTAAGATTGTGGTAATTAAAATAAACATGGCTCCATTTAGGAATAGCACAAGATCAACAAAAATAGTCAAAAAATCTGATTTTGACACAAACAGGACATGATTTGATTGGTATTATACTTTAAGTATAAGTATATTTAACATTCTCATACAAATTTGCAATCAATCGAAACACCAAAAAACCAATCAGCATTAAACAAACTAAAAAGTTACTGAAATCTTACCAAAACCACCAAAATGCCATTCTAAATCAAAAGTGCATGCATGCAAATTGCTGTACAAGACTTGTACATTTGATGCGGCCATGAAAACGGCATCTTGCACTTGATTACTGAGTAAAATCCAGCTTCAGTGATGCACTGGATCAAACTGGCACCAGCACATATGAGGCATTGTTGAGCAGAATCCTGTTTTTGTAAAGTTGAAGCTGCTTTAGAGGTAATTTTAGGGGAATATCAGGGATCATGACGCTAAGGTTTGGAATGCTGTTTAAGAGAAAAGGTCATTGCTTAAGAGTAAGTAATATTACGAGTGGTAGATCTTCACAAGTGTGTGTGTGTGTGTGTGTTGTTCTCAGCGGATTATGAAATGAGTAATTGAACATTGAAAACACATGACAAAAAATGATCACAACTTGGATATTGTGTGTGGTGCCGAGCAGAGGATAGAGCACTTTGTTTTAGCTGCCTGTGATCACTGATTGTCATTTGGTAATGATAATGAAACCCTCAATGATAATACCAGCGACTTTCCTCTTGAAGAGGGAGCAGGAGTTACATAATGCGCATTTTCAAGCCATCCTATTGTCTCAGTTTTAAGAAACAGTATCAAAAAATGTGGTACCAGCCCCCGACCCTCTGAGCCCCATGAAATATGGCTCTTCACAAGCCAAACCCAAGCTGCACACATCACACAGTCAAAACTCAAACCAGCAACACACGGCCTCTTTGACTCTCTATTGTATAACCGTCCGCGTTGGCATTGCTCAAGAAGACTCCATATACTGCTGATTCCAGCCCATCTTAGTTGTCCTCTTTTCAGTTGACAATGTTGTATTTCTCCAGCACTCTGGTTTCTGTTGATGGAGGTTCCGCAGTGAGCCTGTTGGTTAGCAGCATGCCGACCATTGCTGGCGATGCCAAAGTTATGGAAAAGCTACCGAAAGGCACTGAAGCCCTAATGGGGAAAACGTATGGTTGAAAAATGATATCGCAAATGAGGAGACAACTAATGGTGTTATTGCAGAGAACGCATGTCGAACCAAAATAGATGGACACATCTGTTGTTAATCGGGCTAAATTGGTTGTGTCCATGCCTGGCTGTGCACATACATGCAGGAAGAAAAAAAAAGACCCTAAGCAGACAAACATTTACATTTACGATGCTTTTGTTTGAGAGACTTGGCTCTCTCCGCAAAAACTCTTTTGCATCGCTTTTTGTTTTACAGAGACTTTTATATATTTCCTTTCATTTAGAAGATGCTTTGTTGCCATTACGTTGCGGTTGGGCTGTGCATTTAATCCAGTGGCTCTGTTAACAATCACTCCTCTTAAGGAGTAGCTGAATTAGCTCCAGCTCCCTCTCCAAAAGCATTTTTTCTTTGTTGTGAATGTGGTGCTTTCTTTTGTAATGGAGCTCATGTTGTTTTCCTCAACACTCAACATCCCCTTTCCTGCTCCTTTTATTCGGCTCTTTTATGCCCCTTTTTGAAGGGCGTATAGATTTAGGAATGATGTTCGGCACGGCTCCAGCAGAAGCATCTGTGCGTCTCTGCAGGGCTGCGTTTGTGTTTTTACGTATGATTCTGTTTACCTAAAGTACTTCGTAGGATAAAAATCTACTAATTCACAAAGTCTTTGTCCTCTAATGGGGATGTAGAAGCATCTCTGTGTAGATGTATGCTCTCAATCAGGTTCAAGCCATTTAACCCCTCTTGGGCTCTTCCACTTTTAAGTGATGTGACATCTTCATCCCGTACTGGCGTCATCTGAGTTTAATCCTCGCCTCTGTTTGGTTTCCATAGTGGATCGGCACAAATAAATGCCCGCGCCGAGCACATTGGTGTCCAGTTCTGGTCAGAGAGCGATGACTACTGGGCCTGCCATGATTGTCCAATAATGATGGGACTTGGTGGCCTTCTCAATAAAGTATTCCAACGATGACGTCTTCTATTTAGACCAATGTGGAACTTGATTTTTTTTTTCGCTTGGGGTTCCCAGGAAAGATTTACAAAGACAAGAAAATAACAAGCGGAAAAAAAATATTTTTCCGCTTTTTATTTTACATGACAATCACCATAAATCTGCCCCTCAGTTGTCACTTTTAAATCACACACGTAGGTAATATTATATATCAATATCATAAAAACTTGTGTCCTGCGGCTCCATCTGTGAGTCGTTGGCTCTGTTCTTGATCATTTGTACAAACTCTAACCGCAGTGGGTTCTTCCTTCAAGTGAATAGATATGTTCCTCTACTCCACGGGGGCAAAAGGGAGAAAATGTCGCATCGTTTGTGCCTCTTGACAGTGTTGGCATATCATGTGGAACCCATGGCTGTACCGAGGCGCACACAGCAGCTCTTTGTCCGCCGGGTCGGTAAACTGTCTAAACAGAGGCTCACGCGCTGGTTCTGTGATCTGGATGTGGGTTCATGGCTTTCGAAGCTGGCCCTAAAAATCTACAAGTGCTAAACTCATCAGTCACTGTAAAAAACAAAACGATCAGTTAACATTTAGATGAAATATTTCTGTCAATAGATGCACTGGCAAGTGACAGATCAAAACCAGAACACACACCCAGTCACACACAAATATTATTGTTTAATAAATGTGTTTTTGATAAACTGTTGTAAAAAGCAAAGCCAAAAGTTCGGAGATGAACAATAAATTCACTCACTGACTGGAACATTAGCTGCACAGAAAATAAAGTCGTTTTCAATTGACTTGAAGTGGATTGAGAAATCCTCCCATCACTGAGCAGTGCGTCACTCTGGAGACATGAAATGGGACAAATCTCCTCTGAGCTTTTTCCCAGCTCACACAGGTGTGTTCATGTTGCCTGATGAGTGAGTTATGGTTGTTGTTGTTTGATATTACACATTTAAAATAGTTTAAAACGATTGTTTCTGCACAAAGTTCTTCATTTTTAGGGAGCATATTAGGGAAAAGATGAGCAGTTAGAGGATTATTAGTGTTCACATTCATGATCTAATCCACTTTATTGTAAAGATTAAGTGTTAAAACCAGTCATTTGCCAGCTGTACCAGCCACCATAACCTTATTGGAATGAATGAATCAATGAAATGAACTGAATCTTCCCAGAACTGACAGATTTCTACATCAATCTATAGTCAACCAGCCTTGTTTTAAACCATATAGAGGAATCCCCATAAGAAGTCTGGTTGTCTGAAGAGTGGCACTGGCCTTGGATGTGTTTAATTACTCATATAAAATGGATGGTTTGGGATTTGGGACATTAAGTTGGATAAGATACTTGCCAGTAGTGTCGTGGATGCAAAGCTATTAGTTTACTCTACTAATTGCAGAATAGATTGTTCCGGTAAGCTGGCAAGGTCATAAGTGTAAAAGGTTTCACTCCACAAAACTACATGTTCACTAAAAGGTAACCCATTCCACCACAAACAATGGTCCTGGTGCATATCAGAAACTTTCCTTGGCAACAACGTGCAGGCGTCCTGTACCTGCAATCCTGTGTGAAACAGGACAATAGTTAAATATCATGACCGTGGTTGAGTTATCTGTCATCTTGCAGTAATAGAGGAAGAAAGATGAAGGTTTTCTTTGATAATCCTGCAATCTGTTGTTGTTATTTTGCTCAAACACACACTGGCACAACCAGGACCTGCACAACTGCACATGCATTATGTATAGAGAGGTGT
Organism: Serranus cabrilla; assembly: GCA_903364295.1. Lineage (NCBI taxonomy): Eukaryota > Metazoa > Chordata > Actinopteri > Perciformes > Serranidae > Serranus > Serranus cabrilla. The sequence goes on from CAFUXE010000200.1 coordinate 115,848, forward strand.
ATAGATGGCTCCCTGAGCAGCTGAGGGTGTTGCTCAAGGGCACTTGGGCAGGAGCCAGGCAGCAAACTGGCACTTCTGCAGCCACCACAGACTGAGCTAATGCAAGGCTAATAGAATAAGAATAAGATTAAGACTTTTTATGTGCAGCTACTTAAAAGACGGCTATTTTACTACCATTAATCAGTGTTTCCGCCTTTTCCTCTCTGTGTATCTACAAAGATTTATTTTGTTTGCATGGAGATACGTAATTTTCAAAGTTTAGTCTGTGGCTGTTCTCTCTAAACAAGCGCTGAGACGTACTCCTGGATACATGTGTTGCTCGGCTGTTGCTTTTCCTGAGGCAGCGGGATGATGCATCTGTAGGTGGGAAGGCTGCTGGTTGGGATCTGACAGTGCTCGTTCAGTTTCGCAGTGTCCCACTAGGTCATCGTGGGAGACCACAGAAGCCACAGCTACTGCAGAACTGCGCTGCCAAAAGTGGGCGATTTAGCGTTTTTTTTCTCTCAACACCTTATTGTCAAACTGCCATCGGCTCGCACACGACATCCTCAATTTGTTTCCAGTGTTTGTTGCTTACGATTAAAGATGTTACCATGTTTTCTGACCATGTCTGTGTGTATTATGGAATTCTTTAGCATGGCATATGAAATCATGGAATACACCCCTTCAACAAAATGTTCCAATCCCTTCTCCGAATCTGCAAATTCCCACATCATCATAATCAAGTACAGGGGAAAAGCTATTCCCGTTCCGCTCCCATTTAAGTTTTTCATTCAAATCCCCCAAATTATGAACACTAAACCTTTCCCCCCGCTCTGTGATCCAGTCTTAGTTTTGGACTGGAGGGAGGAGATGTCGGCATTTTTTCAAGAACTAAAGATCAGCCGACCGCAAGTCTAATGCATTCTCTCTGTGCTGCCTGCTCTTGGAGGCAGTCTCTCTGTTCTGGAGCTTCTCCATGGTATTACATTGGCTTTCCAAGAGAGCACACATTAATAGTTGGGTTATTGAGCATTACAGAGCCTGAGATATCTTCATTCAGCAGAGGTGATTCAGTTTCAAAGGCTGGTCATTCGATATTTATTTCCCTCTTCTGCTGTAAACAGAAAAAGTATTCAGTTCAGAAGACGGCTTCTGCTGGCACCTTCCCTGTTGCATGACACTCTGCTGAACACAAGACTTGAGGGTGGACGGATTGATGGAAAAATGAAAGCATCCCCGTTCTTGTTGCAGCCCTATCCCTCAGCAGCTTCTCAGTTTTTGCAGAAGAGCGTTGGCTGCCTTATTATGCTCTGACAAATTGGTGAACAACACCATAAACCTCGCAGTGAGATTCGAAACTGGCAATTTAAGTGCGTCTCTGTTTCCTCTGCAAAAGCAGATTTAGCGCTCCTCTCCGTGTGCCCTGCGACGGTGCTGGCATGGGTTGGTACTTTCAGTCTGTAAAAAATGTGGAATGAATTATCCTGTGCTAACAGAAATGGGTGTTATTGAGTGGCTTGTTGCAGTCTATTAAGAAGTAATAATGAAATTAGAGACAAATCCATCAGCGAGTCGGGGAGGAGAGGAGAGGAGGTTTGGGGGGGTTCAGGATAAGAAACGTGGTCAATCTTCCAATCATAATCCTTGGCCCGGTTTCTGGATGAATCATTCTATTTTAAATATTTCTGTCAAGACTGATCCCAGGGCTGTGATTTGTTGATGCCTTTTTATTATGCGTATTTAAGTGTGTTCACCCACGCGTGAAGTGCATCGAAAGCCCCATGTGGTTTCTGTTACACATCTCACATAATAAGTTGACGTGTCTTCGATCCAGCCAGTGATCTTTGCCCCATACCTCAACTTTTACACACGAGCAGTATTATGTGACCAGGCTTTATTTTCCTGATACATTTAGTCTGTTGCACAACCGTCCACTATTACTGTTTACTTACTTTTTTCCTTCTTCAGTGTTTTGACTGAAAAAAAAAAAGCCTCATCTTGTGCACCATCAGACATTCCTTTGGTTAACCACCTGTAATAGAGATGCCCTTCACTTAAAAGACCTGCTTATGAACACCTTACAGCTCCGTTCAAATTGCAATGCACTTGATGTCGGGCCGATTAGAGCTTGAAAACGGACACCTTTCAACGGCTACACTCAGCATCAAAGGCCAACACTGGCCCCCTTGTCATAAAACGGCCCGCTCTGGTTACTCTCTGTTTGACTTTCCAGCCAGTTTGTCACCGTCCTTATTCATGCTTTTCATCTGAAAGAGGTTTCTTGTTGTCCCGGCAGTGAAATATTACAAAAGTTCAATCATTCTGCCTCTGGCCCGTTGCACAAGAATAGATGTGGCACTTGAGCAGGTGAGGCTGTGGCTGCAGCGGGAATACTGCAGTGTTTTTCTTTTAGCAGCGTCAAAAACAAAAGATTATATTAATCCAATGTAGCACAAGACCAGATTGACATGCTTGGGTAGAACTGCATGCAAGACATTGCTTTATTAATGTTGCTTTAAAACGAAAAGGAAATGCAAGGAAAAGTCCGTTTAGCTCCGTGACCTACATTACACCCCTCTCCCTTTCGCTTCATCTTCAGTTTACTCCCTTTTTTTCTCATTTACCTCAGACAGGCACCCACAGAGCTGTTGCCTATCTGTGCGTCATGACTAGATGCTCTCAGGATGAGAACAGGGAAACTGGATGTCTATCTGAGTAGTTAAAACAAAAGCAAGTATGATAAAATGTGGAGGCTTAGGCTGAAGGGAGGTTGGAGAATA
>CAFUXE010000200.1:118671-223211 GCA_903364295.1 Serranus cabrilla
AAGCACAGAGTGTGGTGAAGGCAGCGGACGATCCACCTGCCAGGACTGCAGGGCTGCAGGGGCCAAACCAGCGTCTAGTCAGATAAAGGATGTTTAAGTCAGCAGGTTCATTGAAAACCACTTGTGTGGAAAGAACTCCCGGACAGGCATGTACTTGATCGGGAGAGATGCAGGACTCCTCGGAGCAGAGTTTCCTCTGAGAGGAGGGGAAAGGTCACTGCAGACAGATAGAGCCAGACATAACTCAGGGCTGAGGTCGGGTTTGTTTCCCCCAGTTTAAACAGTGGAGGACATTCGCAAAAAGGATGTGGTTGATAGAAGTCTTTGGAGTTTGGTTTAGTGTTTTATGTAACTGAGGCTGAATCTGATGAAGATTGAAGGATTTTGAGTCTTTTTATGTTTGGATGCAGAGACAATAGATGCACAGGATTTAGTTTTTATGTCTTAAACTATTCAACAACAGAAATTCTGTGCATAGTGTATTCTTTTTTGTTATAGTTGATATCACCCAGAATCTTCTGTTCTGATATAGATCCATAAATACCTCGATAACAATATAAATCACGATATCGCTTGTTTTTTTTTGGTAATTTAGTAAATTAATATTCTCTGTGAATATTCCTTTGTTTTCTCTGAACATCAGCCAGATATTGGTATCAGATATCCTTGTTGAATGCACTCTATCCAGCAATAACATTTATGACGATGATATATCAGAAGAAGCAGTCGTTTAACATAGTTTATTAATTATTTGTAATAATGATTTATGATTTATTTGTTTCCCTGGAATAAGATGGGTAAAAAATAACAAAAAAAACATTGTTATCTGCATTGAATGTTGGAAAAATTGTTATTTTAACCATCAAACCACTCCAGAATCGGTGCACTATAAGGATCCGAATGTAAAGTGTCGCCCACATGATGTAAATATTCCCATAACGCATTTGGCTGCTGGTTTTTCCAGGTCGCTTGATGAAGAAAAACATATACAACAGACAGTTTTACATAGTTTTGGCGCTCTCCTATATATCATCATATTGTCCAGGCCTACCACACATTCTTTAATCAGAAAGATCACTGATGGCTTTGGCTGTTATTTGAGAATCATTGTGGTGTCAATCTAATTTTCCTGAACATGCGTCTTGCTCAAGACACTTCTTTGGCATCTCAGACCAGTTTTGCTAATTTTATAGCACTACGGCTTCACAGCAGCTTTCAAAGGCAGAACTGAGTCACATGATTTGATTCATGGAATCAGGTGGAGTTACAAAAATACACTGGCAGTCGCAGCTAATCATTATGATCCTGGTGTTTTATTTGTCGAAGGCTTATAAATAGCCATTCATTTGCTTTCCCCCCACATAACCAGCATCTCTCCTCTCATTCGCTGCACTACGAGCTCCTGGTCTGAGGACAACAAAATACTTGCAGATTATAAATGCATTGGCGGAGCTCCTTCCCCTTCTCGGAATCAGTTGATGGTCATTTGTGGTGAAATCATATCCCCGCAGAATGCAAGTACAACATCACAGTCCAACCTAAGGCTAATAATGAACGGACGAGAAAATCTATTCAAATGACCATGTGGTTCCATTCGTGCTTTGTTTCCTCATTTTGACAAAGTAAAAGGAAATGCAAGTTGAAATATTAATTTCGACCAGCTGAACTTTCTCGACAAACTGCCTTTAAATCATGTGATGCCGTCTTAAAAACAGACACACAAGTTAAATATCGACTACAGGATAAACATTCTTGCCTTGAAAGCAAATAAGTCAGCCGTGCAATGTAACTGTAGCCACCTACAGTGCTCATTCACAACCAAAGACTCGATAGATTTCTTCGCTTCTCATATTTTTAAAGGCTATCATCATTAGGCAGCGAGGCTTCACAGTTAAATTCTTCCTTTAAAAAAAAAAAAATGACAACGTTACCCTGTTTGACATATGAGCTTAGTGAGTTGGCTATGAGTGTTATACCCAGGACTGGTGTAATAAAGACAGTCAAAAACTCATTCTTCAAAACTGGGGGTTTTTCAAGAGCACACAATTGGGTGCTTTGACACTGGTGAACTCTACTAAAGTACCATCAATCATCTCGCTGCCGCCGAGGTTTTTCCCTCTGCGGGATTAGTTTCTTGTTGGTCGTACAACCTTCTGGCACATTGCGGTTATCGACTCAGATATGTAATCACTCACCCGATTCTGTTATATCACAGAAGGATGCAATATCGAAAAAAAACGATAAAATATCTGCAACGAAAAACTGCATATTCACTCCCAGGCAGCCAAGTGCTTGATGCTATGCGGATAACAGCGTGGAAATGATGCGTGTATTGTGTTATGGTGGAACGGTGGCGGATAAAAGGCCTATTTTTCAGCCCATCATCATGTGGGTAGCCGTAATCCTTTCTGCCCTCCTCCATGTGAGTCCAGGGAAAACAGAGCAGTCGTATATATGTGTGTGTGTGTGTGTGTGTAGGATGTTTCCCCTAACTTTTATCAGATAGGGGAGTCTGGTGAGTTGTTGTTCTGCAGTGTGTGGGCTCTGGTCATCACGGCTCGCTAAAGGTCATCTCTTACTCTTTTTCTCCCGATTTCTCGCCTCACATCCCCTGCCCACAACATGTGTCTGTATCTAGGGTGGGGCCTCTCGTCCTACGCGACCAAACAGCGCTATCATCATCGCCAGGCCCCTTGTTCATTCATCAGCTCTGTCTCTGTCTCAGACTGTGTGGGTGTGTCGGGAGCTGGGGTCCCTCTCCTTTCCCTCGCTCGCTCTCTCCTGCCCACCCACCGGCTGTCTGCTGACGTGGCCCGGGGGTCATCCTGGGCCCTGGCCATCGGGCCCCTGTGCGGTGTGTGTGTGTGTGTGTCATTTGCCCCTCCCCTCCCCACCGTGGCTCTGTGTTATCGGTGGGATCTGCGTCTGTCTGTGTCTGCCAGTGCCGCTAGACGCAGGAGGAAACAGGATGCAAGAGGATCAACTGTAATCTCACAGCGCGCTTTGTTCCACACAATCCCAGGCCGATCACTGTATTCTCTACACGCAGGGCCGCCACTGGACATTTACATGTGCCAACAATCACACCGCTACTGGCCCACTTAGGTGAGGGCTCAGAGAGAGTGAGAGTGTGCTGCTGGGAGGGAGAGGATGTTAAGAGACCTGGAGCTTTATCCGAGGGTCTGATGAATATCAACCAATATGGAAATGTTAGGGGTTTTCTTTTGTAACGCGAAAGGAAACATGTCATCAGCGGCATATTTGACTGGCTGATTATAGTCATGATGATAATGATATCTTCAGCGATATGCTGTGGGATTGATATGTATCTCGGTAAATATGTTTCCGCTGAAGATGAAACAAAGTCAAATGGGATCGAAAATTGAGGAAAATCCTCAACACTGTCCTCAAATGAACTCGATGATTACCGTGTACGGCACACGCAGGCCTACATTTCCAGATCTGAGCAGGTGAGGTCCTGATTCGGTCTCATTATTAGGATGAAAGGGTGGGAAGGAGGATTTGTGCCTGTTTTAGCAAGTCTCGGTATTCAGTCAAAAAGCTTTATCTCCACCTCAGGGAGATCAGGGAAGAAAAAGGATGCTTTTGAGATGTTTTCTGCCAGCCCAATTTTCTATGCCTGGGAGGCAGCTTACTCAGATTCTCAGCATTTAATACCGGCAACATTAAATACCCTCATAATTGTTTTAGCTTTACTGCTCAAAGCCCTCCTTATTATATGAATCAAACTGGAGACCCTACAGTGAGCGGCTGTGCCAAAGCGTGTCACTTCCCCAGCTCCATGATGTGAGTACACTGAGAATGTGGAGCCTAGTTCTGGTAAAACAATATTATTTTATTGTACAGGAACACGGCTGTGCTAATTCCTCAAGCTGCAAACCTCACGGACCACAACTTTGTCTATAATTTGCTGGGAGCATATGTTCATAGCAACGGTACATAAAGCGGAACGGAAAACAGTAGTAGAGAGCGCATTAGTCAGTTCAGTGATTGGTATACAAAGCAAGGGGTTTTCCTCCAACTTTCTTCCCCTTCCATGGGGCCCTGGAGACACAGTTCCAGCGCCGGCAAGGCTTCGGGTAGAGCTTGTTTTCAGTGTTTTGGGTGTCATAACTTTATTATAAATGTACAGTGTGGAAGTATAACTTCTTTTAATAGAGCGGGCGTGAACTTATATATACAATTACGTATCTGAGTTTCCTTTAGGAGGATTTGTTTCATTCTTTTTGCTGGTATGTTTCCTATTTTGAATTTATCTTGCAGTATAAAGTTTCTTGTTAAGTAGGGACTTTCTAGGGTTTTCACTTCATTTGGAGTGCGAAAGTGCAGCAAGGGTAGAGTGACTAAGTAGAAAATAAACTTTTCAATCTCCTTGTGGCTCCAGTAACAGTGACTGCTTTGGTTATCACCCTGTCCATCTTTAAAAAAAATACTCCGGGTAATAGAGACAAAGTGGCTGTGATTTTTAGGGACTTTTTAACTGCCGTGTCCTCTCGATTAAAAAAACCCTTCCTTCCCTGGTTGTAATATACTGTCAGCCAACATCACCACAAGTGTAAAGACCCGTGGCCACCAGCAGGTGACACTTTTCCCTTTGTTCACTGTAGTGCCATTTGTCCGTGACAGGATGTGCTTAATGGATATGAAGCTCTAAAACTCCGGCGTATCGCCGTGTCGTTGAGATGTAATTTCTTATGCAATCCAGTCCTCCTCTGTCCCCGGGGTGTGAGTGCATGTCCGGGGATGAGGGGGGCCTTTAAAAAGCTTTCCCCTTCACTGCTCCACCAACAGGCTTGGCTTGTGTGGAGAAGCCATTCAGCTGCACTGCTGGGCTCTGCCGGTCTGTATGTGTGTGTGTGTTTGTGCATGTGTGTGTGTTTTCCTGTTGCTTGGCAAGACCCCCACAAGTATTCCAGCCTAAACTACTTCTCTCAAGCCGTTTTTATCTGCTGATCTTCTCCTCCTGTCCTCTTACTATATCCGGTGGTCTTCACCTTTGCAGTAGTTTAGATGCACCGTGCTCTTGCAGCAGGCTACCCTGCAGCTCACATAGGCTGCAGACCTTCTTATGCACTTGTGCAACCTTAATTATTCTAATCGGGATGAAGTTTTGTGGCTAAATATGCTGGAAAAATCAAAGCTGTTGAATCTGGTTGTCTGTAATTTTGTTGTCTTCTCCAGCTTGAAAACAGATTACTACAGTTTAGATTGAAACCCATTGTCTCATGATGGGATAGACACACAACAAAACTGACCTCGGGCTGGTTTTTTGGACAGAGCAGTGGCCTCTACAGCCCTGTGTCCCTCCATATATCTCTTCCCTTTCCCTCTCTTGTCAACAACACAGCTAACCATGGCCTGCGAGCGGTGGAGAAAGCGAGGCCCGTTGAGGTCAGCGGCAGTGTTACTCCAACAGCTAGCCTACACTGCAGCAGCGCTGCCTGTGTAGTGTCGTCGGTTGTAAATCTCCCGTGCTGTGTCATGTGAAATTTGTCTAGCGGTGTGGCTGCCTCCGGCTCTAAACACAGATTGCCGTCTTAGCGGCGAGCCACTACATCCAGAGATTTCTTTTTGTGTCCCGGTTTTCGGCAGATGGTCAAAAGACACGACGGGTACTGCAGCAGGGGCCGCTGTCCAAAGTGGTGTGGTCAAGGCCAAGGCATACTGAGTCAGTAGCTTTCACTACATCTCTGGTTTTTAGTCCCTGACGCAGGGATATAACAGCGTGCTCGTCTGTGGACGCTTGTACCTGTTCTGAATGAAGCAAATCTTCTTCTTCCCTACTTTCTTGGATAGTGTAACAGACACTTGCCACTAAACTCCATTAGACATCTGGTTTAATATTCCCCCATTCTTCTCTCCTGGATGTTTCCAAGTTCATTGAGGTTTTTCTGGTCACTCCAATTTTCCACTGGCAGCTAGCGAGGCTATCCCAGGGTGGTTCCTCCTGGAGGGCTGTCAGGACTCTGGGGCCAGCCTCTGTAGGGCTTTCAGCTGCTGTTATGGGTGCTTTTTCTCCTCCGCATTTCATCAACCGCACGGCTGTTCAGCAAAGCACGGCCTTCCTTTCCTGAGGGCATGGGAGTAAAATGATGTTGCACAGACGACATCCAACACAGGACAACAGAGCATTGTTGGTGTTTCCTGGTTGGGGTTACATTAATATGTTTGATTTGTTCAGTGAGCATTTGTGTCTCTGCATCCTCTATTCATCATGCATTTTACTCAGATTCTAACCTGGAATAAGAGCTCAGTTCAAGCCTTTATATGGAGTGAATAACTTTTCCCTGTTTTTGATTTAAAGAATTGTCACAAATAATATGATTGAATAGGCTACAGGGGGACTGAATGCTCCCTACACATGGATTTTTATACCCAGCGGACAACATATTTAAAAAATCTGATTTCCGATGTCTTCTTTGGTTCATTGCACAAAGAAAAAAGAGGGTCTTGATCGCCACAGTTCCATGGCTTGTGTAATTGGCTTTCATTATGGCCAGGCAGAGTCTTGGCAGTGCCAGACCCACCAGGGGGTGACAACCAGTACAAGCCCCATCATCATCATTTTCCCCATGAGCAGCACAACTCAATGGGCCCAGAAATGGGCATGCATCTATGGCTCAGGGAACCACCCTTTCTCTGGAAACTGCCTTTATCCTGTTTTAAACATTACACTGACGCTCTGTTTGTGCGTCTATGTGCAAATGTGTTTTTAACAGTGTACGTGTGAGGGTGGAGGGGAGTGTGTTGTGTATTTTTATTATGCGGCCAGTCACCGTGCATATATATGCATGTGAATGCACGTACATTATGGTTCCTCCATCCGTGCATGTGTGTGTGTGTGAGGTGGGGGCAGCAGGATGTTACCACAAGCTGGTGGGGCACAGCTCTGCTGCTAACCAAAGAAGCAAGTGGTTGTGAGTCAGTCCCCACCAGGCAAACCTGTGGCTGTGGTATTAGCTCTGCAGCACCAGTGCCAAGATAGGAAATTAACAGTGGCTTTGGGTGAAAACGTCTGTGAGAGTTCAGAAAATGCCCCTGAGACTCGAATAAGAGGTGCAAAAAATCCCTCTGAAGGAAGAAAAGGAAATGAAATAAAAAACAGCTGCAAATGACTGCATAAAAGCACTTTATTTAGAAGAATGTGCAAAAAAAAAAAAGCTCAATAAAATTAAGCATTAGGCAAACAAACCCCAACAGATAAGTGCATTTTACTTTTCTGTTTTATGCAAAGCAGTCATGCCAGGACTCGACTCCAGCTAACGTTTGCAGCCTTGGCTCTATCTGACCGCACTGTCTGGGCCCATTAAATTAGGTAAAATAAGCAAAAACTTTTTTTCTTCTAGTGACTTTCAAAATTGATAAAAGTTTATTTGGTCAGGCAAAATTACACAGGCCATACTGACGCATTTTTGCATTTTATTTCCTTGTAATTTCCACTTTATTGTTGTACTTTGCTGCTGCAGATGTAAACATTTCTTCCATTTGCTCGTTTTTAGGATATTATTTCTGTTTTTGGTGGACACGACTGTGGGTACGTCTGCAGCGTCTGACAGCTTATTTATTGTAGGTTGTGCATGTTTGTGACGTTTATTCCTTCACTTGATTCAAAACTCTCACAAAACACTTGTGCACTCAGAAACTTTTGTATATTTCTTTTAAATTTCGTGCATTTGAAAATATTCACATCTGACCTGTGTGAGCATGTTACAGCCAAATACGAATAGGTTTATATTCACCTATAACTCATCATAATTCATCAAAATTTAATTCAGCTCCCTTTACTATATGTTACCAGACAATTAAACCATTCTCTGTACAAGGTTTGACCGCAGAAAGGTTTGATACATCCTTTGTTCTTCACACCCAAATGTTCTGCAGTTACATAAAGTCAGAACACTGGAGTTGCTGTTTGGATCTGATGTAATAAAGTGAAGTTTATTGCCAAACTGATCTGACAAGCTTCTATGCCTTTTTTCTCTGAAAGCCACTGAGGAAATGATAAATCATCAAGGAGCTTTTGGCTCTCTGAAGGGCCGAAAAAAATGCATTTCACCTAGAGAGATTCAAATAATTGCAACTGAGTACATTACACAACATACATCAAAAGACTTATAAAACATTCCTCTCTGCTCTGCGGTTAGCCTTGTTTCTGCTGCTCGGCCGCCTCCAGATTACTGCCAGTTGAAGGGAGACCGGGGTTGTAATAGCCCACAGTCTGTTTTAGACCAGGGGAGGCCTTTTAAGCCAGCCCTCTGCAGCCATTAGGAGAGTGGGAGAGGACTCTGAGATGTTAAAAAGGAATGGTATGGCATGGTTACTGCCACCGAGCTTTTGGCTACAAATGTACCCAACTCCTTTGGCTCCTCTTTTATCTTAGATCCATCATTGATATCCCAAAGAGCTGTTATTTAAAATGTAGAAATCGTATTTGTCTTAGGCCTAAAATGACTAGTCCATCAACAGGAAATTAATATTTTTTTTTATCTTTCAGGTGATTTATTAAGAGAAATTGTCAAATATTTGCTGGTTTCACCTTCTCAGTTGTTTTATATTATTCTAATTTGAATATATTTGGGATTTTGATTAATATTCCAACAAACAAGGCCATTTAAAGGCACTGGAGTTTTCTGAATGGCATTTTTCACTTTTTTCTGTTATTTAATGCACTCAACAGTTAATCCATTAATTAAAAAAGGAATAAATATATTATTTAACAATCAAAATAACTATTTGTTGCTGCAGAAATTTGCTTCCACAAGATGCAATAATTCAAACGGTCTTCACTTCGAGGCAGCTGGTCTCTTATACTCTGAACCCTTTAGCCTTTATTTTGTGTTCACATTTATGACTCTACCCTCAATGACCCTTGTGGTTGCAATTATTCACAATTTTTTTGTTCTCATAGACTGCTGACTCCTCACTCCTCTTAACCAGCTTTTAGGGCACACATGTGATGAAAACCTGCATCACTTACACATCATGAGGCTTTTCTGGCACCTGTCTGGCTAAACGCAGGTCTTATCGAGTCTGTTGCAGGCCACAATTTGGCTTTTGTCAGGGCTGAAAAACTGACATCCATAGAAGCGTTGACTGTAATGGAGCTGGGAGGGACAGTCACCTCTTCTTCTTTTGTTTCTTATGAATGCACCTTCTAGGCTTAACATTCAGAATTTTATCCGAGGGCTTTAGTTCAAGCTACATAATTGTCTGAACTCAAGGAAAATATTGTAATCATTCAATTTGATCATCACATAATCTGGATAAAGCACAAGATTTCCCCACAGCGGTACTTAAGTATAACACACAGCTCAGGTAAAACTGTTTGCTGCAGGTTTAGCTGCTGATTTTATCTTGTGCCGACTAGGTACGATCTGGCTCTCGCACCGCGGAGTGTCTCCTTTCTTGTCATGGCGCAGTGTGAGCGAGGCAGGCAGACCTGCAGACCCCAGCTGTTTGCACTGTGGGCAGCAGTACAAGGTGCTCCTGTAGAGGAATTCAGCACTTTGGACAGCACCTAGACCAGCTCTCCCCACACTGGAATTCCAACACTGCACTCTCGGCAGACTGGGCCCAAGGACTTTGCGGTCGGAAATGTGACCACATTTCTACCAAGGTGCAGGAGGGAAGCTGCCGGGAGAGGGAAGGAGAGTTTGTTAGCTTATCAAGATGATGGAGCAGACTTGGAATTTGAAAGGTCAAAATCTGTGCTGCAGCTCATAATGTGAGCGGAGTGGCGTGCTGAAAGTTTGCTGTGCTGAAGGTGACCGTGGTCACAATTTGATGCTATGAAAGCATGATTAAGTACTTACAAAAACAATGAAGGAAGCTGTTTTGAGTTGATTTACAAAATATATTTGCATATAAGGTTCTCAAAACAAAGTTTGAATGTGTAACTGTTGTATGTTTACAGGTTTTTAATGCTTATGGTGGGCTTCATTGTGTCAGTTATCTTGTCATATTTCTCAAAAAGAGACCTCTTCTCCCTCTTCCAGGCAGTCGGGAAGCAGCGTTCACCTACGCCATCACAGCGGCAGGGGTGGCCCACGCCATCACGGCGGCGTGCAGCCAGGGCAACCTGAGCCAGTGCGGCTGCGACCGGGAGAAGCAGGGCTACTACAATCAGGAGGAGGGCTGGAAGTGGGGAGGCTGCTCGGCTGACATCAAGTACGGAATCGATTTCTCTCGCCGCTTCGTGGACGCCCGCGAGATTAAAAAGACCCCACGGCGCCTCATGAACTTGCATAACAATGAGGCCGGGAGAAAGGTAAAGAGGTTTTTTGTATTCTCAGGAAACAGGGGAAACATGTTGAATCAAATGACACTTTAGAGGTTGATTCGAATTTGTTGCAACTTGGATCATATTTTTGTAGTTTTAGCGATAGTTTCCATTTATGAGCCTGGTAATAATAACACTGTATTCATCAAGTTTATTACGATAATAATACAGGGATGGGCCAGTCAATGGTTTGGACACAACTTCTTATCCAGTGGTTTTTCTTTATTTTTTTATTATTATTTTCAACATTGTAGATTCATGCTGAAGACATCAAAACCGTGATGGAACACATTTGGAATTATGTAGTAAAAAAAGTGTTAAATATTTTAGATTCTTCAAAGCCGCCATCTTTTGTTTTGATGACAGGTGCTCCTCGTCAAGAGTTAATTAGTGGAATTTCTTGCCTTGTTAATGTGTTTGAGATCATCACAGCAAAAGGTTAAAGGCTGCTCTGAAGAATCTTAAATATAAAACTTAACTACATAATGTGTTCCATTATAGTTTGGATGTCTTTCATATTAATCTACAATGTAGAAAGTATAATAAAGATAAAGAAAACATTGAAAGAGTCCAAACTTTGACTGGTTCTGTAAGTAAATTCATTTTATCAATCTTGCAGCAGATCTTGCAGTGCAATGAAGAATTATCATGAACTTTTCGTCTTCATCTCCAAATCTAGTGGTTTAGATTATCCGCCTTAAGTGTTTGGCAGATTGTTTTACTGCACATGTTTCATGCTTCACTGTATTGTAGCGATGTTGCGCTGCTCCCAGATGAGTACAATGTTATTACAAGCGTTAGAAATGATGTCCAAAGTGATGGAAATCAGATCCAAGTTGTAATAAAGTGGATCTATTAATTAAGTGAGTCCTTGAGAAAAGATGACACGAAATGATCTTTGAAGGCCCCATATGACTCAGTGCTTGACAAGCTTGATGCATACATGTTAATGTGTTCCTTTGCAGAAGAGCAAACAGTCCCAGATAAAGAGCTAAAAGTCACACAGTCATGTGACAAAAGACCAAGCTGCTGATTGATTGATCGCCCAGTTAGCCTTTCAGCAGCTTGTTTTGCTTCAGGCAATTATTGACATATCTTTTGCTTCTCAGAGGGCGTCTTTTATTTCTGAGAGTGTGTTGGCAAACTGCATCATGGACGTGTTTGTTTGCTATTAGTCATCAGAGAACTGTCATGGAGGGAAGAAAAAAGGGAGAGAAAGAGTGTGAGATGTAAATAAGAGAGGAGAGATGATGTTATGTTGACAAATGGATCTAATTAATAACTCGGGCTTTATGGTGTCCACTGGGAAAATGGGGCCTGAACAACAGTTGCCAGATGGAGGACTGCCATCCACTCTTTCCAGCTCCTTTCATGGAATTATGAAGTGTAAAGTCAGGAACAGGATATTATTGCAGTTCTCTGCACAATACCAAAACATGTCACTGCCATTTGACTGCGTCTATTCAGGGTGTGAAAGCAGGCCGACAATGCCGGTGTTAACACAGCAGACTGACAGGGTCTGTGCTGCATGCCAGGGTGCTGGCATGTTGGGCTGTCAGGGCTGGAGTTGGCACTGTTGCTGTTCTCACTCTGGGGCTCGGAAACTCGGATTCTCGGAGGATGTGCAAAAGTCAGATTTCCTCTTTGCTGAGACAGTAAGAAGCTGAAATCTCTCCTAGACTGGAAGAGGTTATTAAGGATACAGAGGTCTGAGCCTCAGAGACTTTCGTCTCGCTCAGAGTCCATGAATGTGATTCATCTATGCATTTGTGTTAGTTCAGGGGCAGTTCTTAGCCAACTTTTTGCTCATGCACAACTTAATGTTTTTCTTGCATTCTTGGTAGTTCCCAAACTGTTTCTGCAGCCTCTGGACTGGATATTAACTGTGTTTTGAATGCAACCTTGACAGATTGCCATCACATTTGTGATCCAACCAACACAGACAGATATGGCAGAGTGTAAACAAAGTGTTTTAAAGGGAAACTTTAAACCTGGACCCAATTTTCCCAGGTTTTTGTGTCTAAGTGACACATTTTTGAAACTGCACTAGTATTAAGGAAGAGAAATATAACTTTATGTCCAGTAAAAGTGTTTGTTTTTGCCACTGACAGGTTCAAAATGTTTTAGTAAGTGTCTGACAACATTATGGAAAGGACCCTACAGGGAAATAGAAAGTTCTTCTTGACCTTCACTTGATCCAGACTGTTTGTTATTGTATCTGAGTCCTGCTCAAGAAGAAGTTTTGTTTTTAAATCTGAATATCAGGCAGCAACAGCCAAAGCTTCACGACCTTCCTGCAGCTGGTTCACCCTTCTCTGCCTGCTGCCCGTCTCTCTCCTTGTCTGCTCTTCAACTGAATAATCTCGCTCAAAAAAATACAGGAGGCCATCACATTTAAAGCAAATCTACAAGATAAAATTCAGTTTCTGTAAGATTTCAGAGCTAGACATTTCTGGGGATCTTTTCACAATGTTATCAGACATTAATAATAATAATCCAAACCAGTCAGTGGGAAAAACCTGATTTAAAAAAAGCACTTTTGATGATGCAACCTGCTAGCAGACAGAGAAACTGTTGTTTCTATGCAGCAGACGACTATCCTCCTCTTGCTATTGCGCTTTTATTGTGAAAAATAGCTGACCTTTTAGTTGTTTGTTTTGTTTATCCATTGCATATTAGTTTATTCTTGTATCAGCATAAAGCATGACATTTTGTATTAAAAAAACAAACATATTCCAGACAAATGAGCTGATGAAGACGATACGGACGCTGATGAGGAAGGAAGTGGTTCCTCCGATGGGATCCAGCTGAGATTGTGTTTTCTAATCACTGATAAGCAGCATCATTGAAACTGAAAACTGTAATTACAATAGATTCCGTGACTAAACTGAATGTAAAAGAACACCCAGTAAATCACCGCGTCTCTTTCATCCTGTGTCTGGGCTGTGTGTTTGACAAGTGATCTTTCGATGGGAATCTGGTC
Organism: Serranus cabrilla; assembly: GCA_903364295.1. NCBI lineage: Eukaryota > Metazoa > Chordata > Actinopteri > Perciformes > Serranidae > Serranus > Serranus cabrilla. The sequence continues at coordinate 131,955 of CAFUXE010000200.1, forward strand.
ATACTGGACTAATTAGTAGCAGATCAGAGGCTTTGATGGACACAGTTTAAGTAAATGTTTCCATGCATCTGTCAGACTCCTTATGCCAGGCATTCCATGTGGTTTTTGAGCTATACATTTTTGGAAATCCTCATTCTGAATCAACATGCGAGGCGAGATTGACAGCTGACCCCGGCGTCTTATGAAGCCGACGGAGCTCATGTTTTTTCAATCAAACGTCCCAAAAATGTTTCCAAATCGGGAAACGGCGACCACATGAGTCCGCGGACAAACAGACAGATATTGAACAAACTCTTGTGTACATTCAGTAAGTGTCTGATAGAAATGATGACTTGTGCTTCTGGCGAGGCGAGCTGCCAGGAAAAAGCTGCACTGGAAAACTGCCCTGCCAACCAAACTTACATCTTCGACAACAAAGACACACGCTTCGTTCATGCAAGTCAGGGTAATTGGGTTAAAGGAGTCATGTCAGGACTATTACAGACGTGTTAATATGACCCATTCCAACCCCCTCTTTCCCTCTGTTCCTCTGCCTTTGAGAAAAGTTCAGCAGAAAATGAAGAGGGTACAGTTTTTTTAGTTTCTCAGTCCCACGGGGCAAAGGATTGACACTTAAATACTGACGACAGCGCACAATATTTCCCATATGCCCCAGGATTAGGCCTCAAGGAGAAGACATTCTGCCCTGTGTACCATATGTTGGACATAACCTCAAAGAGAAACTGAGTCCAAGTCTGAGTAAGGGAATAACCTAAAAAATTCAACATTATTGCATTTAAAATGAGCCTTTGACTAAAAGCATCTGAATATATAACTGTGATCCACTTTCATGCATGTGGAAACGTTGCTTTCTTCTATTTATCAGTCGAATAAACCTCAAGACTCTTGTCCAGCTGTAAACAATTAATCGAGTTTGTCTTTGTTTTGAGCTGCGTGTGCAACAATGAATGACACAATCATCTGGAATCAAATAATCCGAGATGATTGATAGTTGTGCGAGAGCCATGTTTATTTTTCTGTCTCATTGATGTGGTTTGGGGAAGGTAGACAAAATTACAGGATGGAATATTACCAGTAAGTGCAATTTTCCCTCCCTCGGGACATGAAACTGCATGTCATCCATGACGAGAAATTCAGATATGCTTGGATTTGTCTGCTACACGGATCTGTCACTCTGCACTCAGGACAGGTTTTGATTTGATTTAAGTACCTGTGGCGCTGAACACTATCACCACTTACTAGAAGCATGGATGCAGATAGGAAACATTACAAAGAAAACACAAAAAAATACTTTATAAACAACAAGTCTAGTTGTTCTGACATTTTGTATTTCCTCTTACATGGACACAAAGCTAGCATTTAGCTAGAAAACTTCATGCATTAATAACACCAACGTTTAATGTCGTCTTGACTCAAACTATTTATGGAGTCAAAGAATAGAGCTTTCAACACTTCCAACACTAATAGAGTGATGTTAACATGTATTTGATCTTGCAAAACGTCAGTTGCTCCATGCATGGTTGGAAAAATAACATAATAGCTGGAATTGTGCTGGTTCACTGTGGTATTTTTTCTTCTACCTCCAGGGGCAAATAAACATGCAGATATTAGCTGTTGGTGTCATGTGCTATGGATTATGTACAGCAAAGTGCAGCCATCAGAAACATTTTGTGCAGTTTCTGAATGTGACATGAATTATATGCATACATTAATTTCATGTCTTTGTTTTCTGCACATCTCCAACTGTTTTGTTTCCTCTGTTTCCCACCAGGTACTAGAAGAAAGGATGAAGCTAGAGTGCAAGTGCCACGGCGTCTCGGGCTCCTGCACCACCAAGACCTGTTGGACTACACTCCCCAAGTTCAGAGAGATTGGCTACGTACTCAAGGACAAGTACAACGAAGCCGTGCACGTGGAGGTAGTCCGGGCTAGCCGACTGCGCCAGCCCACCCACCTCAAGGTGAAGCAGACTCAGGGCTACCGCAAGCCCATGGAGACAGACCTCGTCTACATCGAGAGGTCGCCCAACTACTGCGAGGAGGACGCGGCCACGGGGAGCGTGGGCACCCAGGGACGCCTGTGCAACCGCACCTCGCCACATACAGACGGCTGCGACCTTATGTGCTGCGGCCGGGGCTACAATACACACCAGTACACCAAAGTGTGGCAGTGCAATTGTAAGTTCCAATGGTGCTGCTTCGTCAAGTGCAACACGTGCAGCGAGAGGACGGAGGTGTTTACCTGCAAATAAGGACACGTAAGGAACGCCGTGCCAGGAAGTGAGGCGCCAAGGACTAAGTGAACGAGGAAGACTCGAGCGAGCGAGATTAAAGTGTGACGTGGACCAGTGAGAGATTTTGAAATAATGAAATGGAATTTACACTATCAGCTCTTCATGGCATCGTTTTGCACAGCAGAATCTATCTAATTTCTTTTCAGAAAGTAAATGCTAAATATCAGTAGGTAAATACCCCAGAACTTTACTGTCACATAGAGATTGTGCTCATGTACTGATGTATCTGCAGTGAAGTCGGGACTACAGGTAATGAACGAGGCCCTCGGGTGGGACTGTGCTTTGCACTCTGGGATTTGTAATTGTTGAATTCACAAGAGACTCGTGCATGGAGAGGAGACACAGTAACCTGGGAGTTGATCACAATGACAGCAGCTGACGAGGGGCGACTGGGAGACATTTGTCAAGTCTTTGATTGAAAACTTTTAAGGGTTTTGTTATATTTTCACTAAAAGGGGAGAAAAAGTGAATCTTGACATGAATGACCCCCCCAAATTGGCTGGGGCTTATGTTGGAGGTTTGTAGAAATGAAGAACATTTTGTAAGTATGGTGCGTTGGGGTGCGCCAAAATCTGAGTGGAGAACTCTGTTAAACCCTCTGCTGCCAACTGGAATATGGTGGAGTATGTTAGTTTTCCAGTCACACTGGAACTGTCTGTTCTGAACACTGAAAATAAATTGTTTATTTATGTTATAGTATCTTAAAACGAAGCACTAACGGGTAGAGATGTCTTTTTTGTACTAAGTGTAAAGAGAAATACTTTTTAGAAACTCTGACTGAAAATGTGTGTCTATTAGAAAATGACCCCCCCAATCCCTAAAACACCTCATATTTTCTTTAAAAAAAAAAAGAAAGAAAAAAAAGATTTCATTGCTACTGGTGTGTTGACAACAAAAAAAAAACATCATTACAGTGTGTTTCACGTTCAAACATCTTGGCTCTATTTGACTGTAGTGTGTTTGTAGTCCCCCAAAGCGGTAACATCATCTACTCTGCATTTTCAGTTAATAGACAGTAGCAAGAAAACTCATTTAACTTCAGAGATCCTTCCTCAGTTCATTAAACGTGAAGCTGATATGTTGCTGGATGTGTTGTCGAGTGCTGCACTGATATTTTCTATTCAGATACGACTTATTAGAACTAAATAAACTCCCATTTGACTCAGTTGACTCGGTTTTCAAAATACCAGTTGGAGTTGAACCTGCCTTTAGTTTATAGAGAGGTATATATATATATATTATTAGTAACATACACACATGTGCATATAATATCAGAGATAAATAAACTTATAGAAGGTATTTATTTAGCCTAATATGCTGCCAGACAAACATTTATAGTTCAAAGTAAAAAAAGAAATCACTTAACAAAACTTAGGTCTAATGATTTTCACTTGCTTCCTCTCATAGACCTCTATGGGAACTTTGCTCCTGGCTGGATTAGCTCTGCTACAACATAGAGTGCTTCAGGGATGATCTGTTTCTGTCGGCTAACTCAGAAGTTAGCATTACCGTGGATCCCTGGATAAAAAGCCAAAGGGGTTTTTCTATTGGATTATTGCAGAAAAATCATCGTCATGATAGTGTTGAATATCTGCAACACAATATTCTCATTTATTCCCTGCTGGGAACTTTTTAGAACACATAAAAGTTTTAAAATTCAAGAATGGAGTATTTACTGATGTCTTTTAAGCTATGAAAAAAAGATGAATCTCTTAAACTTACATTAACTGAGACATCTAATTAAAAACACCTTCCAAACACCCCAATATTGTGACTTCCTTAACTCATCCCTGCAGCACTCTAGACAAAAATTCCACTTTTTTTTACAACTTGCATGTTATTTTTTATTTTCGGACATAATCTCTATCACTTAAAATAACCTTGTACTCACCAGCTGAGATATAAAAACACAGTAATACACTGACTTTGTACCCAAATCAGATTATCTAAACCACTTTGCTGGTGAAACGGAGCACTCCCAAAAGTCAATTCTAATGAGTGCATAGCTACAGCAAGTACAGTCACATCTGTCAATTTAAGTTCGCCTTTTGTTCCTTTTCCTAAAGAACTTTAGCCAAACTCTTTTTTAGCAACGTTTCAACATTCCCTCATAATTGTTATTTAACTTGGTGAGTACAATGTTATCATAATTGATAGGAATAAGAGCCAAAACTATAAAAATGAGTTAGGTGCTGTAGCGATTCGTCAATAAACAACAGTAACTCTGCTGGTGATAACAGGACTCCAGAAAGACTGCGCACCCCGAAGTCGTTCTCCAAGAAATCGTTACAGCACTTAATTCCCTGTAAAAACATAAATTATTATTCATTTGGATTCTGGAGAGAGAGTCGCCTTACTAAACTGAGATAATTACCTCCTGGCTGGAGCTCCCGATAGTTATATCAATCTTCTCATCTAACTGTCGGCAACAAAATGAATAAGTGAGTTTTCACAAATGTCTTTTAATTCGTGCAGTGAGAATGAACCACACGCTAACAGCAGGCTTTGGGCTGAGAATGTGCAGTGCTTTGTGGCACTTTATGTTATAACCACTTTTTGTTTTGTTGACATATTCATGTTGTTTCCGTCTACTCAGCTTTAATCTATACTACCGTATGTTTTCAAGGTCGTGTGAGGTTTACGGACTATACAGGCCAGTTAATCTTTTGGTTTACATATTAATTCATAGGTTTAGAATGTATTATAACTTTTGCACATGAATAATAACCACACATTATAGAGATTTAGAGACTGATCTAGCCTAGTCTTGCACTTTGCATGATTAGTATTTTGTATGTGCATCAGTCTTTAACTTATTTCAGTAGAGGGGCTACTCAGATGGATCAAACACAGTTGTCATGTAAATAGATTTGCATATTTACTCAATTAAAGTAACTTATTAATATAACAGCATATAGCCTCATTCTGACATTTATATTTTTCCTCTGAAATAGATTACAAGAACTCCAAACTGGAGGCATTTCAAATAATCATGTTCCCTTTGAGAAAGATGACATTTCCACACATAAAGAGCTGACTTGTGTTTCATTTTAATGATGAGTTGTATTATGAAACTTTACAAGAAGATTTATCTTTGAGCCCTGAGTGAGGAATCCACATTCTTCATTTTATTGTCAACGCATGTTGGTACAAGAATGTTCCCGCTCAGCGCTCAGTTGCCCATATCGACTGTTCCAACAAATATCCAAAGCTATTATTTTCATAAATTCTCTCCCTATGAAGAGAGACACACACACATTAAATCTGGTCATTGTGTGTGTCCAGGTCTGAAGCCAAACTTTATGTAGAAGTCTGTTATTCAAACATTCCAACCACGCTCAATATAGTAACTGGCAAATGCTTTAGGAAGCATAAATCATTAAAAATCAAAAATAAATAAATCAAGCCGTGTGCTGACTCGCTGACGTTATTTTGTACACAGCACATTTTCATAATATACTGTGGTCTTCTGTCTTGATTGTGGCACGCATGGAACAGGAGTCAATTATCTCTCCCAGCATGGAAAGGAGCGTCTTCTCCGTGTCTGTGTCGAGCAGAAATGTGATCAGAAACACAGAGAGAGGAGGAAAAAAAAGCAAGAAGGATTATGGAAAACTGTGATTTTCTTCCATTTCAAATGAAAAAGCAATGCCCCACACAGAATAAATCCTTTGCAATCCTGCAAAAATGTGATCATTCATCAAGTTGGAATTGTTTTTTGTTTAAGGATAAAAAAGCACCCATGCTGTTTTCTTCAGGGTAATTAGTCTGCCTGACTTGGGTGGTCACACCCACCTGTGACACCCGCAGTAACTCTCTGCATGTTGATTTTCTGTCGCGGTCAGAACAGCAGATTATATTAGCGGCGTTTTCTTAAATGCATGATGCGGAACGATTCATGACACTCAGGGATAAACTGAATGAGGATTTGGGACGGACAGGATAACCGACTGAACACTCGAGCCTCTCCTCTTGCTTTCTGTGCTGGCAGAGCCGCTCGGGAGTCACTAAATGGGAAGAGGACCTTCATGCAAATGACCTGATGTGAATAGGAAGTGGCTCAGTGTGCCTCTTGTTTTTAGACACACAAACAAGAGTGTAGTTCTTTTGTGAGGGTGTTTTTGAGATGGATGGGATGGCTTGATGAAACAAGGAGGTGCATGTGTAGCCGGAAACTGCAAGTGAAAAGAGTGGTTATTTAGGAGAGGAGCTAATTGAGAGTGGTTTGGAGAAAGACTGGGTACACTATATAAGTAGGAGCAGCTGTCGAACCAAGTCAGAGACGATGTGCAAGGCATGGTAAAAGATATGGTCAAACAGTTTTCAGCCCAGGAATAAATTCATGATACTTAATTCATCATTTTCACTCGTTCTTAGCCTTTAAAGTGATGTACTCTGTATTTTTCAGGCAGTAAGGGATAATTTACATCATTCATAAATTACCATTTTGGACATGATCACTGTCAGTGGTTCCATCCAGCTCTTTCTATGAAGTGGCTCTTGTGAAAGAGAGCCATGCTATTTCATTCATTTGCTGGACGCTCCCACTCGTCCTCCTGTATGTGAAAAGCATTGTAGGCGGGCAGCAGAGCAGAAGTAAGATGTGTTTTGTTAGTTGTCTGAAGCCCTGGGGACCGGAACCGCATAAGCTCCCCATACTATGCCCTGGATTGAGAAAAATAAATCCATTTGTTTCTGACAAACATTTTGTCATTAAAAATATGAGATAGAAAAACAGAGTCTGCTGTGTGTGCCTTCTTCTAAAGCAGCCATTGTTTGGGTGTCAGGATCATTAGTTCATTGGGATATATTCTGCAAGCTAATGCTTCTGGTCTAATTCACACTGGGAGCGACGCACCCGCTTTTCCAATTCAGGGCCCAGTTGGGAGGAAAGACACTCGTGAGGTAACTGACATCCCTGGAAAGGATGCGGCTCACGTTTGCCAAGGCCATGCATTAACTATATGCTAATTTATCATATGATCCTGCTATTCAGAGTTCACTGGCAAGACGCATCGAGGTCTGTAGTGCTTTGGGAAACCAGGGTAGCTTCAGTCGACTCCAAAGAGGATGTGAAGGAGTCTGTTTTCATTTACACTGACAGAAGAGAACATTACTGAACTAAACTTAAATGGTTTGAGCCAATAGAGTAGCTGAGAACAGGTCGCGATGTCCTCATTTGGCTGAAGAAACCTTTTACTATCTGCCGTAAAGAGAATTTATAATGGCTGTCGAGGTAATTGAATGGATCCAAGCCAACTCTATAAAACAACTTTTAGTTCAGAGTTTTTATTGTTGAGAAGAAGTGCCTCATGCCAAGTTATTATTTGAAATGTTCTTTGTGTTTTGTGCAATGACAGAAGCCCTCGCAAATTCCTTTGAATTAACTCCAACATTCTGCCTCCGTTTGTAATTTGTAACTTTGGCAAAGTGAGACAGGAAGATCAGAAGCCTCTCAGAGATAAGACACATCTGCGAGAGTGGAGGGGGAGAGAGGCAAGGGTGGCAAAAGAAAATAATAAATTGCCCAAATGAAGGGATTAAATTAAAAATCATGGAGTCAGAGGTCTTCGGAGCTGGTGCTTGAGATTAGCCAGATACCAAGTGAGAAGAAAAGGATTGTTGTCTTCCAGACGCTGCACTTCAATTACAGACTTCTCCTCAGTTGAGAAAAGGGATGTTTAACAGTCCCATGGATGATGGATTATTCTAGGGGCAATCCTTTAAGCCTTGTTTGTTATTCCAGGATGTGAAGGCTTTGGTTAAGGTGATACAACATGGAAAAACATGGAAGTACTACTGTGCTGAAAACATCTCTTAAATACGCTCTTTGCATCATGAAAATGCTCATTTAAAATGTTAAAATTCACAACAAAGCAAAAGAAACACACAATACGGTTTAACGCTGCCCGCAACACAGCCTGCAGCAATTAAAGAACGTATAGTCTCTTTTTTTTTTTCATGTGATCACTTGGTGTTTTTCTGTGTTCCTTTAACTTTGTTTTGACTGCTTGTCTTAGTGAAAGACCATCATTTGGAGGTTTCTCATCATCTGTTTGATATTAGTGGTGAGGAACACATGGCCATTCAAAGGCAGAGCCCTGTGTGACATCATAGACCACAAGGCAAAGTGGGGATCGTCAAGACCCCAGACTGAGGACTCTGAACGCTACCTGACTGCCTCTATCCATCTGCAGCCGTGTTGTCCGATAATGTGCCAGCGTGGGTCTGTGTTTCGGGTTTCTGTAGGACTGTGTGTTGTCTCTTCTGCACGGATGGTAAACATCTGAGAGACCTTTTTCAGAATATCTGAGATGAAATCAACTGTCACGCCTAATAGCAAATACTGTTGATTAATGGAAAGAGGCAAGATGCAACAGAGTTTTTAATTAAGGACAAGACAAATGCAACTTCTCTCCTACATATTTCTCTGACTGACATGCCTGTCACAGACATAGTAAATAACTTTAGATTCACAGATATTAAAGTGAAAGTTCTGACTATATATATAAGCAGACAAGACATTAGCCTGGGGAGTAATGACGCCCAATTTGGCGTGCACACCTGTTTATATTGGACCGAGGAGCAAGCGCTGCTTGTAAAATATGAGCGAGGTTAATACTTATGCGGTGACGCCCTCAGGCCTCACAGCTACAGTAAGGACAGCATCAGCAGTCTGAGACGGTGGGATGGGTCTAACCCCAGGCGCTGCTGTAAGTGTGTATGTGTTTGCAAAGCTCATTCTGTAGCTTTAAAGAGCACTAAGCATTTATTTGTCTGCTCACTTCACCTTGTGTTTCTGCCTGCACGCCGCTTCCATATGCACGAATACGTGTGTGTCTGCATCTGCCTGCATGTGTGTGAGACATCCCTATGGGAAGTGGGTTTCTACGTGGAGACATTTGGCAGAGGGAGTTCGAGGACAGCCCACACGCGCTTTTGTGCTGCTCAGTGTCCAGTGGTTGGCTAGGCCGCGGCTTCTCCTTGAGGTTATTTTTCTCCTCACGTTTTGTTTTCTTGAAGCGAGGTCGGGGTTCTAAAAGCAGACTCCACCTCGGGAAAAACTACAAGACCCTTAAGGGCCCTTTTCTTAGCACTTCACCCCTCACTCTCTGTGAGACGAAGCAGATGACAAACGTTCTGGAAGAAGCAAATTACAATTTTCACGAAGAAGATCGCAAATTACTTTGTATGTCTTGGAAATACGTTTTCCATGGCCTGTTGCTTTTAACATGCACCGAGGTACAGTATTTCCAAGGACACAGCATGAATTGTTACAGCTAATTGCTCAGCAATTCATTTCTCTAAACCATGATTCATCTTTAAGCAAATTGAATTTGGCATGTCATTTTAATGCTGCAAATAATAAACTGAGACTTTCTAAAATTGCAGAAGAATTAAGTCAGTCCAAACCAAAGAAAGTCAGAAAGGCTCCAAGTGCTGTGCTCTAAATGATGTGTTCTGATAAAACAACATCAATATGCTACACAGCTGAGACCACAGAACTCGACACTCTACAGCTGCCATTTGGAAGATATTGGCATTTTTAATGTTTTGGTTAACTTACACGGCACGCAAATGTTGTCAACAAGTTCCAAAAATAAGTCTTGAAGTCATTTGCTCACCTCGGGCAACTTCCCTTCATCTCTGCTCTCACTGAGAGCCAGAGTTAGTTACTCTGCTACTGTAAATCAACAAGTTATAGCACCAGCAACAAGTCGATTACTCTTTTTCTCCACTAAAGAGCGACACTTTAGAGTCAGATCCAGAGAATAGTCCAGGAATAGCCAAACCCCTTTACACAGCCAGTCCCAGCGAGATTCGGTGCCAGTGTATCATCCCTCCCTGTCTAGCCTGTGGAAAGAGCAGTGGTGGAGGTGAAGAGGTTCCATGATGTGGGTCATATACATGGAAAGTTCTGCTGGATCCTTTGCTTTTCCATGGGGATGGAAGGTCACCGGAACAACACACAAACAGCTCCAACTCGACATCGCTCGCTGCGAGAAACACTGGGCCCTGTTGTTCAAACTAATCATCTTAGTGCTTTAATGGCTTTTTCAGCTGTGTCAAACCCAGCAAGTGCTGCAGATTTTAAGCACTTGTGGCAGGTAATGATGAGCAGCACGGTGACAAAGTTTGCTTAACACAAGTGAACTTGTCCATCTCCCGCTCACAGAGTTGATGGCTAACTCAGTCTGTCAGCAGAGCGCACCGCATGGAAAGCAACATCAGAGAAACTGGTTGCCCAGCGCTTGTATATTTCTGTCTCCATCTGTGTCACCGGCTGGAAGTGGGCTAGTGTACATGCCTTTGAATATGTAGGGCATTGGACACCAGCTCCATGTGGTTTGGGAGAAGTTAAAGGCTGGTTGGGGCTTTAATCCACCAAACCCTCCTCCCAGTTTTTCCCCTCTTTTTCTTGTCTCTGTGGGTCCTGTTTCCCCCCACCAGTTCCCCATCTACCACACAGGCCCGTCAGCACCCCGGCTCTTAAAGACCCTCTGCTCCCCCCTCCACTGCCTCCACACCAACTGGGCCTTGCCTCGCCGCAGTCCTGACGTCCTAATGGCTGATGGATGCACCGAGGTCACACTGATGATCTAGAGAAGTCCTTTGGTCCATCATTGAGCCTTTGATCAACATACTTAACCCTTTCTTCCTAAGAACCCCCCTCAGTGGATGAGAATGTGGGGAGATTGAGTTACACAGTGCTGGGAAGCGGGCAGGCTGACATCCCTTTGGTAACACATGTCTTTGTTTAAGGCAAAGCTCTGGCACTGACAGTCCTCTTCCAAGCTCCTCTCCTTCCCTTAATACCCCACCAGAGTCACCAGAAGATCTAGAGGGGAGATCCAGTCTGCAGTCTATGAGAGTCTAACCTTTGACCTGTCTAGTTGTTCAGGCAAACAAACCGTTAAAGCAATAGAGAGCAACAGTTTGACGTTTTAGGAAATACACTTTGCGTTAGAGAGATGCCATTTTCATATCTGTCAATTTCATGTATATATATGGTTATAGCCTGCAGCCAGTTAGCTTAGTTTAGCCTAGCATAAAGACTGAAAACAGCTGGCCTAGCTCTGTCTGAAGGTAGCAACAAATTGTGTCACAGAAATTACATCATTTAAGTCAAAAAGCATAAATTCCACCTTTTAACACATCAGCATCATGATGGAGTTATTTCAGCACACTTTTGATCCCTTTATTGCAATTAAATTATAGATAAATCTATTTATTTTGGGTCATACCGCTGAAGAAGCAGTTAGCATAGCTCTGATTGATCAGAACTCCATTCAAAAAACAAGCATTTTAAAAGTTGTTTGCTTGTCTGTCTTGCAGACACACTTAGTAAAGCACAAATTTAATGTTTTAACACATCTGTATCATAATATAGTTGTTTTGGCACACTTTTTTTGCTGATTGCAATAAAATCACAGCAAAAAATTATAATTTTGGGTTCACACGGCTGTAACAGCGCCATAGCTGCAGTCATTCAGACATTGTTCCAGGAAAAGGTGGTTAAAATTCACAGAGCTGTGTGCACCTCTGGATTATGTTATTAACCCAGAAAAGACGGTGTTTGGTTTTCTGACGTATCTGGAAATTCCAAAAACAGGTAAAAAGCAGGAATGTGATTATTTTGGCCACGGTGGAAAGAAATGGCTGCATTGTTCTCACCGGCCTGTCTCATGTGAGTAATGTGAATAAACACAAATATGATCCCGTGGTTAAACTCTTGCGTGTATTGTGAGGAAAAAATGTGCTTTTTGTTAAGCATGAACACACATTTACATTATTTGAAATTATTCCATAAAGTTTTACATTAACTTTAGATGTTTTTACAGCTGTGAAACATACCCAGTGTCACAGTAAAGCTGTGCATAAGCATTACATTGGAAAGATACTTTTAAAGCATGTTCCATTAGTTGGTTTCTGTCAGCAATGTGAGCAATAATTTGATTTGCAGTGCAGGTGTCAGCTTGTTGAGCAGGAACCTCCCTGGCACCATAACAACAATGTGTTTTGGATGCAGAAAGCTGTGTGCTACCGCAAAGTCATTTAGTTCAATATTGCTTCTTAGAAACTGGGTGCAGGTTTCGCTTAAAGCCAGAACTTGGTGTTTAGAATTAATGAATTTCATCTGAATAATATTTTCAAGCTATTCTGTGGAATAACGCTTGTTTTTTTAACCGATTAATTCTGTGGGTGGGAGATTAAAACATGACTATGAAGTGCCATATGTGTTGTAAATCACATGAGAGCGAAGTGCTTCATTATATGGTGTTGATCAGATCTTTCACTTTGAGTTCTGTAAACACAACAAATCAACTTTATGTTCTCCCATTAGCAAAAAAAAATCTGTGTTTTATGTTTCGAAAGATTAGTAAGATAAATTCCTTACTCTGAATTTACTCAGTGATGATTTTCATTAGCTCTCCACAACATATGAAATGTGGTTTGAAAGAGTAGTTTTTCCCAATGTTAATTTTAGGATCACCTTACCAGTATTCGGATATGTTCTATCAATTAGCGGGCTTGGACAGAAAGCAGAGGAAAAATTAATGTGTTTCTAATTCTGAGTATCATGGTTTCTGCATATGGACCTGTATATCATCCTTCCAAAGAAAACTTCTGCCCTTACATTTCTCTGTTTTATTGAGCTGAATTGCAATAAAATGTAATCCACAAATACATAAACGCATTAGACCTCATTGGGAAGTGCTATTAGGTCTGTCTTGGAGCAGCAGCAGTAAAATCCATTTTTAACTCCTGCCAGTTTTTCTGGCCCGCGACCTGCAGTTACACCTCTCATCACTGGGGCTGTTCAGGAACACCGCCTGCTGCACGTGCAGTCGGAGTGATAGGACACTCCTGACCTGTGCCGTCCCCGTCTGCTTGGCTCTCTGTGGAGTTTTCCCATGCGCGCAGGTTGGTGAGGCAGCAGCAGCTGTCAGACGGTGGTTGTTGGCAGGGCGTGGTGCCTGACCAGCGGGTCTGACCAGACACTTGTGTTGCTGCGCTGAGCCACGGGCAGAGAGTTGACCCCAAAGCCTGCCTCAGACTTCTGGTTGACGTGCTGTGGTCGACGGGGTCCATGACAGCATGGATGAAACACAGCGGCGGAGATGACCTGCACTTCCTGGGTGTGATTCATTCGTTGCATCAAGATTGGCTAATCCTGACAGAAGATGTTCTTTAACATGTGTGTTCATCTCCCTTTGATTGAGCTTTTATACACAAGTTGGCTAAGTAACTTCACAGCTAAACAAACTGTGATTTGTGACCCACAGTAATTCTGTTCTTGGGTCACATCCCTTCTTCTCTCTTTCCTAAAATATGCTACTTGAAGTTCCCTCAGAGAGATCTTTAGATCTGGCTGAAGAATAAATAGCGAACACAGCTTGAAGCAAAGTTGGTTTGAGAGGAATATGAGTGATGACTGTCACTATGGCAACCACCTCATGTTTTCAGTTTGAAGCTGACATCTCAATGGGTCCTGTTGTGTCCTGATATGTGGGGATAGTAAATGTTATAAATGTATGAGGTGAGTTATTAGGAAGTCTGTTAATTACAGGGGTGGGATGAGGTATAAATCTTGCAGATTAGAGGCTGGATGTATAAGCAAAACAATCTTCAAGCTCAACACTTGGTACTTTAGAGGCCCCGCGATGGCAGCGCCGGATAGCCGCAATATAAAGACATGGCATGGAAGACTCGATTATCAAAGTCAAGCTGAGTCTGCATGAAACTGAAGCTGATGAATGTAGATTCGTAAAATAGGTAGGGGGTGGCCGTACGCAGTGAAAGCACCAGTGCAGGGTGTTTTCCATGTGATTGTGAATTATTGCCATAAGTTTATTGTGTGACCTCAAACCCAAGAATTTTGCATTTTAACTTAACGTGCTGATAGTGGCAAAGGAACACAAGCATGGTGCTCAGCTGCACTTTGAACAACTTCAGACTGTCAGGCAATGCTATAATATGTGGCTCACAAAGCCGCCTCAATCACTCCAGTCATGCACTCCATTAGCTCAACTTAGAAGTTGTTTTATTTTCTTTCATTTTTGGCCATCCTTTCTGTTACTTATAAACACACTGTGATCTGGATTGTGACAGCTGCAATCTGGGAACACAGTGACATTGTTCGTGGCAAGAAACACACACATGCACAAAAAGCTGGAAATACAGATGACCAGACAGCTTATAAACAAGCCGACCATTTATATAGGTTATCTAAAGCACATTATTTGAAATGCTCGAAATAATTCATTGCCATAATGTGATTAATCTGCATTTAATACAGTAGTAGTAAAAAACGGTCACATTAATTCAGTCATGACAGGCCACCAACTCAGTTTTTAGTGACATGGTGAAAAATGTGACCTCTGACCTTACATACAAAAAAATTCCAATGAGTTCCACAGTTTGATGTATATAGATTTAACATTTGGGACACAAAGATCACTGGTATCATACCTCAACTGAGTTGGGTTTTTTTTTCTTTAATTATTAGAATAAAGAAAAATGTGAATGGGGAAGTGATTTACAGTGCAGAGACTGTATGTTTGCTGTAGAAGACAAAATGGAATTTAACATCTGTTGCACTTAGTTCAATACTATTATTTCCAATAGGAATTATGGCAACAAAAAACACATTGGAAATGGGACCAAAATTGTGATAAAATGGAATAATTCTCAATCTGAGGCAGTTTTCTTCCTTTCCCAATATACAGTGATGTGCTATGTGGCTATATGGAAAGTTTTGCAGATCTGAAGTGTCAGATGGATCAAAACAAAAAGGTGAAAGAAAGTAAAAGAGGTACACAAACACAAACAAACATTCCTCCAGGGTGAGAGAAAGCGAGCCTGGGTAATGAGAATGGGTCAGGAGGGAGGCTGATGGCTGGAGCTGGAGAGACAGGTCTAGAGGTTGGAGCATTCATGCACAATGGGCCATGAGAGGCTCCTTTCTCCCCTGTGGCAGGCCCTTTCACAGGTTCCTCCTCCCCGGGCCTGAAAAGGACCCCACATGCGTCCCCACTGCCCTGTCAGTCCACTTTGCTTTCCCATCATTCCCCAACAGCTGTTTCTGGGTGGCGTTGTGTCATTATTTGTACTCATTTACGGCCCCCTGCCTGTAAAGAGCTTGGTTTTCTCCGGGTTGTTGTGGTAGCTCGCTCACATTTGGTTTCAAATATGTTGCATGTAAGTTATTTGATGGTTTGGCTGTTGACAAGCACTGGTTAAACTAATTTGGGTGCTCTTCGAAAAAAGCACGAGCCTCCGATGTGAGTGAACACTTCAGTACATTTTTCAAAAGTGACGTATTTTTTCAGCGCTGCTGTTTCGACATTGCAGGAATGGTTTCCTTTAACCATAATATAATGTTGCTGGCACAAAACGTTTGAAAGAGATATTTCCTAATTATGACTGGGGAACATAATCTGTGATCAGATATCAAATGAAACCAACAGGGCATGTTTTCGTGTGGAGAGCAAAACTCCGCTCTGCAATTTTGGCGAAGCAATGAGATGTCTCAGACACTCACTGACACTCGCGCTGACTCGAAAAGACAAGGCATCGTCTACCACAGTAGCTCCGACATTTTCTGGGTTTTGGATAAACAGGTGCACCACCGCGACCCTCATGGAAAGAGTCTTATGTCTAGAATCAGCCCAATATCACTCCCAATCCGCATAAAGACCTTGTGGATTGTGCAGGAGGACAGTGGTGGATATATCACGTGAAAAAGTGATATGGCATACTGTTATGGTTCTGAGCCAGAGGAGCTATAGGGGAGCCATGTGTGGTCATAGTGGTGAAGGGAGGCCTCAGTATTGGCAGCCACGTGTGCTATGCTCCACCAGATGCTGCTTCCACTGTCATTTGTTTGAGGCAATTGCAGATTTAAGGATCTACCTGCTTACTTTCTAACCAGACTGCATTATACTTTCAGTACAAAGTGTAACATCAGGCTAGATTTTCCATTAAAATCAACTTTGATTTTAAAATGTATAATAAAAAGAACATCAAAAGCCACAAACAATCAGGCGTGAGACCAAGAATTAAAGTTATTAGCCCAAACAGGCCTTCTGAACTGTCTAAATAACTATTAGAAATGTTACGGCTTCACTATTCATTTGAAGATTGTCCAGTTGCCATGCATTTTACATTTGGACACTGCTTGTGGCGCATGGAATGCTTTTAGTGGTCCATATAATTAGTTGCTGTGTAAACAAGCGGAATTTGTTACAAGGATTTTAGTTATCAAAGCTGTGCAGCAGTTTTTCCCCTGCATTTTTCATATTTTCATTGCTTTGTTGTTGACTTTGTTTCAAGCTGTGTTTTGTGAATGAGGGTTCTGGTATGGGGCCTCCAGTATGATCAGTAATGTTAATATTTTGTGACTTACAAGTGTTTTTCATCACAGTGGGAAATGAGCTGTAACGTTATAGAGGAAAAAGCATGGAAGTTGTGTGTTTAGCCATATTTTGGGTGAAAATATGACTGCTTGGAGCAGGCTGAGCATGCAGATGGAGAGCGGAGGATTGCAGTGGCTTGAGAAGTTTGTATGGAAATTTTTTCCACAATAAAAAAATTGGTCAGTATTGAAATCCACTGTAGCTGGCATCAACTAAAACTGGCCATGAACTGAAAATAAAGAGCAAAAGAAGCAATGATGTGCAGCCCATTGATTTCTAAATAAGTTACATATAGGATGCAATGATCCATTCCAATGGAAAGGTGTCAATACTCAAGTACACTGTCAGTGTTTAGTATTTCTGCTATCAGGCCTCTGACTCAGTTTATAGTGCCAAAGCTCGGCCTCATGTTACCTACATAGATGGTGAGTTCATCGCAATAGCTACAGAGATTTTAGGGGTATAATATGCAGCCTCTGAGTTCTCTTTTCAGCAAAGAGCCTCTGGACCCCACATAGGTGTGCAACACCAAGCCAGTAACAGCAAGTAAGGTGTGCAGCCCGTTCCCAGACCGGCAAATCATTTTGTTTCACCCCTCTGCACCTGATATTGACGTATGTAGTGACAGCATGAAACTCTGCATTCACACAAAATCTGACAGTGTGGCACCTTTTGGCAGGGTTATGTGGAGGTTTGGAATATAACCTGTGAAATAATCCAAAAATAACATTATGTATCGCTGATTTGGGGCTAATACATTGCTAAGGCCCTGCTCCCTCTCTTCATTTACCGTCTAGTTCGCTCGGCCACTGCTGCTCTCCAGGTATTATACCTTTAAATCTTTGTTAAAGAAATAACTGTCAGATAGGTATTGACAGATACCCTGACCTGAGGTATCTGAAGCAGTATTGGGAGAGAAAAAGTAGGATTGGTGCGGTCATAGTTTACACAAGACAGAATATGTGTTTGTTTCACCAGACTTACAAATTAGAGAGCTGATTCTTCAGTAACAAAACTATTCAGACATCACACCAGAGCCCAACAGATCATTACCATGGTGATGACTCATTCATTCAAGTAGCAGCTGACAACTCAAACAAAATACCTCCCAAGCTTCCTTTCCATCATTGTAATTGGAAGGTCATGGCTAATGGTGGAATCAGGTCCATAGGATTTCCCTGCCTGTGTATGTAAGTGGCCATGCCAGTCATGAGGCCTGGGTCACAACAGCCATTCTAGTCAGCGGTCACCATGGTCCAGTTGTCAATGATTGAGTGTGTTCCTTGTGCTGACACTAAGTGGTGAGTCAGGTCAAACGGCCATTCACAGGAATTCCATCTCGGACATTCCAATGCTGGCGTTCCCTCAGGTTCACATCACGGAGGGTGCGAGGGAAAAAAGGTCGAACAATGTGATCTGGAATCTGGGAGGGAGTTTGCCACCGCTTGTTCACAGCTCCTGAGATATGAGTTAAACATGCGGAATGTTAATCTGTCAATGTGTGGTCATGGTGCGTTTTTGTAAAGCGGTTGTGATTTGAATCACGAGGCCCTGCGGTTGCGCCCGGGCCCTCTCCGCCTATCAGGCGCGATTAGAGGTAACCAGTTCTGACACCCTGATGGCCATGAGAGACATCCCTCGCCCGCCAACAAAGCCACATGTCACACACGGCCATCTTGTTTTCTCCCAGCAGGCCTCTGGAATGTAGTTCATCCCCTCAGCCTCCTCAATAAGGCCATTCTACAAATTCAGGGTTGGCGGCTATTGAATCTTAACTCTTCAGGGGGATGCAAAATAGCTCTCAGCATGTGAAACTATGTAGAACGAATGCATTTTAGCACCCTTTATGTGACCCTCAATAGACTGTCTTCATTGACACGGGCATTCTGAAGCCTGTCTTGGTAAACTTGTCTCCAAAATGAAAAGGCGAAACAGCAGGGAAGACATATGTGATCATCAACTGGAGCTCTAGCAATGCTAACGCTAATATTCCGACACTGGAAACATAAATCATGAGATTTTAAAGTTCACAAAAACAGTCAGCGTTGTTCAAAATTGTTTGCATGAAGTGCATCTGAGCCCCCAAACCCTGAGTGTACCAGCCATAACCTTCTTTGGTTTCTCGTTTGAAGGAAGTGAAAAATGCATTTTTTAATCTCAGTATGCAGGGATAGATCCATGCCATGTTGGAAAAACATTTGCACCACAGCTCTGGTTTGTGGCTGGCTATTGTACAGGGAGTGGTATTTCACTTATGAAGTGATTCCGTTACAGCTGTCCCCTCAACCATCCCCCCTCTGCACGCACTCACTTACTCCCATTCAACCACACACACACACACGCAGAACCATTTAAACACAGTTCTCCATAAACACGTACAAATCAGTTCCAACGGGTGCTCCAGCAAAACTCAGACATGGACCCAGACCCACAGCACTCAAAAACAGGTTATTTTGGAAATGACATGATATGCCAAGTTGCACATCTGCAGTCAGATCCTGCCAAGCTGCCATGTGAAATACGATCCAACCCTGGTCTGCTTGATTCCAATGAATGACATCCTTACGCTCCTATCTGTTGAATAATGCATTTCACTTAAGTCCTCATATAGGGGGGCTCTCTGGCTGGTTGGGGGGAAACAAATCTTGAAAGGATTATTGTATTTACTTTCTTTGGCGAGGCTCTGAATTGGTATGGGAGGTAGTTGTGGCTTTTGTGGTCACGTGTTTATTGTTTATGCTTTGTATTTATCCTTAATTAATGCCGCGCTGATGAGTGCTGTCACAGACACCAGCGGACAACGGCCGGGTCTCACGCAATGTGCGGATGATTTCCTCCCCACATTCAAGGCCTTGGAGAGGAGCAAAACGCTTCCTCCGGCTTGTCTCTTTGAGCCGGAGCAGGAAGACAGATGCTCTAGAAAAACACACACCAAACCAAAGACTGTCAATCTGTGTTCCCGCTACTCCTCAAGTGCACGTCTTTTTTGGAAGCCCTCTTCTTGTTTTCAGCATGCACTTCGGAGCAAAAGGAAGTTCAAAGACGTGTTTTTCAGCATCACAATAGTTCCACACGTTTTCCCCAGATGAAGGTTCGTGATCCAGATGCAGATCACTCACGGGGGTCACTGCAAGGTCTCTCTGACCCCCCTCCATGTGGCTACTCCATCCAACCAATCTCTGTCATAGGATTATTGTTTTCAAATGATCTGCTCACTGACAAATGATGTGTGACCAATTTTATAATAATGCATCTTGTCTTCCCTGAGAAATGGACTCCTGAGGTTTCATACAGTTGGTAGTTGAATGAACATGCTGTGCAGAATTAAGAGTGACTGACAGTGATATGGATTCATGTTCAGCTTTATACATTGACACTTGCATTTGAAAAACAGTTTCATGCATCTGTAATAGCTGACTTTGTAGTGCCATAGAACACATGGAAATTACATTTTAATGAGTCATTAAATGTTTTAAACTCAATATTTCACCACAGATGTGTGTTCCCAACATGAATGACAATACATGCTAAGAAATGTTGATTCTTTCAGGAAAGTCAGGCTACTTGAGCCTGGCTCTGCTGTATGAAGGTGCTGCAAAATAAGTCTGCTCCCATAATTCAAGGAAAACTAAGAATAATTTCACGATTATTCAAATGTAGGCATGGATGCCTGCACGGGTACACCTCTATCCTGATTGACAGGTTGGCTTAGAAGGTAGTCCTACCCTACCTTTAGACCTGAAATTTACAAAATCGATCACTGTGCTGTATTGAAGAAGACGTAAAACTAACAATGAGAACATTAACTCACAAGAAAAATGTTAATCGATGTAATATGTATAAGTACGCTAATTTTCTCATGGACTTCTTTTCTCAACCAGCACAGTCGCCCCCTACTGGCCGTTAGAAAGAATGCAGATTTTCAGCGTTTCTGCATTGGTTTCACTTTTCAGACCCAGAATCTACATTCACTTATTAGCAATAGGTGTTCATCCTGCAACTGTTTATAATGTTACACAAGCTTACATATTCAATACAGTCTGCCAACGGATGTTAACAAGAGAATAAAACAGATTTGCTTCTTGCACATCAAAGGGTTTATTGGCTTAGACTACTGGAAACAATATGCTGTACATCATGCATGGTAAACATTCAGACTATTTAAATGTCTACATCTAGTTATCTGTAAAGCACAGTCCTGTTCAATCCTGTATAATGCACTTTGGATTCCCAGTCTTTGTTTCCTCTAGGACTTTCCAGGATAAGAGCTCTTCTATATAGTTTACAATAAAGACGTTAAAGACCCGTGTGGCTTGCTAACTGAAGCATGGGGGACTGTTTTCTGGAGATGTTGACTCACCCTAAATATACTCTTCTCTATTTTGGTTGAAGCGCTTAACATGTCACGGCTGCTCTCCCCTATAGAGGAAAACACGGCTACGCTTCATTTTTGCCTGGGGTCAGGATCTCCCCGAGGGAACAAGCGGACGGCTTTCTCAACCCGCCATATCAGCGGGGCCATCCCGACATGTATAATCTGTAATGCACAGCTGCCTTTTACTACATACTACTGTTCTACCACTGAGGCCTGACAGTGCCAAGGCCTGTGGTGACTTGGGCGGTGCAGGCCTCAGAAGTTTGTTTTTGTCTCAAAGGCTCCAAAATCATATCTCACCACCTGAGCGCCTGGCTTCATGTTTCATTAGTGTGCGGCCGGAGAGTTGAAGAAAGAGTGTGGATCGCTTCACTTTGGATTACAGGAATTTTTGTTTCACATGTATTGTGTCACATTACGATATGAGTATTATCTCCAAATCAGCTCTGCTGTAATTTATTCTGATCTAATCTGATCTAACGCTCGTCCAGTTTAATGTTTAGTCATAGCCAACACAGTGGAATCATAGACCTCAAATGAATTGAGAAAAAACAAAGAAATCAAGCAGATGTTAAAGTCATAACATTCATAAGATCATATGAGAGAACACACACAAAGTAAAAATATCATTCAAACACAGTTAGGATTCAAAACTGGCAACAAAAGCACAATATCCAGACTAAGCAACATAATCTGTCATCTATTTCTAATCCGTTGAGACATCTGAGCGTCTGACACTGTATATTTGTGGATTTATTTGCTCAGTCGAAGTCTACTTTTCAGGCGGGATTGGACCTTTGCTGGGCCATGTTGAAAGACTGATCCATTATTGACACGTAGTGAGAGACAGAGCCTGGAAACCAATCAGCTCTATTCAGACCAGGCCAGGCTAAACTGGGCCAAAGTAGACCAGGCTTGATCCAATCTAAGATTTGAAAAAAGAACAAAACAGTAGTTCAAATTGTTGGCCCAAATGCTATGCTTCAAAGACCATAGGGTAATTCAAATTACCTCTCTTCCCTCTGCAAGAAACCCAGTTTCATCTACATGTTTATGCATCATAATCATAGTATCCAATGAAAGCATATAGCTGCAGCATGTTGACGAGACAATAAACCAGTTTTTATTTGCATGAGGAGGAAAGTGCATCTTTCATCACTTCTTCCACAGTGCCCAAGGCTGCTTCCTTCTCCGTGGTGCGGCCAGCACCCATCCAGCCACACAGGAAGCATCTTCCACTGCTCCCCCTCTCCCTCCTTTCTCTCTCGGTCTCCTCACTCGCCCATGGTGGAAACTATTAACAGGGCAGGGTTCCATGGAGCAGTGTGGCGAGGTTATCGTTCACACAGCTTTCCCTCTCCTTTTCCTTCTGTCTGTCTCTCTCTCTCTCTCTCCGAGTACAGCAATCCTGAACACACAGCCCAATATAGCGGGGGAGACTCGCTGCCCTCTGTTTTTAAACCTCCACAGCCACAGGGTAACGATTTTTCCTGATACGCGCGTGGTGAAAATGCGTAAGACTTGACCTTTTTTTCATGGGCCTCAGTGTGTCACAGGCAGGGGTGACATGGGAAGGAAAATGTGATGGCCGGCCGACTGCAAAAACAGTTTTGTTAAGTGTCAACAGAAGAGTAATGTAAAGATGTGAGCAGGCAGCTCCAAGTCTTAAAGGAATAGTTCATCCTTTTGAGAAATATACTTGTTTCTTTTGCTGAAAGGGAGTAGAGATTAAAATAAAAAAAATAATTCCCAAGCACCAGTTTTTATGCATATTTTTTTAATGTTCGAATATAAATGCCAAATGTTTTCATGCAGGGGTAGAAAAAAATGGCATGTCAAAAGTCATGATCATGTCATGGTGCCAAGTTCTGGACAAAGCATTCATATCATACTGCCTCTTATTTTCATTTCATTTCATTGGGCTTTATGCCAAAGCACAATTATGAATTATAATGAACGGAATTAACACAAAAATAGCATGTAATAGAATAAAACTGAATTAAATTGGTAAATAAAATAAAATAAAATGTTTTGGGAAACCAGAAAACACCACAGGGAACAAACAGAGCCAGTATTTTGCAAGTATATGCTGCACAATTCCTTTATTATAATGAGTGTGTGCATTACATACATGCATTCTCATGTGCATGAGGCTGCATTCGTCTGTTATTTCCATCCCTTCATACGTCTTGAAATTCAGCCTCCCTGGCTGTAATGTACCTGCTCACATGCTGCGTACTGTAGTGCAGTCTGTACTCTCTCTTCACTTCTAATCTCTCAGCCAGCCTCATCATCCTCCTTTCCTCCTCCTCCTCCTCTTCCTCCACCTCCTCCTCCCAGACTGCTGAAAAGCTGTCATTGATGAGAACACTGAGGGGGTGAGAGGTGCTCGGGCCCCATGGGCTCGTGTAGCAGCTCCACTGAAAGACTCCCATTTAAACACACACACCTGTTAACAAACAGCAACAATGGGCTGCATGGCTGCCAGCTCAGTGAGTTCCATACCCTGACCCCACTCCCACCCCTCGGCCCCCTGGCGGATATTAAAGAGCCTCTATTTACCCATACTGGCACACAGCTCACAGGCCCCACAGAGGCTGGCCTGCCCAGGGTGTCCTCAATCCACCATTGTCCGGTGATGGAGAACTAGGCGGATGGATGGCGAGGAATGCTGAGGTAAAATGGAGTGCTGGATTTTGTCTTGAATCTGTCAGAAATGTTGCAGAAGACAGACCTTAATGCTGTTCCCATAGATTTATTTGGTGTTATATGGAATGGTGTCACTTTTATTGCTTTGTTGTGGATGGTGAGTAATATCTGTGTTGAATATGATGAAGTTTTGTTCGATACACTAATGTTTTGTTATGTGTTCTGTGGATTTTAATTAGAGGGTGTCAGAAAATAAACCACACGCATTACTGGCTTGTGGCTGCCAAAATTTCATGGCAACACAGCACTTTTTGATACTTTTTTGATCTTGGCTCTTTCTCTCATTGTTTAGCAGGATTAACCAAGCATTGACTTGTTCACCCACTTCGGAAGAAAAGGAGTAGTGTTGCACCCAGCTGTGCTGCCACATTAGTGGGTGCAATGCAACCTTCTAGTGAAGTGTCATTGCTGAGAAAAGTCTTTGAAGGCCAGTAGAATCAGATAAACAGATAAAATGCTTGAAGGCTACACAAAACACGCCAGAGAATCAAGCAGAGGAACAATGGAGCAGGGCTGATATACACAGTGTGGCTGATGAGGGAATGAGAAGCAGGTGGGGAGGTGGCCGGGGAATCCCAGGTGAGGGGAATAAGCTGATTGCAGGACAGGTGGGAGTGAGTGGTTAGTGATATGGCAGGAAGACAAAGAGAAACACATAAAATATGTTCTTTATTTATATTTAGGCTGAATTTATGACACTTTCAGATAAAGAGTGTGTTTAGTTATATTTGGTTAAATTCCTATTTATAGTTTTAAGTCAAGATTAAATAAGAAAATATATATATTTTTACATTTAAAGCTTATATTGAGGTTATCGAATGCAGCTTTGATGCAAACATGAAATGTCATGAAAGGAAATGTTCTTGCACCCTAAAATAAAACTCTACACCTTCTGAATCCAGGTTTCTACTTTCACTGCACCAGCTTAACTGGCTTGGTTACTGATCACAAAACCCACTTCAAACTCAACAGAAACTAAATAAGTTTCTGCTCAGCAGGGAGCTCGTTCTTCAGAGGCAGACCCTTAAATTAACTAAATAAAATGACATCCTCATTAAAAACTAAAACATTCGACGATGTACTCTGCCAATCATCGATAACTGAAATATTCATCTGATTACTTGATCCTACAAGCATTCAAATGTTGATTTCAAATAACGGGCTGTATGTCCCTTTTGACAGGTTGTGGCATTGGTGGAGCACAGTTTTTTATATAACATCATCATTATTATTTTGCCTTTTTCAAAAATTGCCCCTGTAGATTCACCATGGGGTCACAACCACCATGTTTAATCGATAAAACCAACAATCTGCCTGTTTTGTCCCATTTTATGACAAAATAAACAGATAAAAGATTGATAACTGGCTTGAACAATTAACTTATTATCTGTAGAGGTTTGCTAACTATTCCAGAATAGCGTTATTAAATCAGGTGATCCCGTCCATAAAAACTGAACTGACCTTTCTTTTAATATGTTTTTGAGGATCAGGAAATATGTCACTATTGAGACTAAAGGTTTCCGCGGAGTGAATATCCTTAGACATAAAGCCAGCAGGGACCAGCCACCGCTGATGGCCACCATTCTTCAGATGGGGCCGCTCTCCAGTTCGGCTGTGACCACTCCTTTTGTGTTCGCTGAGGGGGGCCAGCCATTCAACCCTACGGGACGGATAATAGCCTCGCTGGCCTGCTCCCCCTCCACTCCCCACCACCGCTCCATCCTCCCATAAAATTCCCCACTTTAATTGCGTTCCCTGGAAGCCAGTAGGAGAAGAGGAGGAAGAACTTAGAGGGAGGAGGGAAAAGAAAGAACTCTATAGTGGGGAGCCTGTATTCATCCCTGGCCTATGCATTGCAAACAACAAACTGCGAACCACAGTCTAGGAAGAAAGAGGCACAACGGTCAAAAGCAGTGGAGGACTGGCCCACCAGTCTCCAATTCAGCGGGCCCTGGCTTCTTTAATAACTGATCGAGTTCACAATTAAACCCTGCTCGCTGGTAATACAAGTCTCCTTAGAGGCTCAATTGCCATTGGTGGGAGACAGGGCCACTGTTGTGTCCCGGGGATTAAAGCAGGCAGGGGGAATCAAAAGCCATTTTACAATACAGTAATCAGCATGTTTTCCCTCTGAAAGGCCCTCTGCTCCCCCATTTAGAAAACACAGAGCATTACCTCCTTTCTGCTCTCTACAAAACCTATTCAGCCACCTGCTTTATTATATGGATTAATCCTATGTGTTGTTGGGAGCCCTGGGGCTCTGTGAAGCAGGGGGGCGGAGGTGAAGAAGTGTCCACTCCAGACAGGTTGGTGAGGGCAGGGTATAACCCATGACCTGGCCAAGGACACATTCCCCAGCTGTCCCCCTTTTTTTACCCAACCTGCAGATGAACCTCAGCATGGAAAGTTTTTACTTGCTCTTAATTGGTTGGGAGACGTAAAAAGATTATACTGGAGGCCACTGTGACTGATGACAGGAGATATATTGAGGCAAGTTTGTTTTTGTGTTCCTCCATGATGAACAATCCAGGAACAATCCAGCCCCCCGTAGTGGCTCTAAGTGTTATTGCTAGCCTGATATCACAAAATTCCAAGAAATGACCACGACCTCTTAACACTGAATTCCGTTGCGTGCCACCAGCGGAGGTGGAGAGGTTGAACAAATGGCGGACTATCACCCAGGACAACATAAAATTAATGACTTTTTACGTAACTTACGTTGCTTATTGTCGCTCAATTCACCCTCGTAACTATTTCACTTTCGGCATTTCATATTTATTACATCCGCCAAGGAGTTGGTTGGTTATTGTTGTTGGTGCCCATTTGGCAAGGGAGACAACCAGATGCTTTCTGTTTCCCACAGAGCCTACACCTAACAGTTCCTGTTGCTTTATTATCTTCATAAATATAGGTGCAACTCACAAGCAGTTTTGTTTGTGCCATAAAATTGAGCCTTCATTTTCCTGGGAGATCAGACTCAGTGGCAGACAGTTTAAAATTAGGATTATAGGGAACTCATCTCAATGGAGATGGTGTCATTATTGCATTGCGAACCAAACACCAAGTTGTCTGAATAGAAACAGAACCAGAAATCACACTGTGGCAAAACGATAAGCCTGGACAAAATCCAAAATATGGGTTTCAAAATGAAATCTGCTGTTGAATGACAAATGATGATACATTTTCAAATGAAAGGTATTTACAAGCCTCCGTCAGGACAGTTGGTATGGTGTAATATGAAATTCATTATCAAGCATTGCATGAAAGACTCAAGATCAAATAGTCGTTTTTACGGTCGAAAATGTTGACGGATGTAGAAACTCCATGCAGTCTAAAACAAGAAACATCTGGAGGAGAAGGGAAGTAGACAGATGTGTTGCAGCAGTGAAACAACAATGCCATTTTTTCTTAATAATTCTATCAAAGGATCTATTATACGGCCTTTTTTTCCGTTGTGTCTGCGCGTAATGTATTGTGAAAGGCGAGATCCATGTATTACAATGGGGAGAGGAAGTATTCGATGTCGCTCTCCTTCAGCTTCCCGATCAAAACCACATACATCTGATTCCGTTTATCGTGCGTCATCCTCAGCCATTCACTTCATTGATCTCCACGAGAGAAAAAAACCTGCAGTAAGTCAAGGACTTTACATTTTTGACTGCAATGCAAATCAAAAAACACAAGTGTTGATTGTTAGAGATGGGGTGTTTGCAAGTGCACACCAAGGATGGAAAAAGTTTAAGTGACAAACAAGCTAACATCTGTCAGCTGAAACACTGCTGTTCTCAGTCACTAATGTAATGTTACAGCACTGAACTTTTGTTAGCATAATGGTCCTTAACATAATAGTCCACATCTGCAAAGTACTGGACAGCTTCCACGTACAGTATGAATGTACAAAAAAATTTTTTAAAGTAACTTCACAGACACACTGCTCAACAACAATACACGGCCACTACGTTTTAGCCTTGACCTGCCCTGTTTGGTAAGCATAGGTTTTTAAATTAGTATTGGTTTAAATGCCTGATCAGAAATCCAAAAGAGTTGCTCCTCAACAACAATAAAAACACAAAAAAATTTGAATCTGTTCTCATTTCAACACTGACTCCATCGAAGAAAGTTGAGACCATCCTTCCCCAAAAAATGACTTAGCATGTTTGGACAGCAGCTTATCACGACCCATATTCACTTTTATTGCTAGATGAAGTATAAAGAATGACAATGTCCACATAAGTTCAATTGGATGGTAGTGGATGGGTCAAACACACACTGGGCTTTCACCCAGGGGGCCACTGTTTGTGTCCAGATGTATAAACCAAAATGTTATTGTTACTATTTTAATTTACATATGGAACTTCTGTGCGTAGACACTTTCTACATCACATTTACAGAGACCGATGTAACTGCCATTACTACCTCACGTCCAGCAGTAGTTATTTTATGCCAAACTATCTTTTCTGAGGCCTAACCAGGCAGTTTGTTGCCTTAACCCAGCATTCGCTTGTTTGCATGTAGCAACCGGAACTAATATTTTGTTGTCAGAGCACCCCAAACTCACTCTAGGGATGTACAACAAACAGATCCACTGCCAGGGTGCCAAGCTTTTGAGAATGTTTTGGGAAAAGTTTTTTACTTTGGAGAAAAGAAAAATATGCGACGAACCTCTCAAGACAATGTTGGCCAATGTGAACGATGATTCACCACAAAAATCCTAGACGACAATGCTAAGCAGCAGTACAAAACTCTGGCAGCAGACAATAATGTATTTGTTTTTGCATGTTTTGTTTGTACAGTTTGCACTTTATTGTTCTGAGAATATGTACAATGTAAAACAGGCTTATTGCAGCCACAAATATTCATCTTTGTTCCCAAAAATCAGCTTGTTCTAAAAAAATATTGAACTCTATTGTTATAGTTTATAATTGCACATTTCATATTTTTATTCAGGAAATTATTGTCCCAGGAACAGTCTTGTTGAGTTTACTTGGATTGTTCAAGCAATTATTTTAACCAATTATTTTAGGGTTGGGGGGCCTGACAGAAAAAGTTTGAGAACCAGTCCCTTAACCTAACAAAACTGTGGTGATTCACAACATTAACCACATGTTTAAAATGGCGCTGTGACATTTTGGTATGAGGATGTGTTGATCCAGCTACCAGTAGGGGTCCTAATCTACGAAATGCTCCTGTGGGTCATATTAAAGCACAGGTGTCAAACTGATCCAGGAAAGGGCCAAGTGGCTGCAGGTTTCTGTTCCAACCAAGCAGGAGCACAGGTGAAACTAATTAATCAACTGAGTGCAGACAGCTGAGGTGATTAGAATGATTTGATTCAGGTGTGTTTCTTCTTGGTTGGAACAGAAACCTGCAGCCCTTTTGTAGATTGGACTCGTCTCTTATGCATATTGACGCAAAAGGCATAAGTCCATCGGTTATTTATAAACCCACAATCCTTTTTGTGAAATCGCCCCACAGTGTATTACTAGAAATACATTTGCAGTATATTTCTGTATTCTTGGACATTTAAAACACAATTAGTACGATACTGACTACTTTTAGTTCACTGTAAAACTTTCCATTGAAAATATACAGTAAATTCCTGTAAATAATGGCATTTTCTTTAAGTGCTATACACTAAATTTACATGTAAGGCTCACGGATTACCATTTGTTCCTGTAGTTATACTAAATATTGTTATATATCTACTATATCAGGGGTGTCAAACTGATCAAGGAAAGGGCCAAAGGGCTGCAGGTTTCTGTTCCAACCAAGAAGAAACACACCTGAATCAAATCATTCTAATCACCTCAGCTGTCTGCACTCATCAGTTGATTAATTAGTTTCACCTGTGCTCCTTCTTTGTTGGAACAGAAAGCTGCAGCCACAAGGTGGAAACTTGGATAGTTACTTCTGGTTTGCATCTACTCTGTCATATTGTGTCAAAGCACTGACCGAAGCACTGAAGGAGTAAAGCTGTAAACACTGACACTAATTCTCATACATACACTAATGCTTTACACACACTCTGCACCATTGGAGGCCATTATCAGTGTGTTGAAACAGCCCATTAAAGGCATCGCGATGACATCAGTCTCACCCACCACATCTCTGTATGTTATCTTCTGCATCTTAAAACATCACTTTGCAGCGACGTGAACGGAGCACGGTAAAGTACAAATCCATCCGACGTGTGGGCAGCATGGCCTAAGACAAACTTTTATCAATTTGAAGACGCTCCCCCACATTCCTGACAAGGCCCCCCAACTGCTTTCTGTGCAAGCCTGTTGCATGAACCGTAGCCACGGCCTCTCTGTTTAAATCAGAAAAGGAAAATTCCAAGGAATAATATGTAGGTCTTGTTGAAGTGCTTTTAGGCAATGAAGAGGATGACATAAGATGGTGCTGTGTCTCCAGGCCTGTTCTGTGTGTGGCACAACATGTGTCATGACGGATTGTTGCTGCACAGACATCTCATGCCTCTCTTTTATCTGTGTTGGGTTTCATAAGGAAGGTAGTGGCAAATTGTCTCAGAGGGGGGGTTAACAGCACAGAAAGCGGGATGGAGAGAGATGGTCAGAGTGCAGAGGGAAGGAGATGAGTAAATGGGCGGGATGGAGGGAATAAGGAGGAGAAGAAGAGAGAGATCTCCAGTGAGTTTGGCAGCTTTCCACAGAAACCATTAAACATGATGTGCACGGTCCTGTGTGTGTGTGTGTGTGTGTGTGTGTGTGCACGCAGGTGTACTTGTATGTGTGCTCTGCTCCTCGCTCTCCCAGGTAACCACTCAGTCCGCCTGGCTGGAGGTACAATGCACTAGAAAGTGGGAGCTGAGTCTCATAAGTCTTCCTCACTCGGGGCATGTTTGCCCAGTACTGTATACCTGAAGACGTCAGCACTGACTTCCATATCAGCTTTTAACTATGACACAACAGACTCGTCCGGCAGTGTTTAAGTTTCTTGTGTTTTTATGTAACAACCTTAGTGAAAAAGTTGGGGAAATCCTAATAGAAGACATGAATAATATGAACACAAGGTGCCAACAACAATGACATTTCCATCTTGCAACTTCAAATCCATCTCATAGATAGATAGATCATCCTACGTACAAAAACATGAAAAATTTTCTGTAACTGTTGTAGAAAAGGAGTTTTACTAGTTATCCCAAGCTGGCATATTCCTTCCATGCAGTGGCAGCTGATGAAAACTGCATGGTGTATTTTTAAAACCAGCAGACATGAGCCACCTTCTTACATTTGCTCCTAATTCTTGATGGTTTCTCAAGAATAAAACAAATGGCCAGTTGATCTGGAAGTGAATCAGCTATTAGATACAGTTCATAACAACAGCAGGAGGCAGATTTCCTCAGAAGATGTCTTTTCCTGTTTCTTAAATCTCAACAGAGGTGGAGAGTATGACCAATAGCCCTAATGGACAAACATATGGGAATGTGATTCAGGTTGACCAATACTGGAAATTCCCTTAAAGAAAATAAATCCACAATTAAATCTTTTTTATGGATAGTGTTTCTCAGCTTGAAAACATATGAACATACTACTTCAATTAGACAGCAGAAGGGCACTCAGAGAGCGCAGACCTCCACGGATGTATCGCACAATGTTAACAGAGTGAGAAGAAGTTTGTGTATCCGCCATGTGATTTGGATCCGCTCCAGAATTTCACAAGTTCTGTTTTGGTCCAAGCTACATCGTTCTAAAAGGTTTAAAGAAAATTGGTCTGGTAGTTTTTCTGTAATTCTTCTGACAAACAAACAAACAAACAAAGTGAAAGCATAACCTCCTCAGTGCAGATAATGAGTTAAGGTAGCCGGCTGTGTGTTCCTGCTCAAGTGTCGACATGTCCTGAATGCTGATACTCGCCCCAGCCAAAGCACTGGTGAGACTCTGTGATTAATATTCCGTGGCTTCACTTGTTAGCATGCATCATCTGGCCCTTACTCACTTTCATACAAATACACACATACACACTCATGCCCAGACCCACACAAACTATCCTCCCACTCTGCTGCACGGCCTCAAGTGCTGAGGGGAGATTAGATGCTGGGAGAGGCAATGCTCCCCATTACTCTCTTGTTCAGCGGCCCGAAGGTGAAATGAAAAATAGCCCTGTGGTCCTAATCCTGAAGACACTCAACACACTCATATTGTCCTCCCAGGGTGCACTTCTTTTGGCTTCCAGCGCTGCCATGGCGACTGGCGGCTATAAAACCATTAGTGGATTTGTTGTGAAAGCAGCACAGACGCACGCATCAGAAATACAGAACACACAATTTATAACCACAACTAGACAAACATGTGGTCCCCTCTTGAACTCTTCTTATGTTTTACCCTGATTGCAATGATCACTCTTCTTTTAACATGTGCCGTCAAGATGAAAACATAGGAGTTTAGAGCAAGAAAAACAGTGTGAGGTGAAGTGAAAATCCCCTCGATTTGGGATCCCAACGATGAGTGGTGCTAGAAACCAGGCTCCATGCCAAGAAACCATTACTAATCCCTCAGGGCTGTTAGAGTAAGGAGTGTGTGTGCATGTTATATGAGTGCAAGTATCATCCAGCTTGCATGTGACTATGTCAATGCGTGTGTGTGTTTCCCAGCTCCCCCCCAACCTCCCACCCCCCCTCATGACCACCCTCACATCTGAGAGAGTCACAACATCTAGTTAAACATTACAAGAGCGCTGAAGGAGCTTCAAACACCTGGCAGGAGTGGAGCAGAATTTCATGTGTTCTTAGCATGGACATCAAATGCATACGGATGTCAATGCATGTGTGTGTGTGTGTGTGTGTGTGTGTGGAACCCAGTTGGAGGTTTCAAAACCCTCTTGATTTAAAGCAGCAATCAAAGAGTACAATTCCAAATAAAAGCCCATTTAAAGCATGAGTAAAAGCTCATTTATAGCATGAGTAACTAATCAAAATTGTTTATACATAGTTAATATCATTTATGAGCTCCTTTACAGCCGTTGGCACATTTATAGCGAGCGCAGAATATGCCGTGACAGCTAATGTGCGAATAAATACATATCTCGCCATCTCGTTTTCCTCGCGGCCCCGGTGACAGCCATAAAATGTGTTTTTGAAAACACGATTGTGTTTACCGATTAAATGCTGGCTGCAGGTCCGTGAACTCTATCCTGCGACTTAGCGAAACCCAAATAAAAACAGCCGAACCCCGCGCTGCCAAATGCACGAGGCCACGACAAACCTTTTCCCATGCATGTCTGCATGACAGCCTCCAATATCCTCACAGAAACCACAGGAAGATGAATGAACACCCACCAGAGTGCACACACACGTACACACACACGGCACAGCACGGGGGGAAAGGGAGTGCCAACATCAAGCTGGTGGGTAAAGTCAAGTTCAAAGGTCAACACTGGACCGGCTTGTGGTTCAATTTGGCATTTGGGCACTAATTCACAACATGTTTAGTTGTTACAGTTGAAAGGCTTCACTGGTCTCTTAAGAAGTGCATAAGTCCATTTTAAGTTCTAGTTTTTAACAAAATACAGATTGCACATTAACATCATCTGTCCCTGATTAGCTAACCATGTTTTGATCCTTTTCCAGTAAAATTAAGAGCAGGTGGTTAGCTTGTCTTTTGTCTTTTTATTTCCTGAAATGTAACTTCACCATCCTGAAATAAATCTGCCCTCTCAGAAAGCTAAATATTGCTTTTTAGTTTGCCAAGAGCATAACATTTGCTTATTTGCTAATCATATGTTCAAAACAAAATACAGAGTGCATGTTGAGCTCACAGGCTTGACCGCAGGCATGACAAAGACATGAATTCACCCAAAGTCGTAAAAAGCGCCTCACAAGAAGCCAAGGCAAAAGCAAACACAAATAAAATGGCGTGCAAGTCCTTTTTTCCCCCCGTGTTTGGAGGGAAGCACAACCCAATGCTCTGTGAATGAACCCACTATAAAAACATCCTCATAGAGTCTGCCAACTGAAACATGAAAGAGCAAAAAAATTACAAGGACACCTCTCGCATCTGTCTGGCCGCGCTCAGAGTTCAACACACTTCGATCTAATTGAACGAGCTGGATGGAAATTCTCTGCTGGCATCGGTTCACTTTGCAGCCTAATGTCTCCTAATTGATTACCACAGATGCATGGAGCCGAATGGTTTCACCCACACACACACACACTCACACATACACTCAGTGGTACAGATGGCTTGGGAGAACAACTACAATTAATTTACTGTTAATTGGCCTAATTGTCTAACACACACACACACACAGTGGACCGTGTCCCTACCCTAACCACATGAGGACTTCTATTTCTGGTCATTTTGAAAAAACAAAAACAGAACAGAAATGTTATATTTAAGTTATTTTCCTATAATATTACTGCAACTGTGGTTTGAATGTATTTATTGTTAAAGAAATAGCTTAGATGGACCTTTAAATTACCTCTAACTCTATCATAAACCTACATTTAAAAAAAAGTTCACCAGAGGGTCTTAGACATGATTTTAGACTCTTCAAACTGTCCATAATTGGCTATGAGGTCCACTGTTGGTGAATGTGTAACGACACTGAAGTCCACTTGGATAGATTGGTAAGTGCACACACACACACACACACTCAACCGCCTCCAAACCTACAGTGCATATCTCATTAACCATGTCCCTAAGTGTACACTTAACTGTCCAGAACCTTTTAGATCTGCCTATTTGTCACAGTGTCCTAACGTTCCGGTCACACTGTTATTAAGTTATTAATCAAAGCAGGAAGACACAAGTCCGAGAAAACCTTGTGGTCCAATGCTTTAATGTCTGAGACCTCAAACTTAGATGTTTTTTCCCACAAAATCTGACCACATTATCAGTTTTGAATTCATAAACAACATCTATCATCTATCAAATGATGAATAAAAATATGTTTGTACTTTTTTAATCTGTAATGCAGGCACTTTTACTACACAGAAACATTGACAGAAGCCTGTTATTTAAAAGATGATTAAGACTGGTCAGTCTCATTGTCAAACATTAAAGATAATAAAGGTGGATTTAAGATGCATTTGCACGTCTTTACATTTGCAGAAGACATAATAACATTATACTTATCCTAGGGAACCTACGTAAATTTTTTTATCAATTTCCTTGCATTTTTGTGCATTAGTCCAGTCTCAAAAGGATGGAGTGTCACTGTTTCTCCAATTACAAAATCTTTTTTTTTATACAGTATTCAGTAACAGCCACCAGAGAGCTGGCTATGGATGTCACAATGAGATAAAAAACATAAAAGTAAAGATGTTTATAATTTGTAGCAAGCAGCACAATAAAGTTAATTTTGGCTAAATACGTCAGATTTTACTGATTTAATTTCTATGAAACAAACTTACAAGTGGGAAACACCAAAAGAGGACCAAATCTCTACTAAACCTGTGGCAACATGTGCACATGTGAACATACGCACACACACACACATCAGGCATGTGAGTGTGTTTGTCCTTGTGAATGACACTCACAGTGGACGTGATGAGAGAGAGATATGGCGCGACTGCAGGTGTGCCTCCTGCTCATCCAGTGAGAGTGGATGCGCCTGAGTGCCGTCCGTTCCAACAACAGGCCTGCCGGGGACTCACACTGCAGCTCTCATCAGTCATTTCCACAATCTGTTGATGGATCTCTATTGTTACAGTGTAGCTTCCTCTTATAGCTCAGCATGCTAGTGTGGGAGTTAGTGCTGCGGGTCGGCCTAATAAATAATAATCTATCAGTGAAAGTACCAAATAAATAATGTTTCTTTAAATGGGATTTAAATGATGATCGATACATTAAACTTTTTGTAGCTTAAAAAATATCCAACTGAGATCACTTTGTTACATTATTAGTATAAACACACTGTTAAACCATATAGACCGTTTATTGAATTTGACAATGAAACTTTCCTTCTACCAGACTTGCCATTCAAAGTGACTGCAGGCTCATTACAGTGGGTTTCTAATCCTTCTCCAGTGGTAACGGGTGGTCTACTATTTGCATAAGCCAACTGGCCTCAGAGGGAATTACAAACTGGAGCCGGCAGCCCTTTATTGCCGGATTCATGTCAATACCTCCATCTTGTCAGCTTAGCTTCAGACATGCAGACCATTTAAGTGGAAGAGTGAGCCAGTATTAAGGAAGGATTATAGAATCTCAGAGGTTAAACATTGCCTGACCCGGTCCTTTTTCCGCCAGGAGGTGGACCGACGGGATGTTTTCCTTTTTGCGGTGAACCAGAGAGCGTTCCCAGAAACAATAGTGTTGATGAAGGAATAAGTGAATTATAAAATGAATAATGTTGCTCTGTGAGATGATTATACTAATGAACAATGCTGACAATTCAACTTTAAGTATGGATTATAACTAGAAATATTAAATACATAATACAAGATCATTCCTATATTCCTTTTGCACATAATTGAAACAACATTGAGTTCTATGTTCTCCAGCTCTATATAGCACTAGTCCAGCATATACAGACCTATCTCCACATAATCTGCTCTGGAGAAAGTTCTGGCCGAACCCATTGTCATTCTGGGATAAGGGGAAAAAAATGCTCTGGTTTGTTTGTATTTCTTTAAACCAATCACACGTCTTGGAGGCTGCTGAGTCCAGGTTGCAGCTACAGTTTTCCTGCAAAATAGATTGGGAAGTTTGCAGAAGCAGGAGAATTCTGTCTGAAATATGCACTCAATGGCCGGCTTATCCCAGCAATATACAACTGGTCAGTCAGACTAATGTAGCAAATAATAAGGATCTAAAAAATATGTTTTGCACCTTTTGTTTTGATGACAGCTTTGTACACTTCTGTTATTCTCTCAGTCAGATTCATGAGTTAGTCACCTCGAATGGTTTTCATTAACAGGTGCACCTCGTCAAGAGTTAATTTGAGGAATTTCTTGTCGTTTTAATGTGTTTGAGATCATCGAAGTAAAATGTGGCTACTCTGAAGAATCTAAAATATTAAACATATTCCATCACAGTTTAGATGTTTTTTTAATATGAATCTACAATGTAGAAAATATACTAAAAATAAAGAAAAAACATTGAATGAGAAGGTGTGCCCAAACTTTTGACTGGTGCTGTATGTTAACAGAATATTAAACTGGAGACAAAAGACAAAGGACACTTGGTACTATATTAAATTCAGAATCATAGAAAAATAAATAAAAATAACTTTGTCAGTGCACATTAGATATCGATGTGAAGAGCACTTATAGTTAATAGTTCCCAGCTTCCTATCTAAAGCCAGCTCATTCCCCTTCAACTCTATGTAACAACTGTACTTTATCTCACCCTTAATTCCACCTTTTCTCTTAAACCACGCACCCACTTCACTCGTCTCTGTGTCAGTCAGTCAGTCAGGCAGTCAGACAGGCAGACAGGCCTGTGCACTGTCTCCCAGCATGCATGGAGCCAAGGACTGGGCCAAGCAGGGTGAGTCATGCTGCAGGAGCATGCTACTGGATGTAAAACAGAACAGTTGTTTCCTGCTGAGTCAAACCCGCAGCTCTCATTAAGTCATTATGCGGTAATTAGCCTGCGTGTTAGCGGATAGGTAGCGTAGCAAGAGAGAAGTAGTAGTAGTCTACTGCGGGAGATGTAAACTTGGGTCATGCAACAATGGTCTATTGGCTGCCGATTGTTATTTGATCAGGTTATTGATCCAATTCGTGCCGACTTTGACATGTTGCACGCTGGCTAATGCTTGTGTTTTCTTAGCCTGGCAGGTTAGGTTACAGTTACTGCAGGTCATATTGTGCTCGCATTAGTGTTTGGCTCTGAGTCCAGAAAAGGTTCTGGCAGCGTATCTCATCCACTCAGAGTGATAAAGAACCACTGTGCGCGTCCGTAACCCGGCAACAGACAAGCCCGTAAATCAGCAGCATTGAAGGGAGGGCTAGAGACGGACAGAGAAGGTCTTTTCAAAGTGCAAAACACTGGCTACTTTTCTCTTGTAATCCTTACTGTCCTTTCCTCTCTATTCCATCACTAAAACACTGCAGGAATTCTGTTTCCACCAAGAACAAAAAGACATCAAAAAGGGCCATTTGGGCCAAGTAGATGACATAAAAACTTGGGAATACTTGAGTAAAAGAAATATGATATCATAAAAAGCTAAACACTTGCTTAACGGAGCAGATGACACATGTCAGCAGTTTTATTGTGAAAGCAAAAAAGTAGACATACAATTTAAAAAGGCCATAAAAACTTACTAGCCCAGGGTCTTGAGTTACATCTTAAAGGTGTCAACAGTGTCTACAGATTAAGGGCTCACCCGTTTGACATCTTAATTCATTGTAAAAATAAACAAGGGTATTGTTCATTTAACTAATGCCAAATGTGGCTGAAAAGTTCAGCCAATGAAGAAGAGCCGAAAACTGCAGTTCCTCGACTGTCCACTTGAGGCTGGCTCCAAAAGTGAGGCAATCCTTACTGACAATCATGATAAAGTCCCAGCAAAAATACACATTTTTTCAGTGCAACCTGAGCTCACAAACTTACGTGAAATGACCAGTGCACCTCAGCTCACCCATATTCCACCTTTTTGATCATGATCTGAGATATTCTGAGTGCAGATTTGGGAATTTAACTAGAGTAATCGAGGATAAATAAACGGCTGTTTGCTGACTTTATTAAATGCACACCCTCACATTAATGGTAGCTTCAGTGTCTGTAAGGGTTTCAGGTGTAGCCAGTCGATATCTGGATAAAAGGAAACAGATATCCAGGCCAAGACTTTCTCTTCCGCATGCTGGTCATTGTCTACAGAGTGATTAGCAACTTGAGACACAAGAATGGAGTAAGAGTTGAGAGACGACATCCACGTCTGGATTATTTTTCATCAGCGTCAGACCTCACCAATTGGTTTAAAGACTGTATTTGGGCCAATACGTGCCACCACTTTTGCTCTCCACACAGACTGTTTACCTGCAGACGACCAAAGCCTGCTCAAACATGGTTGGTTAATACTACGTAGACCACAAATGGACTCCAACCCGAACACCTCAGATACCAAAATCTTATCCTGTTGCTTACCTATCGTGCATTTGTATGCAGGGTCCGTTGATCATGATACATGGGTAGGAGTTTTACTGCCTGACCAATCTTTGGTGTGCACACACAGCACATATTAGGTTGGCAAAACTTTTTCTATTGTTTTCCTATTGTGCTCCAGCAAATGGGTTTGGAAAATAAACAGCAAGTGAGGTTAAAGCGCTGAGTTTTAGCGTTAATGTTGTTAAATGCATGATATATTTGGGTAAAGGGTGTTTGGTAGGTATGAGACTCAAAAAGTATATCCATTCACCCACTTCCTGTAAATTCAGCATTGCTATGACCTCATGACCTCACCTCTCTGCCTGGGAAATCCCTAATTGCTCCATCAACAGATGCACCCACACTCAGCCTTCATTTGCGGTTAATAAGGCTGGCATGCATCAAAGCTCTGACTGGAACGAGATGTTCTGAGCTGTCACGAGCTGCTGCGAGGTGTTCTGATGTGGTGTTATGATGAGCCATGACCTCAGGGGTCATTTGTCACCAACCTTAATGTGGTAGCTCTGAGTGAGTGTTGATGGTAAAGGGCTGCGGGGCCTGGATCTGAACCAGCGATGAGCCAGCCAAGGATGCAGCTGCACGCAGCACATGAGGAGCTGATGGCAGGTAGAGCAGGTGCTCTCCCCCAAACGAGGGCTTTTATCAAGCCTTAATGACACAAAGATTATGATTGGCTGGTAAATATAACTTTATACTCATTAATAGTTTCAGAGAAACTTTAATCCTTATGTTGAAACGGGTGCCAAGGGGAAAGGCGACGAAAGCAAGACAAAGAAAGAGCCAAGAAAAACTGATGAGTAATTAAACGTGAGTCAGTGATCTGGTGAGATCAAGGTGAGACTTTGAAAAAGGGGCTTTTATTGCCCTCGGGCTATTTATGAACAGCTTGATTTTATTTTGCAGAAGTTTATTATTACTAGTCTGCGTGATTTAAAAGGTGATGCCCCATTTCCCTTCCATTGGATGACAGATGATAGTTCAAATGTATGTAATTTCTGCAGTGATAAGTTTTCATCTTTAAAAACAAAATAAACCAAAAAACATTATCACGTCTTTCAAAAGCCTCAAGATAAATTGATACATTATCTGCATGTAATTTCACTTTGCAACCCCATATCATACTTTAAACTATTTTTTATCTTAAAGGTGAGGTGTGAAGTGCATATCACAGGCAAAGGACTGACCACAAACCTTTATAGAAGAGTACAAAAATATGTGCAACAATGCCATCCTGGCCTCCACACAATCACAGTAATACTCACACACATCACAGAACAACCACAGATTATAGGCCACTTCTTCAGTAATTACTACTGGCCAGGCCTAAGGCATAATCTTGCAATTTCCTCTATGACGCGCAAAGCATGCAACTCCATATAGACACCCAACTTCACATCCATGTTCTTTTTAAACTTGGAACACATACTTGTGATTCTTCAGATAAGGGATTAGCCATTATCTTAACTGTGCATGTGTTTTTAAAAACAAACACTGTTTATGTGGGTTCACTTCCTCGTGGTCATGGTTACCAAGCACTGGCGTTCCTCCTTTGCAGATGTCATACACCTTGCTGCATCACCGTGGAGCGCCGGTTGAACCGAATGACCTCACAGTGAGAAAGTGACTAAACCTATCAACAGGTGTTTTCATCTCCCACACAAACATGCTGTTTATAGAAGCTAAGATATCTGATTTTGTGAATGGTTTGGTCAGTGTCTAATTTTACAAATTGCACGAGTGAGTCATGAGTGATGCAGAGGAGGAAATATCCCAACTCTTAGTCACTTGTATGGTCAAGTATCCAGTGTGCTGAACCCTCTAAGATAACCACTGCTGACGTCAAAAGAATTAAAGGTACAATACGTAACATTTCTGTATTGATATGTCTGCAAACTGGTACACATATATTATGTTGAGTTGTTTACTTTCATTATCCCAAATGTTTCAAAGAATGTTCTGGTCAAGAATGAATCTGGTCATCTGTCAAAGGTGTCATATCTGCGTTGTCAACTGTAGGCAGGTGTTTAGTGATGGTGTCATGTAGATTATGTATAAATAAAGACACAAATGGAACTAAAATGCTTTGGGGTTCCTCGCTGTTTCTTTTTCCTTCCTCTTCCTCTTTCATTTCCCTTCACATTCTACCAATAATAGTTTCCTCCTACCTTAATCTAAACCAGACTTACCCTAACATTGGAGCGGGACGCCATGGGAACCATCATTTTAACAGAAGGGAAACACTATTGGAGGGGGAAACAGATTCTGACATAACACTGGCATTCCAGCTTCTGTAAATCTTTGGGAGCCATAAAACACAGCGTGAGCATCTTTACCTGGCACAAGAGGGAATGATGCTCAGGTTCAGGTTCATTTGTTGCAAACTGATGCACTCAGTTCACCTTAAATTATGTGCATGTTCAATGTACATGCTTTTTTGGGGTATTTATGCACAATGCTGCAACCAAACGATGAATGAAAGGACCGCCTTTGTCCAAAACAATACAATTGTATTAGTGGGACAGTGTGGAAACAATCATCATTCCTGAATGCACTCTACTTGGAGACATGGCTTTATCATCTCTACCATGCACCTGCGTTTCCAGAACAGAGGGGAGAAGCCTTTTAAGTTGACTGCTACTGGATGCCAACAGTGATATGCTGAAGGCATTAAAGGGTCCACTGATGTATCCAAGGTGGTGCAGAAGGGGAAGAATTGGATGGACGTTAAAGAAAGGTGGATGAAAGGGAGGAACAATGCCTCGTAACTGGGGAATCTTGTGAATCTTCTACAAAAAGCAGCCGAATACGATGAAATGGGGTGACCGGCACCAGACAAGAAAGGAAGTAAAGGTGGTCAGATGTGGAAGTTTAGACATATTCTCCCTTGGTGGTGCAGGATGATGTTACCATTATGCTGCTGACATTCTGCAGACCCATCTCTGCTTTCTGCCCTGCAATGAAGATGAAATAGAGTGTGTTCTCCTCAATCCTTATCAGCACAGAGGTCTTTATTGAGAGGCCCGAGGAGAGGTTGAGGTGCTAACTTTGTGCTGTATGGGCGATGTAAAAATAGCACATTCAACAGGTCATGCACTTGCCTGCTTAATGATTTACCTCCTTTAACAGTACAATACCAAATAGGCCATGATATGTGGTTCTATTTTATGGACTCTGAAAGGAATGCGAAGCAGTTGTATTAATCTATAAATGAGTTTTAATAGAGGAATTCTGTTTTAAAGATGTGTTTGGCTTTTTTATAGGGTGTTTCATAAAACTTGAGACAGAGAAGAGTACAGGCTTAATTGATGAATTAATCAGCAAGAACCAAACTTCAAACACTTTATTACCAAGCACGCATATAACCCTTTATTGCATGTTCTTTGTTGTATGAGGGACTTTCAATATGGTGGAATGAACAGTCATAACAGTGGCATGTCATCGGTCTGCATTTCACCCTAATAAGATCTGCAAAAGTGAAATTTGAAACGGAGCATCTATAACTATTATCCTGTCTCTGTCATCCAAGGAGTCGTTCAGTGAGAGAATTTTTAAAGTCAGTAATAAAGTGAGGATGGAAAGTCTGTTGCCGGCTCCATGAGAGCTAGACCCAACACTGACACCTAGTGTCAGAGCGAGCAACAGAGAGTACACCCCACAGGCTGCTCACACAAAGTTTATTAATGGTGTATTACAACAACACAAGACGGTGCCTGTCAGTGATACTACGAGAATACAAGAAGATTTATGTAGGTATGAAAAACACAAACACAGAGGTAGCAGTTCACTGTATGTTTGTGTTTCCCACGCTGGATTGTCAAAACAAACAGAAGCGAGGCTCGAACCAAAATATGAATTAGGGAAGAGGTGAGTGATGCTGATACAATTGAACGTGACATTGTTCCAAAAACCGCACAAAGGCAAACACACATGCCATCATATGGCTTATACACACGCAAATACACACACACACACACACACGTACAGTGAGCCTCTCAAAGCCGGAGAGCAGAGAGTGATAATTATGCGTGTAAATTCCAGGACCCCTCTCAGCAGCTCTGCTGGCTGGTGTTGAGAGCTGCGTCCTACTGGCCCTGCTGGTAATGGTAGCCCACATAAAGCCAGCTGTCACTCCTTCGAGCCCCCATATAATACACTTTCACTGCTACGCTGAGTGTTGGCATAATCCCGTACACAGAAATGTGAAGAAAAATGTGTGCGTTTGGGCTGGTGTGTGGGCCTGAGCTGAAAAAAAACAACCCAAACAGTAAAGAAGAGCATCCACAGACATGGACACACGGCGGGGAGGAAACACGCAGGTGGAGTCATATGTGTGAAGTTTAAATCAAAGTAAAGAAAATTAAATGCTAATGGAATTCAATATGAACATTCCCAACTCAAGCTGCACTTACTTCTTTTTTCTGTAATTTTTTTTACAGTACAGTTTATTCATTTGCACAAACATCAAGGGACACATGGTGTATCACCAAAAAATAAGAAACAAACTAATAACTTTTAAAAAATGAATGAATGAATGAAGAACGAAGAAGAAAAAATCCCATTAGCACATACATAAAGAAGAAGATACCTAAACAAGAAACACACAAATTTCACATGGAGATCATCATGAAGATTTTTCAGAATTTACTTTGCACATTTTAAATTATCTGGAATAATTTTCTCTCAGAATATTCCTTGTAGAAATAAAAACAGATTTGGATTTGAGTGGGTTGCAGCTCTAACTCTTTTCTTTTCTTTCCCCCCTTACTGCACTGCAGTATTAAAAGGTTGTATACATAATAATATTAATGTTAATAATTACTTCAAGGGCTCTCTGAGAGCACAAACCTCCACCAAAGCCTTGTCCTATTTTGCATTGGTAATGAAAGTGAAAACATAATAATTAGTATGATTATTTAATGTATTTGCCCCCAAACACAGAACACCAAGTTATATGAAAATTGGGCCAGTGGTTTCTCCATAATCCCACTGACAAACAAAAACAACCTGAACTGAAGACATAATATAAAAGGATATTCAGACTGTTTGTGAACAAACATATTGCACCAATACACTGTCGTGTAAACACTCTATTGTATTTTGAGAATATTTCTGCAAATGCTTGACAGTTAAACATGCATTCTTGGAAAGGTACAACATTTTCTTGGGTGATGCATCTTTGGATGGACATGTTTACAGCCTATAAGGAGCTAACCAGATACTCTAGGCCCTGCAATGAACCAATAAAAGTGGCCGGTGTTGGATGCAGGTTCATAAGTTTGGCCATGGTGCAATGACAGATTTGGTGTGCTGCACATATCAGACACGTTTCCTCTGTTTGCTCACTGCGAATTATATCTACATCTGATCATTCTATTTAGCAATCATGTACAGTAAACACTGAAATTCGTCAATCTGGTGACATTTAGAAGAAGAAATGTTGCCCCATGTAATTGCAGCCAGTGCCGGCCTCTACTCGGGACCAGGATCCCCTCTAACGCCGGACCATTCCAAAGGTTATGCACTTAAATCCCTCATGAAAAATGAAAATGGATGAGTTACACTATATAACCCGGCGGTAAGCAGGCAATGAACATCCGTCCATGCATTCATTTATATCAATATACACCCACAATAATGAGGTGCCATAAAATGACCAAGCTGACCTCCTCCTCCCTCCAATGATCATCCCATGCAGTCCTCCATGAGGTCAGCACGACCACCACAACCACAGAAGGAGGTTTTCCCTCTTTCCTTTTCTCCCATGGGAATTACAGCAGCATGTTTCCCCTCTTGCTGAATGTTTATTCTGGTAGGCATGGTGGTGGTGTGATATCTGAGGTGCAATGAGCCAAGACTGCTGCAAACACATTCCTTCCTATACCTGACTGATGCATGTGAAGCATGGAGGTCATGTGAGTGCTGCTGAACC
Organism: Serranus cabrilla; assembly: GCA_903364295.1. Classification (NCBI taxonomy): domain Eukaryota; kingdom Metazoa; phylum Chordata; class Actinopteri; order Perciformes; family Serranidae; genus Serranus; species Serranus cabrilla. The sequence continues at coordinate 176,758 of CAFUXE010000200.1, forward strand.
ACACCGGGGCCACACCTCTGGGCTGCTGTGCATCTCTCTTTGCCGTTTCCGAAATACATAGACTAATGGTGCGTGACAAACATCAGGCGGAATCCACATCTGCATCTGAAGGCAGGGTGTCTGGGATGCTGAGAGGAATAATTTATTGAACACAGCTCATGTCTGGCTGGGCAGATGGCAATCACATAATGCAACTATTTTAGCATCAGAGTGGCAAGCAGGAATCAGCTGGTTTAGTCTGGGAGGTGACTAAGAAGCGCGGAGAAGAGGGATTAGAGAGTTCTGTGGCCACTGGCCGGGTCTAACCTGGCCTGCATGGAGCTGTCAGCAGAGAGGAAGATGACAAACACAGCAGAGAGAAGGAGGGGAGGAGTGTGGTGGTGGTGTGTGGGGAGGGGGCTCTGATTCCTGTTACATCATCTGTGGCTGACAGACAGTGTGGCAGACTTATCTGTCTGTGGTCTCGGGTGGCATTTGTCTGGACTAGCAGTGAGTCACACTTTCTGTTTACCTCAACATGAACCCATCCCTGAAGCTCCCGCGCTCGCCGTCCAACAGCCTCCATTCACCAGCTGCATGAGGGCCAGCAGCAGGGTGGCTTCCACCCGCGGGTTCACATGCGATGCCAGGAATGTGCTGTGCCCACACCTTGCTAAACCATGACACCTTTCCTGTGGTGTAGGAGCTGGTTCCTTTCAGAAAGCCCTCAGCTGGAACCAGGAGAGTAAATATAGCCCTCCTACTGTAGCCGCTCTTCCTCTGGAGGAGACTTTCGGTCAAACAGTGTTGAAAATACTGTTCTACTGTTTGTTTTTCCCTGCTGAGGTGCCAGATTCGGAGGAGTTGCCACACAGGACAATAAGTGAATCCAAAGCTGTTTAGACAAGAAAAGGAAAGTGCTTGGAAGAAGTTTATTGCACTTTTCAATGACAACTTAACAGACTATCTGAATTGACCTGATGTGGCAAACCCCAGCCACCTGGTTCTCTATGACTGTTTAAATAAACACCAGTCTAATATCAGGTCTGATCTGTGGAGCAGATTTACACAAAGTGTTCCCATGCTGGCACTGAGAGCTGGAATGGAAATGGGAAGCTTCCGCACCGTCACGACTGTATTATTTCTGTGCAGGTTGTTGGAGAATTATTACCTGAGATTTGTGCCAGTGGCTTTTGAGTAGGATGATGCCCTCAAGTAAAGACAAACCACTTGCCACCATGAAAGTATCTGATACCTGTTTGGGAAAGGTGAAAAAAGTAGTAGTAGAAGTATATGGTATTATTGGCATTTAAAAAGAAACTGAATCTTGAAAACATTTTGGTTATTAATACTGTGAAAGATATAAATTAGCTGACTCATCTCTTCAACATCTGATGCCCATTAAGTAGATGAAAAGAACACGGACACAGCCCAATCCAATAGACACAAGAGTCTCGGCTTTCCAGTGATATCCAATTTATGCATTTCCAACTGTTTGGGGACTTCACTGACCAGAAATATTCAAGTCTCAGGTTTATTCATTGTTGTTCCAACCATATAAATAGACTATTACAGAGAAATTAGATTGCATTCTCAGGACCAAAGTAAAAAAGTAGTAGTTCTTAAAAAGATAGTGATTATAACACATTTTATTACATGAGGAAAATGTGGTTTTCAGCATGAAGTAGAGATGTATGTAAAGAGGAGACTTGTCGGTACCATAGAGCCCATTTTCATTCAGATACAGTAGCCGCACACTGGCTCGTTATTTTACTCCTTTCTTGACAAGGTAGCATAGCAACAGGTTTCTCACATGATGTCAGTACCTTCTCTGTAGTCTTAAAACCTCTGAAGAAAAAAACAATTGTCCGAAAAGTTCGGATCTTCAAGAGGTTAGGCAACAAAACAACTTGGTTATGATTAGGGGGGAAAAAATCAGGGTTTGTGTTAAAACAACAACGTCCCTACGTAACTACAGGGCACAGTTTAGATTTGAAACAAAAGAAGCTACTTGACACAGTTATGTAGGTTACATAGAGCATAACTTTGGACACAAACAGGAGCCAGAGTCTAGTGCTTGTTGACCCATCCACCCAACCTGATCTCCTTATTCTGCAGACTGTGGTGCTTAATATACAGGACTATCACCAGCCTGATGCTGAAGCTAAAGGGCGCTGAAAACGTTTTATATCAATGAATCTGAAACATACAATGCCAACATTTTTTCTGGCGGATGGACTGTTGTTCCATGTCACTCTACATTATTTTTTGTTACACACAATAAAAACCGAAGAAGTAATTTGACAGAATAATATCAACATAAGCTTTAGCTGCGTATTTACCCGACCAACAGCAGAGAGGTGTCGATCTGTGGAGCCCACCGCATCACCAACACATTACCAGTCTCCCCTTCTCCCTGCAGCGGCTGCTTGGCAGCGGCTCATGTGACCCCCCATGAGCAAGTTCAACATTAACCAATGATGACAACATCCTCAACTGGTCAGGAAGCCCCATCAGTGGGACACAAACTCAGATTAGTGGCTCATCCCCGGTGAAAAGAGCCCCTGGCACTTTGCCCCGGCTTCCAAATCTAAACCAGCAGCGCTCTCGTGAGAATGACTGGGCTTGGACCGCCGCTGTGTCCCCCCCCTCCCCTCCCCTCCCGTATACCTCTGCCAGGCAACTGCCTCACCCACATTGATGTGCATATCTAAATCTGCTTTTTTTCCCCAATGATATAAAAGATGGCATAAAAAATAATGCTGGAGAATATGATTTATCTGAGCTGGTGTTTGGAAAATTTCCAGGAATGCCACTGGAAGCTCATATTTTCTATCTAAAGCCTGTGCAACCGTATCCCCTCACCTATCTGCAGCTATGTGCTCCTCCAGCTATCTGTCTCAGCCGGGAGAGGAGGAGTAGCTGCCTCCCATCTCTGTTTTCAAGTCTAAACTGAGGAAACCACCTAACGAGACAATGATAGAGCCAATCAAGAAAGCCAGGCTTTGCATTTATTATAAGAAGCCGAACAAAGAACCTGGACTCATGCCGTGGGGATGAGGCCACACTTCCAGTAGAGCAAGACTAATCATGAATGCAAATAAGCACAATGAAAGCAACGAGAGCGAGAGAGGTGCTGCAGCGTCCTTTGGTAAATTTCTGGGAAACAGCACTTGGCACGTCTCGGGGGTTCTACTTATCACTCAAAGAGAGACTGAAACACACTCGCTGCTGAGACAATGATGTATTCCCACCAAGCAGACAGAGAGGGAGAGGGTAAATGAAACCGAGAGAACAAGAGATTACCAGATAAGGTTTGCAAAAAGGCAGTGTAATCATCTCTGCTAATTTGTTCGCTGCAGTTCGGGGCAACCAGATACACTCATTAGTGAAGGAATAACCTTACAAGCAGAGCGTGCTGTAAAGTTGTATACATCACAAGGAGAGATGTCACCGATCTTTGACAAAATGTTTTGGAGAGATGAGCAGGCGGTGAGGAAGGAACCTTTATGCGCTATGTGACAGCTTTATTGGGATTGATCATGTTTGAGTTGTGTGGTGAAACCTCCAGAGGGGTATCACTAACTCGAGTCTGGCAGTGCAACTGATATTGCTTCATCTCATGCAAAGCTCCGAGCTCCGAGCCTGGCATTCCTCATTATTACGGGAGATTGTTGTATATGCAATCAAATGGAATTGGATATATTGATAATATAACAAGTCTCCCACAGACACAACAAACACCATATAGACACAATAAGTATCGGTAAGCTGTACATATGAAGGTAAGTCCATTGCTCAATCAAACACACACTGACCAAAATTGTGTAATTTACATTCATAAACAATATAATCTCCGTATAAGGTATAGTGTGTTATTACGCGTGATTATGTGATTTAGAAATTTGTTTATGTTCGATGAGACCAGATACAGGTTTAAGTGGCTCTACCGTCCGTAGTTGAAATTGTACATCAATAGTTGGAGATTTAGAGAAGTACAATATGGCTCCTGGCACCGAGCTGAACCATTCAGAGCGGAGGCTATCTGGAACGCAGAAGAGTGTGCCAGTTCACACTGAAACATAAGCAAATACTCAATGAATGAGCCAGCTTCCAGGAAAAGCCGGAGCCCAGTGGAGATAGCTGCTAATCTGAGCATGAAGCAGAAACCCAAACAGAGGGCGACCGCAGGGCAGGCCACCCGAGCACGACGGCCAAATGCATCAGACACCTTTGGGTGATACCAAACCGCAGGACGCGCAAGAAGCCTGGGAGCCACGGCGAAAGCAGAGCAGCTGTAACCCACCGTTGAAATAACTGACCACACAGAGAACGTCAGCGAAGAACAACCGCCCCACCGCTGACTTTAAGAAGCAGGGAACTCTATACATCACACTCTAAACGTGCAGTAGAGGATGCACAATGGATCCACTCACTGCCACTGCTGAGTATTTTACAACTGGTTGACATTCAGGCAGTTTTTCGCCATATAAAGAATTTTCAGTGGTATTAAAATAGTCATGCAAATTCAGGGAAATGCAGACATTATTAAAGGTTTTTTAGCCAAATGAGACGGAGCGTTCAGAGAGGAAACCACATCGTATTGTGTAAGAATCTGTGGTGCTACAGTTCATCATTAACATTTTGTCACTGGGTAAAATATGTACTGTTGGGGTTAGCTGTTTAATGCTGAATGGAGAATGTGACTAAAATATGTAGAAGAGTTGTGTCCACTGACTCTGGAGCCTACTTATGTGAATGTCCTAATGTCTGTTGTATGCATGTTTAACCCAGATTCCCAAAAAGGTTGGGAGATTGTCTAAAATGTAAATGAAACAGAATTCATCCTTCTTTTAGATATATTCAATGGAAAACTGTAGAAAGACAGTAAATTGTGTTTGATTTTTCAAAAAAATTGAATTTGATACATTCTGTTTTTACTACACAATTTCCCAACTTTTTTGGAATTAGGGTCTTTTTGTAACATAATATTATACAATCTTTAAAAAAGAAAGCCCACAAAAAAAGGAAGAAAAATGATATGAAAGGAAAACACATGAAGATCAAACCTCCTGGCGCAAAAATGCTTCACTTTTTTTGTTTTTCTTCATGGTGAATTTTATCTAATTTGTATAAATTTAAACAAAAACATGTCTCATGTTCCTGGATAATCCTGAACCACCTACTATCCCACATTCAGAAGCCCCTCCCTCCTGTCTGATCCGCACTGTGTGAAGTTCTTCAGAATTCTCTCAACTTTCCCTCTGTCTCAACCAACAGTACGAATGCTAAATGTGGCGGCTCATTTTCCTTTTAATGCCCAAAATAATCTTTAATCTTCAACATTAAAGTGTGCACTTCATCTAAGTCTGCCACTGTCAAGAAAGTAAGTTTACTGTACATCAGTACAGAAGTCACAGATTTTTCACCCAAGGGAAAGTATTTTAATTATGGAAATATCACAAACCACTGAGCGCTATAAAAACCTTGTATCATCCTCTCTGAACAAGAGCAGCATTATTATAAGAGGAACACAAGCAAAAACTGACTTCCGTTAGTACAGAACATAATATGTAGGAAGAATATACTTTGCGAGGGTTCAGATTTTCTTTTACGGATCTCGAGGTGGCCTGTGCACTGAACACAATTATCTTTTATGTGACTACAATGTGGCGCAATGAACAATTCCTCTAACGTAAAAAATATGCACCCCAGAGGAAATTTTCTTTCCTCGTTACAGGAAATACGGACAAATTACAAGGCATATGTGGTGTATTTAATCAAAACGCCATTGTATCTCATGTGAAATTGATACTTACAACTATTTGCACAGCCCTAAAGTGCCTTTTATTATAATGTTGTAATGTTGCATACAAAATCACATTACAAATAAATGGCTTAAACTGCAAAAACAGACTCTTCTTTGGAAACCAAAATGATTATGGACACTCATAAGTCACTCAATGAACTACTCCCTCAGCAGAGTCGGACAACGTCTGGGGATTCCTTTCACAGAGAAACAGGCGATTATAGCGGAGGCCAAAAGGTCCTCTCACACTACCGTAATTCAAATTGACAGGAAAACAATAACAGTGCGGTTCTTTCACAAACAAGTGGAAAACACGAATGTGGGCTTTCCCCATATTTTTGTTTGTGGAAAAGCCTGTTTGTCCTCAATATGTCACATTCTTCACCATCAGTGGCACAACACACCACATGGCCTTGACCTAATGTTGTGGGTTTCCTCATAGGAGTAGCCGAGCATATTTCACAAACACACATTTCACACTAACATGTGTCGCGCTGATACGTTTCTGCGAGCAATTTCCGTGGAATGTTTAACAGTTAAAATAGTATCTAGTGAGTATTAGGGGTTTATTCCTTAAGAAACAAACACACACACAAACACAGAAATGCATCCAAAGATACTGCTGCCCACCCATAAGGAAGTAAGCACCACATAAGAAAATAATATGGTAAACAGGAAACATGGGCGTAAGAATGCCAATGCATTCTGCAGTTTCAGCTCCACTCTGTCCTCAACACAGCAGCATCTATTTCTGGGAAGGACTGTGAAAACAGTCAGTGGACTATTGCTGCAAAAGAAATAATCTACCCCTTGATTTGGAGTGAAATAATATTGTATCATATGGTCAAATAAATGACAAGTCTAATCAGTGACAGTATATATGTAAATGTGATGTTTGTGAGCTCAGTTAAAACCATAAAAGAGGCCAGTTTCCACTTTATTGTCTGCAGCTGTCTGGTTGAGTCACTGGCACTGTAAATTGGTGAGTGGGCAACGTTTTTTGCAGACCTGGCGCCCCGCCAGCTTTTGGTTCCTGTCATTATCTGTGCTTTGTGTCTCAGTGATGGCCACATGCACGTAATGAATAGGCAACTCTTTTCCATTAAAATAATACCCTCATCAAGTGGGCTCCTGTCAGCAAAGTTGCATCTGTGCCCGACCGAACTCCGTGCTTCAAGACAGCTCACGGAGCGAGGGCCAAGGCCTGGAATTTTAATTGTTTCACGGGAATCAACTAGTTAGCCATTCAAACAGGCTGGCGCAGGACAGCTTTCCATGAAAGATGATGAGCAGATAGAAAGAAGGGATTTAGGAAATGTTGCCGTAAATTAATCCTGGACAAACTGCGGCTTTGGAAAGTTTTGCCTTGTTCAAATGGACTACAAAGGCTGGACTACAAAGAGGAGTGGACTTGAAAGAAGAGGTTAGACGGAGAATGAGGAGGGGGTTGGCGGCTACTTGTGAAGTTTGCCAAAGGAAAGATGCATCCTTTTGAGTCTCAGGGAGATTAGACATTTCTTCAAGTGACAAAACACCTTATTAACCTCCGCCTGACCTTTAAGGATTGACCTTTGACTTGTGACCCCGACACCGCTGCGCCTTACTCCTGTTGGGAGTCATCAGCATGAGGCTTTTCATTACAACTAACGGTTGTGCCAAAATGCCAAAAGAAAGAGAGAATGTGAGGATTGTCTGGATGTATGTGGGACAGAAGATGCATGGATGGAAGTAAAGGGGGGAGCAACAGACAGAAGAGTTTAATTAGAGACACAGCACCTCTGGTAATCCACTCTCTCCCTATTCACAAAAAGAACAAGGGTGGGAGGGGTGGGCAAAGGGAGATGAGAAGTTTTTAACAAGAGGTCAGAGAAACTTTGGCTTAGAACATGGGCCTTTATCAAATCCACTAGCAAATCCACAGATTAGTCCATTCCATTGTTTTCAGGAAGTCCGCTCCCACCGACCCCGAATGCAGGAGGCGGATTTAGGAACTTTGCAAGAGCTCCAAGCCACTGAGCTGGATGGCAGAGCGTGCATGTGTGTGTTCACGTGTAATTGTGTGTGCAAGTGTGTGCACACGTGTGCATGTGTCTGTGTCAGTGTGTGCATGGTGTGTGTAGGGGGGGGATGACACAGTGAGGAAGGGGTTGTCAGGAAGGCTTGGGCTCAAACACGAAGCTCTGACCAAAAAATTCCAATGATCGCTCATGACTTTCTGGCCACCAGCGGCAATCCAGACGGATGGCGGGCCGGTTTCCCACTGTGACCTCTCCATAGATAATATGTACTTTGGAAACTGTCATCCCTCATGGTTTCATTAAACCTTTTTTGATATTTACATGGCCTGCTGAGCCGTTCTCTATACAGAGTCAATTTGGTCAAAATGTGAAATTCTCCCCCTTGAATAAACACTATGCTTTCTTCCCTGCAGAGTCACTTTACCACAACCAAAGTCACTGGCATTCGATATAGAGCTTTGGTCAAAACACTTGTGGACAGCAACAAAAGTCAACAGAGGACTATGAATCAAATATTCAATAATTACATTCTGACAAAAGCCTATTCTTTTTTCTCTTCTCTGCCTTCCCTTTCCTTTACCTGTTACTCGCCACAATGCGTCTCCAGCACTATGCTTCCTGTGCTATTCAGCCTGGGGAAATGGGGCATTGGAGTGATGACAAGGAGAAAGAATCACTTGCGAGCATTGAATCCGTCTTAGCACACTCCTGCACCTATTTAAAGTAGGCCTCTTTCAACTCCGAAACCAGGACGGAGGAGAGAAAACACATTAGCAAAATAGGCAGAAAGCCGAGACACAAAAGGCAAATGATTTATTATAGCTTTCAGCAGAAATACCTGCGGAGGAGTGCAGGCCCTCAGGTGCTTTTCTGGCAGAGTGTAGAGGAGGATAAGAGAGTCAGTGCTGAGAGATGCGCTGGAATGAGGAGCCGGGGAGTCTTTGGCAGGAGGTAGGCAGAGAGGATGTTGGTACCTCTGCTCGCGGGTGGGGATTTCAGGAAGGGAAGGGAGCTCCTGCCACTGAAGGGTAGCTGTACGCATTTTTGCTAAAGGGATCCTCGTTGTTTACTTATAGATCACATGGTCGTGACCCGCAGGCTGGTGGTTTTGTTCCTGTCTGCTTCCACTGATTAAAATCTTGAAAACACATAAAAACACCTGTGGTGAAGTGCATGATAAAAAGAAAATACGGGAGATTACATTTGGAAACTCCATTATGGACAATAAAATCTGTCATCTGGACAATGTGAATTTTTACTCATACCCATTATTATGAGATAAGAGAAATTACCAAGAAGTCATTCAAGAACAATCAAGAACTAACTGATGACTAATTTAATCAACCACAGTCCAGTAAATAATAAGATGATAAGATACTTGAGAACTGACCACTTCCTTAACTGAGTTCAGTTTAATCAAGATAAGACAACCGGATGATAAATATGGATAACTAATAATTTCTCAAACTTCCTTATTATGCACATTTTAGTAGGTGCTCCATACTGAGCTTTATTTTGAAACTTTTCATTCTCCATCATTTCCAAGTGGAATTATTGTTGCTTCAAATACAACAAGCCTGGCTAACATTACTGTTCGTAGCAAGAAACAACTGTGTGATTCCCAATTTAAACTAAAAAACCCAACGTCAGCACTGTGATAAAGGCAGAATTAAACACCTGGTTTTATCAATAAGTAGCTGGGTTTTTTTTACTTAACATTCTTGAAAAAAACATTTTCTGTTGCTCCCCTACTTCTTTTAGTCTTCAATCAACTGGGCTCTTTTTCTTTTTCCGCTGATTAACATCAGAGTTTTACTCATTAATGAATGACTCATTCAAAAGTTATTCAAGTTATTATTTCCTGTAGTTACTTGAGGAAATAGTGGCATTATTCTATAGCCATTATACTATGAAATCAACAGTCATATTAATATTAAGTTTTTAAATTACAGTTTAACAGTATTTCTCAGTGTTCAAACACAATGTGCCATTACAGTAATGTGATTTAAAGTATTCTCTATCAAAACTTAATCCATTGGCTGATCTGGTTTCAGAGTAAAGTAAAGATCATTGCTTCTTTTTTCAAAATTCCCTCCTTTGCCTTTCTTCACAGCCGCTCTGTATCTGCTTGATTAGTCCTCCCCTGATCCCTGTGATTCACCTCACCTGAGGCTCTCCACCCTTCTCCCCACCTGCGCCTCATCTCCTCGTTAGTTTGAGTTGTATTTAAGTCCTGGTTTTCCCTTCAGTCTGGTTGGATCCCTAGTTAGGTGCTGCCTGCTTTTCTTTGCCCTCTATCATGAGATAAAACTAGTCAAGTTCTAGTTTTTCTGCTGTTTCATGCATTTGGGTACACCTGCTCGACACTCCCTGACAGTTAATGGGGCATTATTTCTCTTTGGGCACAATAATATGAAATAAGTAATTGTCTATATGACATTGAGGTCAGGAATGATCCATTAAGAAAGTGCAATCTGTTCCCATATCAAGCATACCTGTATCAAAATTCTGCATCACATGGGCCTTTATTTTGACGTCCAAAACAATGCCTGTGGATTTAAACACTGAGTTACTCTTTCTCTTTTTAAAAGATCATTTTAAACAGCAGTCCAAGCAGCCACCGCTCTTAATTGAACGTATGAAGCAGTGGTACTGGGCTTCACAGCGCACATTCCTCCCAGTGTGACAGCGCCAAGACTGTTGAGCTGCTCGAAACGGGAAATGTCTGTGGAAACAAACTGTGTTGATCAACAACTCTTAAGTCATTATAGAGTCAGAAACAAACATTTCAACCTCTCTTGCTACATTCCAAACCACTCTTTCTTACAGTACCTAAATAACGGGAACTCAGAGCTCATAAAAGGCTTGACAAAAGCTAGCAAGCTGACAGAGGACTAGTTAGGAGTCTTTGTATTTCACATGCACCACCGCGTCAAAGAGACACTGGCGCCACTTTTCTTAAATAATGGACAACTCTGTATTTGTACCCTGCTGTGTGGCGCAGGTCTGGGATTCTGAGGAAACGGGATCACAGCATCAAACTGTTTTTGTCCTTTTAAACATCTCTCCCATTCATGTCAACTGTTAGCCAACTAGGCCTAAACCAGGCGGTCCAGCGAGGGCCGTGAAGACAGCTTAACTTGTAGAGGAAACATTTTAAATCGTGTTATGCATTGTTCAGTGTAACCACTAAGTCTACCCATTGATGAGTAAGATTTTCCCAGTGTTGCGTATCTGTATTTTCCTGACACGGGTGCAGACGAGCTCTACTCCAATCAAAATACTGACACAGTGCATGTAAAAAGGTTCAGTGTTGAATAGGAGCTCACTCAATCTTTGGTCTTGTGAAATGGGCAATATTTTTCTTTTTATATAATTTTTTGTTAGGATGTGGACAACAGGTTTGCCTTGTGACTATACAGGGTGTCAATAAAGTATCTTTGCAACTTAAAATAATTATTACAAAAGCAAATGAACAGACAAATATGTGGAAATTATTTTAAAAAAATAAGGAGTCTATATTGAAGTTTTTTGCTTCATTTAATTCTCCTCTACGTCGTCACCATTAGTTCCACGAAGCTCATCAAGACAGTTCTGGATTAGTTGCCATGTTGGCTTCAGCAGAGCTTCATCAATGGTTGCCATGGCATCAGTGATCTTTAACTTTAGGTCAGTGACGTATGTTAACGCACTATCAACACTTATTAGACTTCATGTTTTAAGGAGAAAGCCCTGTGAATCTGGAAAATAAGTCCCGATGCATTGTGGAATCACCATGGCTGATTTCAGAGACTTACCCAGACTAGCAGTTAAAAGGCTGGCAGACTACACCAGCCTCTGTACTGCAGTTAAACCTAACTAAACAGAGTTCCCCACAATACAAAGTATCGGTCAGGTTGACTAAACAAACCTGGGTTTGTGTTCCAGGGTGTTACAGATCCCAAGTTACTCATTTGTGATGTCTGCAGTTGTGTCTGTGTATTTTCTCAATGTAAATCCCAGACGGGGGAAGGTTCAAACAGTCCTGTGATGAAAATAAACACGACTTTAATTGCTTGCAATTTGCTGTCCTCTCATGTAGTAAATAAGCCTCAGGATCTCCCCTCCTATTGTGTAACGCTCATTCATAGGATCCCACATTAACATCCACTGTGTGTTCGTTTTCACTCTCGTCTCGCCAGTGTCAAGTCCTGCGTTAGTTCTAAAAACGTCATTGGCAACTTGAAGGAAAAGCAAATATTGAACTAAAACTTAAAAATAATTTTCCACCTCACTAAGAGGACCACACGCACATACACACAGACGCACACAAACACACATGCATGCATTTTGAGCGGAAGACTCTCCTCTCTCCTTCACACACTCTCTCTCTCACACACACACACAGTTCTGCTTTCCTTCAAAGCCACATCCTGAATCTCCTTCCTCAGGGGAGAAGATTTACACTGTGGTCGTCCTTCAGGTACACCATAAGAGTTCTGCATTAAAGCGTCTACGCTTACAAACGCTGACTTATTATAGCAAAATGGATACAGAAGATGGAAAATCTGCATTTAAGTGTGAAATAATTCTAGTTGCTGCACCGATTTTAAAACTTGCATCCACAGTTCAGTGATTGATTTCTGTCAGACACAACAAAACATATCGATAAACACAAAAAAATACTCACATGAGCAGGTAGGAACTGAGTTTTCTTTGGCTTGGCTCCACTGGGGTCTAAGGTGGAGGTTAATTGGGGCTTGAAGAGGGCAGCCAAGGCCAGGGCACCGGAGGAAGCAGTGGAGGGGTTTATCCAAGCCCCGCACATGATCCAGGTTGATTATACTCCATTGGCCTCTATCATTGTGGCTTGAGTCAGCTGTGTAAACTGAATTCATGAGGTGAAAAATTATGGTCCATAGCCTTGGTTGGTACCAAAGTTCAAAGAATTTCTGGAAGAGTCTACAGGCAACATCTAAACCCTATTAACTGATACTTGCAGTGGAACCAAACTTCAACTATCACTAAATTTCCCCTGAATTTGAGACACAATGAGCGGTTTATTTCCCTATAAGCTGCGATTTACCAGCCACATTGCAGCAATGCACATATGAAAATAATAGGACACGGTTCTGTTTTGCAAGCAGCAACATAACCCAAAGCCGCGGAGCTTTGCAAGGCATAGGAGAGTAAATGAATGTTGATGCTTTGACCTGCGGTTTGCGGTATATAAGCAAATGTGTGCATGTCGGGTCAAGCTTCAGGCTACACTGAACTGCCAGTGCTTTATATTTTTGCAATGTGACAGCAGATAATGTGCGAAATGTTACCATTTTCACATGCATTGCATCATGTCTAGCCTGTAATCTGAACCTGGCATTGCTGCTGTTATTACACAGCATATAGTCGATAGAAAAGTTTCTCTAAAATAATAACATGTTACATTACATCTTAAACACAAATGATTGTAGAATGCCTTAATGGAAAGGAAAATACTGGATTCAGGGGGCAGCGATTTGAAAGCAGCACTGCACATATTTGCAATTCCAAACTGGTCATTATTTCCAATTCATGCCGACACTGATACAGTTTTACCAATCATCCTGTGACAGCCGATGCAGGCGATTGGCTGGCAGTAAACACCGCCCACCTATCACAAGGGCCACCAATCTGCAATAAATGATGCTTTGGCTTCCTGCGGTCAGCGTAGTGTCAGCTAACACATCATCAGCATTCCTGAAGTGCTGCCCAGAGCAAAGGTCTATTTACACTGCCATAATAACACAATTGTTCAAATGGGCTATACGAAATATGAAATGAAACAGGAGAAGAATGGAATCCAGCATGATACGCTTGGTTTCAGAGAGGAAGGAATTGCCTGTCTCGCCTTGTTTACCATACTCGGGCAAAATAAATCATAATGCTGACAAATGTACATTTCTTTCCAATCTACCAGTGTATAATGTCTTTGTGTGGTTTCTTGTCGCAGGGCACTCTGTCAGATGCAATTACGTACAGCAAACCTTCTTCTTACAAATAAACAATTCACAATAGAGGTAGCGATGCACTCTGGGTTAAATTGTTGCCCTCTGGGCTGCATTTAATGTTGTTTACTTTGTGATGCAGGGAGTGTGTGTACAGTACGTTACAACAATATGTCTGAGATTTAGCAATTTCACTGACCTTGGGTTTAACATATGGCCTGGCCAAGCAGATGCCAACATGTCTGTGTTTCATGCTCAATAACAAAGGCCATGAGTGGATTACACAGTACAGAAACCTCCTTGTGCATTTCAGTTTTGATAACAAAACTCCCCATGGTGGTATTTTGCAGGTCAGTCAAGGAATCTTCGCTGTAGATTCTTTAATACAGGTCTTAATAAAACATGACAAGATTAGACTCGCCAGTGGTCTCACAACATAAACACTAGCTATGAAAGCAGTCGACACCAAGGCTTCCAGATGTCGTCTTTCTACAAAACAAGATACCAAGGAACTCGATCCAACGGCACAAGGCTGGACAAGGCCAGGGAAAAAAAATGTTTTAGTCTGTGGCATTTCTGTCAAGCAGGAGATAAAAATCAGCACATTGTCTGATGGAGAGGTATGCATGGCTTTCCCGGAACAGAATAATAGGATAGCCCAACAAACTGTTGCTAAAATAAAAACTTGCTGCTCATATAAAACTGTCGCTCAAGAACAAAAAGAATATTTGCTAACCATGAAAACAGGTATTTGTTACCAGCTTTATTCAGAAGAATTACTTGCTTTGACATGGATAGACCGATGGGAGAGGAAACCCTGAAACATGCTGGGGTTTGAGGTCTCATTCCAGTCATGACATGCAAATGTTTTACACTCACATCATAATAAAATGACGAACTTAAACCTGCTCCACTGCTAGCAGGTGATGGCAGCATTACAACACTGCTGCGATGCCATGTGGTACACTGCAGGACATTTAGCAGTGGTTTCCGTGCATTTGCTTGCAATATTCCTTCATTGTATAACCCTGAAATACTTGTTTAAATGTCACTCTAAATCCTCGTACGGCCTGCCATTACTCAACATCTCCCCATGAGGTTGAATGGCTATGGATAGTTTTACAATAGGTAATGCTAAGCCAAGCAATATGTCACGTAATTTACAAAACACCAACGTACGCCAAGAAAAAACCATGTTATTGTCCATCTGCGGTCAGAGCGTCGGCTTCCCACGAAACAAGGCTCCGGGGGCCAAATGTTGCTGGATTTGTGGCCAGGGCCACACTGCAGTTTGGCCATCACATGTGTCATAGATCTGCCCGGTCCCCCGATGGTGGAACAGTGTGTCCAGAGCTGGACTGAAAGGGAAAGCTTCCTGAGGTCAGGGGAGTATAATGCACTAGCTGGCTCTCAAATAAAACTGGTTTGTTTTTCTTAAAAGGAGGTTGAGGTTTTTGGGTTTCAGTCCATCACCCCCACACCACACCCCCTCCACTCCTCTCTGTTTGTTACAATGGAAGCCTTATGGCGGGTGCATTTTGACCTTTTTGATTTTAACACAAGGTGGTGATTGGCAGAAAACGTGTTTCATCGTGACTGGAGCTCTGGTTTGGCCTGCCTAAATGTCAGCTGTGTATGAATTTAGTAAAGAGTGCAGCGTGCATAGTGTCACTGTTGGAAAGGTTTTTGACATTCACAATATTAAACAGAATAAAAAAACATATTGTACATTAGACTGTTAAAAATACAAATTGCAAAGACAGCAGATTTGTCACAGGCCATTGCAGGTTCAATGGAGGGCATTTTCTATTTCACAAAAATGGTTCATTCAGCTTTAGAGAGGAACACAAATCTTGAAAACAAACATCCACCAAGACAAAACAAGACTGAAAAGTAATTTTTAGTCTTCATAAACAGTATGGTTAAAAAAAAAAGAAAGAAAATTGAGTCATCTCATTTTATAAGGTCATCCATGAGAAGACGTTTGTTGTTTTTCTAAGCTGTGTTACAGTCAGCAGCTGGAAAAAGAAGAAATTATGGGGAAGAAGCTGCATTCAATTCACACTGAGAGATTACACTCAAGTGTGAATGTACTCTGTTAACCTGCAGATAGCACACATCCAAAATAGTTAAAGCTCATTGGGTGTAATGGTCAGCAATGGTCAGTAATGGCCGGTGGTTTGGCGGGATCTGCTCCTCGTTACACAGCTCTTCCTGTCCACACACATACTGTATAATAAAGACTTCCTCAACAGATTGGAAACCACTGCGCTCTCACCAGCACTCTTGAGTTCCTCTTTCTCTCTCTTCCCCCTCTCTCATTCTTACTTTCTTTCCCATTCTCTTTCTCTATCTCGCTTTTTCCCTCTACATACTGACCTTCCCAGGCTGGCCTGGGTCTTTATATTTCAGGCTTTGAGGCTACATCTGAAACAAAAGCAAAATTATGGGTCTGGTTTGGCTTGACGAGAGCGCAGTGACCCCGGCATGTGGTTTTCTTAGGCCAGACCAGAGAGAGGTGAGGTGGGGAGAAGAATTTGTGTGAATCTAGCTGTGTATTTGAAGAAAACCCTAACCACAGCTAATTTGAATGTGTCATTAGCAGGAGGGGGGTGATCTAAACTTGGGCTGGCCAGTGATGGAGTGAAATCCACATACTACCGAAGACACCACTTGTTTTTTCCTTTTTTTGTTGAGAGATTTTCAGGGGAACACAGAGGCCATAACCTCTAGAGTAAGCTCACTACTTGTCACCTCATAAATCTTCTCACCTCCTCAACATTTGTCCAAGTCGTGAAGCTGTTTCTTCTACTATGACTTCAATCACTTCGCCATAATGTGCAAATCCAAACCTAATGGGTATGGGATGGATTTTCAATATTGCATCCATGAAAAACATGTTTAAAGAACAATCTTGTTCCAAAGTCTGCAGCATGACGTCCCATTGTTGGTATACATCAAAGAGGTGTAGCAATAAAACACATATAAATGGAGGACGGTGTATTTTGAGACCTTACGCAGATGGATCACCCTAAAGTAAAACAATCGGTGAAGAAAGCTCACAGTTTCTTCCTGTGTCTCTTACAGTTTCCTACAGTGGGCCTGCATCGTACTGTGTGGTCTTGAACCCTATTTAGACCTAGTGGGTGACCACTGTACAATTAGGTATGCCATGTTTCACAGCAGCAGCAGAAAGTGGAATTCCTGTCAATGGAGCAGACCTTCTCATGTTTACTGCTCACATACTCTCCCTACCATTCATGGCACTGCACCCAACCTGGCTTATGGTTGATTGTATCATGCAGTATGAATAACACAATTATAAAACCCCATAAGACACTCCGTGTTTATGTAACTGCAGATCCTCCAAGGGAAGGACTTACAACATGCAAGGATGAAAGTTGATGCCCCAGATGGCAGTTTTTCGAGCTAACAGATATATGTTTCTTGGCTTAAAGGTGTTTGACACAGCTAATTTAAGGATGACATGATTTCATGTCGGAGGGAGAAATAGGTCAGCGTCTCGTAGATTCTCCTGATATTATAGTTGTATACATTTTGTTAACATTTTCTTTGAAGGCGATGTCTATAATGCATACTTATAATGCGTTCTGTTTGTAAATACAGTAATATGAACTCATAAATAATTATAATGTGCTTTCAATAATAAAAGCACATTATAAAGCATTTTAAAATGACTTATATGGTCAAGTACAATATTTCATAATTCCTGGTCTCTCACTGCCATTGTTCCTGCATTATAAACATATTTACCTCGGCCAAGGAGGTTATGTTTTCACTGGCATGTCTGTCTGTCTGTTTGTACACAAAATAACTCAAAAAGCATGAAAATTTAATGTTCAAAAACAATGCAAAACGCAGTCTTTATCAAAATCAATGTATATGGTAACGTTCAAAGTCGTTCTTATTGTTTAGATGCCAAGAAACGACATTAACAGCATTACGCCTGTTGAAATATGCGTACATTAGCTCGGAAGTATTAATTCCATGTTTTTCCGAAGACGAAAGGATGATATATTGCACCAACCAGAGAGGATTTCATCAGGTCTTTAAGAAGACAATGTCAGCACCATAACACAGTCTGGAAGTATTCTGGTTTGCACTTTTGTGGAGAAGTCTTTGGCCAAGTATTCAGCGTGTTTATAGATTTCCTTCAGTGACTGCTGATAGATGACAGCTAAGGACGTCCCCAAAGACATTCAAGATAATCTTGTTTTTAAGAGGTTGGGGGGCGAAATAAGGAAAAAATGAACAACAATGGAGAGAAATGACATTATGGTTTTAATCTCTCGAACCAAATGGTGCCATGCTTCATTCATAATGGTGGAAAGGAGACTTGAAGCATTGGAGTGTAAAGGGAGGTCTTATACCCATGACTGTTTGAAAAACCCAGCAAAAAAGCCACAGCTCTCGGATTCACATGTTAAAATCATTACAGTGTAAGACCCCTTACCACTGCAACCATGCCCTAACGAGAAATCTATCCATGCTGCTGCTCGCTGAGTGGTGTTGGTGGGAGGTTTAGTGACAGACCCTTGTGTGAACTACTATTGCTTCATCACCCTGCAGTCCAATCGCACATCCTTGAGATTAAGCTACAGAGGCCTCCACGGCCGCTTAGCAAAGGCCAACCGAACGCGATGGCTTCTCAGAATCCACAATGCGTTCAAACTGGGCTTTCTCGCTCTTTTCTTCAATTACCATACCACACACACAGTCCTTTTTAAAACACAGCCGCTATCCATAAATTGTAGAAACCATTGACTGATTGGCAATGAGCTCTTTTTCAAATAAAGAGCTCTCTTAAATCTACCTACTTTTGTTGCTCAAGTGGTCATTCGAGAGTGGGAACCTTGACAGTCTGATGAGATCACAATATATTTTACAGCCGATTCCTCTCTTGAAACACGCACTCTTTTAGTCCTTGACCCAATATCAGCAAGACATCTTAATGTCAAATTTATCCTCATAAGTTTAAAACTTATTCTCAGCCTTTCCTTAAAACAAATGGATGGCTTCCTGGCAGGTCCATGTGTTGGACAGTAGTGGTCCAAAGAGTGACTGGTGGTCACAGTCGGTACCACCCTCTTCCCACACTTGGTGTCTAGGCAAGTGGGCACTGGCCAGAACGTGCTCTGGGTGAAGGGCTGTGTGTGGTCCATGGAGCTCCCACGACAGTCCAGTGTTGTCCAAAAGAAGGCCAATGCCAAATCCACAATGTACGTAAAAACGTAATAACATTTCCTTGAATTCGGGAAATCATATTTTGAAGAATATACAAAAGGACATCTACTCTAGAATATACTGCAAGTATTTTCCTTGGATGTTTCAGTGTCTCTGTCAGAGTATTGTGTTTCTTGTCCTATGAAAGACACTTTTTACACCACCAAGATACAATAAGAAACAATTACCACTTAGGAAAGCATTTGTGTTTAGTCCTAATAGACATGGAAAGAAATTACTTCCACATTATGATGATAATTAATTCAGTAAATGTGATGATAAGACAGAACAATGGAGCAGACTTTTACGATGACATTTTCTGGGCTGAAATACTTGTCCCCATAGTCATGTCTCAGAGGAGATGGCAAAGGCTGCTTCTTCATCTTGTGCGTTCCCCAGCACACAGCGGGTCTGCTCTTAATTGTGGCAGGGAGAACATCGGCAAGACTCATTCTATTCTTCATTTCATCCCACAGACACACCAGAAAACAGCTAGTAGTTTCTGCAAGCTTCATTTTCCACGGGAGACAGCCACAAGCCCAAAAAAGCAAAGCGCAATGTCATCACCCAGGAATCCAAGAAATACCAGAAAGTCTGAGTTTTATTACAAAAATCATCTGTGAGCACAAACAAATGTGGAGCACAAACATGCCTTTTAATTGAGAAGGCAGATGGTCCCATCGCGGGCGGGACGGCAGTGAGAAGCGACTGTGGAAAACAAAGCATCCGCGGCGACCACGACCCTCCATTTCTGCCGCTCCAACTGGGAGACAGGGTCTGGGGTTGGAACCCACAAGACTCAAACAGAAATCACCATTGTTGCCTCAGCGAGACACACAGACAGACCAATTCACAGGAACAAGTTGTATTGGGTTTCCGGGTGGGAATGTTGTTTATCCACTTCATCATCATTGTTGTGTTTGTCTTCTGCTGTTTCTTTGATAGCTTTGGGAATGAAGCCACTTCCAATCCCGACCTGAAATCCCAAATGCAAAGAGATTCTGGGGGAACAGTTGGCTAAAACACAACATTTACACTGAAATAAACACAGCAAAGACTCTGGAAGTGATCATCATGTAAAAGCTCATTTCTCGGTAGTCGCAGTAATTTGAGGAATTCTACTGGTTGAAAATGTGGTAAGTGATTCCAATAACATATATGAAAATGTTTTCTGTTGGCTGGGATTATAGTGAAGTATTCTGAGGAACTAAAGATGCCTTCCCCTCCCAGACTGATCATAGTAACTGGATCCTCTGTTTAATAGTTTGCTGTAGCAGGGGACTGACTGAGTGGTTTCCATTCCGCTGGGCTGTAACCGATTGTCCCAGTGACCACAACAAAGGGTAAAAAAGGAAGGAGGGTGAGGGGATAGGGAATAACTCGGGGCTCTGTATGGATTGGAGAACCCTGAGATCAATGACTCAATGGCTTCCAGAGTCTCCTCCGGCTTAACTACATTTTAACCCTAACCTTATCTGTAGCATCTGCTTCGTCCTTACCACACACAACAAGTCAAGGCTGTGTGATACATAGTTTGTATAACATCATCATACACGCAGGATATGGTGTATAACAACCGGTCTGGTTTCTCTGAACTTTACACTAATAGGTCGGAATCAAGAAAGCTTGATCTATTTAATTCACCCAGACATGAGAGGAAACAGAAAAAGACATCATCACAGCGGTCTACCAACAATGTAGGCCATATGTCCATTAGGGCAGGCATTTTGTTCTGTTTTGTGAAGTAGATGTGTGTGTTCACAAGGGTGACTGCTATGTCAACAGACGTATGGTGAAGAGACTTGTGATGAAGTGGCATTACGTTCACAGACCTGCTCCACGGGCGTCCATACTGTCGCGGGTAACCATTAACCAAGCCCACTTTGTGTGAATGACCTAGTACCAATGCAAGAAACATTATGATGGATTTCCCCAACCCTCTGAAGTTACAAAGGCAGAAACACCCTGTTGAAAAACAAAATGTGACATATTAATTATCATTGGCAATTGTAAGCTACGTTTAGTCACACAGAAAAGCTTCATGCCAGCGTGCCGGATTCAAAGGCCTTCCACTCATTAATATCACAGATGACCTTTGTCTCATTGCGGTTCCTGGAAACCTAAATCACCCCAAAGTCATGCACGGAGACGAATGGAGCGCTGAGCAGCCAGAGATACAAGGATATTAATGAGAAAGCAGGCATTGCGACTGTCACCAAATTAAAAATGTGCCTTTTGACGCCTTAAGTCCTTTTCCCCATGATGATGCCGCCGAACAATTGGATAATTAATTCCCTGAATCTCTTTTCTTCACATTTGAGTGTATGCAGAGACAGTGGTTTAGGAACAATGACATACAGATGTGCTCTGGATGATCGAGCTTTGCCATTATAAAAAACATAAATAGTATTTCTATCAGGAAAAAAAACATTTTTTTTCTCATTGAGCTCAGGCAAAAACAATTATAGCTTTTATATTGTCTCATAGCAGCTGATTTATTCTTCACTTCCCTTGTCAGACTGGTTCAGACTGAGGTTGTTAGCTGGCTCCTTTTTGTCTTATTCTAATCTGCTTCACATATGATTGTGGAAATTATAAAGCCGGCATTTTCTTCGATTTTGTATGTAATGTGTCATCCTACGTATCTCTCGGCTAACTCAGCAGCTAAAACCTGAATCATTACATGTTTTGTTGAGAGATTTAGTGCTGAATTACTGGGTGTGATTCTGACCACTGTAAGCAAGTGTCAAACTCAAAGGGCAAGTGCAAAGTAAGTTCGCCACAATTACATACTTGACACCTCAGATCAAAACATACAGTACGTAATGGTTCCCCTTGCAACGTAAAATGCCAAAATCCACTGACAACTCCCCGTGTGTGCAGAGCAGATCTGCTGTCTCCCTGTCAGGTCAGCGCTCCGAGACCCAAAGACATCCGAGACGGTGCAAGGTGTCCACCGAGGGGTGACAGTTGGGTGTGTGTACTCAGCCACAGACAAAACAACACTTTGGCAGACACAGCAAACTCCCAGCTCGTTTTCACATGCAATGAAAGCTCAAACATTTGAGGTCTGAGGGCCACTTATGTCAGTGAAGCCTTTAGGAGAAAGTCCGCTGTGAAATCATGGTCATTGTCAGAGTATAAAGCTCAAGTCCTCAAGGGATAAGCTTCGCCGCTGCACCAGTTTTTCAAAGTGCAGACAGCTATGACGTAGGTTTGATATGGGACTAGAATCCCCTTAAAATCCATAAATTTGTACTGAAACTTATATGGCAAACTGGATGAAGGCATATGAGCCCTATTATGGCAATACAATGCATTTACTTTAAAATATTGTGGTTTTCACTTAGAAAAAAGCAATTCAGACAAGCTCTCGTAGGAGTTTTCTTTTTCAAGAAACCACTTTTTGAAGTGTTATTTCCCATTATTGGATATTTAAATCTCACAGCTAGTGTCTCATGGACTGGGGATAGTTTCCTCAATAAACAATGTGCTTTTTCATCCTCATAAAGAACACATTTGTTTTAAATGTCGCAACAGGCAATAAAAGTTGACCAAATATGAAACAAATAAATGCCACGTTAAAATCACCCATTTCATTTCAGAAAAAGATGACTTTACAGTCTAAGGTCAGCGACTATTTTAGGTGGCCATCACACCACATTTATATGTGGTCAGATTTGTTTCCCTTCCTTCCCTATGATATGCATCCACTTTAGCACTATGGACGTCACAGTGTGTTCTGAGCTGCTTGTAACAACAGAGAGACTGCACGCTGAATTTTCATGAGTACAGTCTCGGTCTATATTCCCAAATGTGATTGATCCACTGTGTACTCTGGCAACAGGTCGAGTTCAGTAGTGGTTGTAAATGGTTACATTTAAAATCTGTAAGTTATGGAGGGGCACACTTGTGTGCTTTGTGTTTTTCTTTGGGTCAAGGTGGAGTCCCTGTATAATTGGTGGACTGTCTATCAACCTAAACCTCAAAATGTTTAATTGATTTAAGGGGAGGCAATAATAAGAGCCCCATATCACAAAGACTGTATGGAACTTGTCATAAAATATGGAGTTGTGGAGCCGATCATTTATGATCCTATTTTGGGTGAAGGTCCCAGAAGACTTTTCCGTAACATTCACATCAGATTCCCACATTGTTTTTTGTGCAATCCAACACTTTGTCAGGCTTAAGTCAGAATCTTATAGGCTTTTAATGCTGTACTATTTAGGTCCCAGTGGAATATATTTAAAAATGATAGGCATAAATTTCAGTGAGTTCAG
The DNA here is from genome assembly GCA_903364295.1 of Serranus cabrilla. NCBI lineage: Eukaryota > Metazoa > Chordata > Actinopteri > Perciformes > Serranidae > Serranus > Serranus cabrilla. The sequence continues at coordinate 200,051 of CAFUXE010000200.1, forward strand.
ATTTTATTGCAAAGTCTGTCCTACTGGATAGAAAGGCTAGATTCATGAGGGGATTTTTCACTGAAGAGTAAAAAAACATTGGTCTTTGGTTGGCTGTTTCTGCCATTGTAATGTAAGGTGGTGACAGTTGTCCAGGGAAATACATTGTTAAACCTCTCTGGCTGCACAGTGTTGTGCTGTATGTGTCTGCCATCTATTGGACTTCTATGAAACACCACTTTGCAAGTTCATTTAAAAGCCCAGTAAGAGAAGACTGTTTAACACAGGTGAAATGTGCTTTCTAAAACTGCTTATCAGTGGAGATAGTGAATTTTAATTTGATTATTAAGATTTATAGCATGAAAGATAAGATAGGAGCCAAATTTGCAATTATAGGCATCCAGACAAAACCTTCTCACATTTAAAAGACATAAATTAATCCATTATCTTTGTGAACATGAAATGTGCTCCAGAGACAAGAATCTAAGGGAGACAGCAGCAAAACCACATTAAGTTGGTAGTGCCTATCTACAAGAAGCATTTTTGTGTTTATGGTAATGAGGAACAGTGGTTTGTAAAATAGAGGAAAAAAATAAATACCCCCAAATTTATTAAAAGAACTCACTTATATCCTATAACATGTGTTGCGGTGGGAGCCGGGGTAGGACGCCAGGAAAAAGAGGGAGTGGGTGAGTGCAGGAGTCGGCCGAGCACGTGCCTCCTGAGGTCCTCTGGTCTCTGTCTGGGATCAGTCCGCCTCACCAACCCCTGGGCTAGACTCCCATCAGCCCCATACCCCGTCTGCTCCGGGCCAGACACCACCATGACCACTTGTATTGAGAGGCCTGACCGCCATTGTGCCACAGCAGAGTACACAAACAAACAGTGCAGACACACACAGGTCTGCTCCCCTGCCATTACGTCGACTCATCAAGCCCACTCGGTTTAGTCATACCGTAGGCTTCCAGTGCAAGCAGCTCCCTCTTGGCTTTGGATGGAGAATCTGGCAGAAGATATTTGCTCATTTGTCCCCACACATGTATGTGGTTTGGTAACGCTGCTAGGGACTGCTGCCCCAGCCTTTCTTACTGTCCAGATTCAAAGCCAGCCAGGCCTTTCCTGGGTAATGTCCTCCCACACAGTCTGACTATATGACTTTTTTCTTTGCTCATATTCGGCCGTTTACGTCCTTACAATGTGTTTTCTGAGGATTTTGGTGGACGAGCCAAAAACGTAGGCATTGTTTCGTCTTGCAAACTACTCAAGCTATTTAAAGTGTTTCTCCAACTATGATTCAATTGACAGTCCCTGATCTGACATTGATAAAATAGACCCGCATTTTTATTATATAGGCAATGTACAGATTGGTTTTTCCTCTTCAAACTTCCACTAAGAGAAATATGTTTAAAGGAATACTTCACCCCAAAAATGAGCATTTGTAATGTACCTGTGCAAGTTGTGTGACAAGTTTGTAGACAGATGGTTGGATATACCTTTGCGGTTGTTAAGAATGACCCCAAACTGCTTTAACTAGTCAAGATTTCAAGAGTTGTTTTTTAGAGTTCTCTGTGCAGCCATGCGAGAAAATTATGATTTTCTGCACAAACTCTAGATGAGTAATTGATATACAAAATCTGTTGGGAGTTAAGTAATCCTTTAATTCTGCTCAGTGTTTGCAATACAGCTCTTTGTGGAAATTATACTTGTTTTCTTATCTGCATAAAGTAAGAAAATTGTATTAGAAGCATTATAAAACATGTACTGTCTCAAATATTGGCTGAAAGTGTGGTTTTAGGATTCTGGAGTTCCAACACACACACAAATACACACACACACACACACACAGACATACATAGCATTTCTTCCCTCTTTTCATGTCGACCACAAGGCTGACCTGCTGGCCTCTATTTCCTCTGAAGAGGATATCCCCCTTCAGTAGAGGCTTAAAATCCATCACGGCAGACGACTTGAGATCCTGATGTATGCGCCTCCTCCACTATTGTCTTTGAAGCGTTTGGGAGGCTTTGGCAGAGCCCGGCCACAGTGATGATTACAGTCTCATAGTTAGGCCGTTACTGACATGCGCTCAGCTCACTTTCTGTCTGATGTCCCCCCCATGTTTGATGGAGAGAGGAGTTTTGGTTCACTGATAAATGTAATTAGGAATGTGGTTGCTGGTACCAATGACCATGTTCTTTAACTACTGCTGCCACCCTCTTCAGTTAGCCAGCAAAGAGGATTTTCTGAAATCTTACATCCCCCAGCTCCCAGCATGACAAAAAGACCACGAGTGAAACCCAAAGTCATCGTGTTTACACGCAGAATATCTTGAATGGAAGCTTGTGTACATCCTACCGTAACTCAACTGAGGGCAATCAGAGGACAAGCTGTCAATATACGTCTTTGCTGCCCTTCGACAGATATCATTGGGTTTAAATAAACAGAGCGTTCTAAATGTCACTAAGGAAACTGTCGTTCCACAGACCGCCATGAGTAAAAGTAAACTAAGATAGGTCTCTTTGTACGTCTCTCTTTGTTAGCTAATATTGACATGTCCAAATTATCGTAATCAAGTTTCCTGTCTCTGGGTTATGACTTCAGTCAGGATATTGCAAGTCATGATGATTTTATGAACAGGGTTCACCAAGTAGAAGTATTCTGAAGTACTTTATGCTAGCATACTGGCTATGAAAATGTTCATTATTCTCTAAATGGAGACAGAGTACACTTAAGACCCATCGACACCAGAGGGGAAATCAATCCATGGCTCTCAACTTTTTGTTGAATGAAGCCTCCTTGACAATTCAGTCCGTTAGCAAACAACAGGAAAATGTCTAACAGTTGCTGTTTGGTTTCATGTACTTTTTAAAAATCTGACAAAACAAAAAACTTTACTATTAAGAGGACAAAAGTGGATAAAAACATATATAGACTTGAGATATCAGCAGTTCCAAGGAAGAAAACTGAGCGATCCTTAAACTCTTTACGTAAGCATACGCATACGTAAACTAACTTTAAAAATACTAAGTCATATATTCAAAGTCAGTTTTAAGGTCAGGCTAACTTCATTTCTGTAAGTTAAGCAAAGCATTTGATGATATGCAACTGGCGTTGTAAAGTAATGTGGATAATTGAGAAAGCTGCGCAGTATTAAGTGTCTTAGCTTGCTAACATAAAGCTAACATTAGCTTGCTAACAGCTAGCTTGTAAAAAATTATAGTAATAATAATAAGTATGATGTGTGGCGCTCTGTCTCTATAACACACACACACACAGTGTTTAAAGATTGACACTCAAATGAATCATCATCATTTAGGAATTTACCTCTACACAAACATTGGGACTTATTTTGTCAAATAGATTCCCATATCCACTTCGAGACGGAAAAATTGGAACATTACGTCACATAAGAGAGAGGGACAGAGCACAGACAAGTACACCAATTAAAATGACAGACCCCATTCTGCCAGATGAGGTTTAAAATACTAAGTAAGTACTTATACACATTTAATGAACTGCAGCCTTCTAATCTTGAGCCTGCCAAAGGACCATCAACAGGCCAGGACAAAGAGAAATAATGGGGCACAACGAGAACTTTAATTGTGGTGTGAGAAGAATCTGTGGAAAACTGGACCGCTGTCTCGGTGAGCAAGTAGCGCTAGCTAACGTTACCTACTCTACGGCGATCTGACAGCAGATCCGAGGAAGTAGTTGGAGAAAATGACGGGGTCGCATCAATGCATGAGTTACAAATGGTCCTGATATCGATATTCCATCCTGAACTTCATCATATTTGGAGGGATATCATTCTTCCAAAATAACAACTTAACTGTTCACATAACTGTTTTTCATCACAGATGCAGCAGCTATCTCTTCAACTTTCTAGTTTTCTCACTGTATTTCTGTTACATTTTCACATACATGCATATACATATAATTTTTTATGAACTTCCTGAACACATGAGCTTGAACTCAGGCTCATGTGGTTTTTAAATGTTACTCGGAGGAAATACAAAAAACAAATACTGTAAATAAAATAGTGTTTATTCCATAGAAAAAATACCTCATCCAATGCATACAGTAAGAAAGGAAAAGTGAACGTTACAAAGGCTTATAATGTCATGAAAAGAATATTGTTGAATTTAATCATTGTATCCTTTAATGACCTTTCTAAATGCATGCACTTTCAATTTAAAAACTTTCTTCATATTTAGCTCTTTCATGCCGAATGCAACGCAGGAATGCACTTCAGGCCGAGCTTGTCATCAAAACAAAGTGTCGTGCTCTCATCAGAAGCAGCTTGTAGCCTTTCATCTCAGAAACTGTCAAAAGTAATCAAACACAACATTAAAACCTCGACACTGATCTGTGCATTGATATAACAAAACCAATGTGTACAGTGTTGACAGTGGGTGTCTTAGTACATGTGGTATAATTCTGCGGCCACCTCTCAGAACCAGAACTCGGAGACGAACACGTGGACGTTGACGATGTTCTGGCCGGAGTCGCCCTGAGTTGTCAGGTTGCGCATGGACAGCTTCAGTACTGTGGTCATTGGACCAATCAGAGACTTGACCTGGCGAACAACACCTGAAGAAGACAAAGAAAAACAACAATATCAGTGATAAGAAATAAACTATAGTATTTACTAAGACTATGGTACAATAATCGCCCACCTGTGACATTACAGCACAAACGCAACAAAGACAAGAAATGGTCTTAAATGAGCGAGTCATGAACTTATTATGAACTTTGATAAGTTTTACTGAAATCCATATCAATTTGTCAATTTATTTTGGGGGTATTTTGTTTTCCTTGTTGGTTGATTTACATGGTGGGATAAAGTTATTGTTTAACAAGTCACAAGTAAGTCTCGAATCTTTGCACTCAAGTCCCAAATCACAACAGACAAGTCCTGAACTTTAAATTTTGAGTACTAACCGAATCATAATGCCATTTGTAACACCATTAATTCGTTAAAGCAAGTTTCTTAAACAAGTCTTTTTTTGGTTTCCTAAATTGAGTCTAAAGCCATCAGATTTGTGACTGAAGTTCAAGTTATGTGACTAGAGTCCCAACTCTTCACTGATTAAAAGTAGTGATCAGCAATGATGAGCTTGTTTTTGTGTTTGTACTGCTGTTAGATTTAAAGGATCGGCCCTTAACATGTTTTCCCACTTACCCCTGATGGTATCTTGCAGAGCAGATAGTTTTGGTTTTAAGTACTGAGGTTTTGATGTAGAAATTGTGCTGCCATCCCAACTACAATAGAGAATAATGGCATTTTGCTGATTCTCAGCTCATTGAGAAATTACACGTCTTTCAACAGCAAAGTATCGTGTCAGTAACACTGTCCCGTCACTGGCTGTCCAAACCAGATGAGTTTCAGAACCATTCTACAGTCATCTGTCAGCTCTGTCAAATTTATATAGATTTTAATTTGATCAAATACAGCTGTCCACGTTGGATGTGTGAAGACTCGTGCTTTGTGGCTATTCTTAGGCCTCAGAACTATTTTCTTGATTCTGTCTTGATCGAATCTACAGACACAATAGTTGGCAGTTTTCACAGAGACTATTTCTTTGGTGTCAGTAATCATTGGAACTATTCTACCAATCAATCTCTTGAGGTGATAAAACTTGCCTAAATATTCAAATGAAGTGTTGTGTTAAGCTGGACTGTCCATGACCATCTGAATCGTGTTCCCCACTCCCACCTTCCACCCTCTCCATAGACAACAGACACCCTCTATCATGGTAAAACAGATGGGAGAATAAACATACTGCAACAGAACATTACTGAATGCCCGAGGAATTCATTGGGTGCTCTTTTTAAGTGAACATGCGATTACATGGAGAAAAAAATGCCAGTGTTTATACAGGCTGTCAGCAGGCCTTTTCTCTGCAGAGGGCTGGTGACATTTCAGCTCTGGCCTGTTTGAACAGCGGAGCGCAGTCAGGCAGCACAATCACCACACTGTCCTCCTATCACACCTTCAGCCTCCTCTGTCTTTTTCTCATTTCCTTTCCAAAGTGAGTCAGTGAAGTGTTCGAGCTTTTAGTATGATGATTCACGAGTTTAACTCATCGCGGATCAAAGTGACGACAGATCGCCGCCTTGATCGGTCTGAATTATGAGGCCCCTCTCTGTGGTACTCGTAATAAAGCAGTAAAACCCATTTGGTCGTCGTTCACCACAGGGCAGATGATGATCCATTATGCGCCATCCGCTGCGTCCTTTGGGACACTGGCATTGTATGATGGCAGATCCCCCCCACCCACTCATTCTCCTCCTTCTCTTCCTCCCCTCTCTACCCTTCCTGAGGGGGCCTGGTGTTTGTGGCACCATCACTGTGGCCCACAAGGGTAAATGAGTCCCATGTGTTTGATGGAGGGGAGCAGTCGCAGTCACGCGATACAGCCATGGAGGCATGCCTCCAGGAATCCATCTTTAACTCTGGGAGGGGCAAGCAATGGGAGCTTGAACCGCTGTCTCTCTCTCTCTCTGTCACTTTATTTTGCTCTTTCGTCCCTCTCCGAGTCGGATCTGTGGGCACACAACAGATTCCAGCAGATTCCGGCGATAAGCACTTGGACGAGTCCAGAATGGGGCCCACTTCGACCAGGGTTGCCCCCTTGTTTTGGTGTTTTGGGACTCTGTTGCGTAGTGACACTAGACGGAGGGGAGCGGGGCTGAGATTTTATTGTTTCCAAAGCGTCAGCGCCATCAGAAAGAGCTAACCTTTGCTTAAACCTAACAACAGCCGCAACATTAAGAGAATAACTGACATGGAAAAAGAGATTAAATTTTGAGTCTGAAAATGATTTTCAGTAAGCCAATCGAGATGGCACGCCACTCTGAGTTGACCAAAGAAAACTCAAAATGAGTTCAGGGGGTTCATGATTTGTCCGTGTGCTTAAATAAAACCAAATCGGTTCAAAAGCTTTAGTGGTGGGTTGAGCAAGCACGTAATGAAGATGAGTAAGATATTATGAGCACAATATGGACCACCGCAAAGACACATGGGATTCAGTCCACATTAAGGCTTATTTTTTTACTGCAGTAAGTGTGTCCTGTATCTAATGAGGGCTTAACACTCTATAAACAGGGTAAACTGCGGGTTAGTTTTCCACTGAAAATCCTAAAAAAATATTCTATGAAAAGAAGCTAAACAATCTCACCGCATGAAATAATAACGGAAACAAAGACACATATCGCATCTAAAGTGAAAATTTATTAAGGACACCTAAATAGTGCAATATGTGGAATGTGTTTGTTTGTTCTGTAAATTTGTTTGTGGTCTAATTAGCACGTTCAGTGGGTAAAACTGTGCTTTAGTAACGGAAATCCAGGGATAGTGGCCAATAGCTCCTCCAAATCCCCAAAGTTCCTCGGAGCTCAAAGTTGACGATTTGAAACTTAACAAAAAACACAGTTTAATTGTCCTCACCACAGGTTTTAGAATCTGGGATTCTATCTATAACAAACCAAGGGAACATATAAAGGGCATCAAGGTCATTGTAGTGATTTGTGAGAGTGTAAGAAACACCTCAATTGTGAAAACATGTTTCATACAACTTCTAGTCTTTATTTATGTTATTTTTTGAAGAGCCTTGAGGGCGAGAAAAAGGTAATTATGTCATTACAATGTGGGCCCATTTCTACACAAAGGAGCGTGATGACTTGATGTTTCCCTAAGCTTCCCATCAAAAGCACGGTGGTATCCTCAATGAGGGGAAAGCATCAGCTGACAGCTGGGCCTCAACATACTCACAGTGAACCTGAGGTGAAACCGCATACTCATCTTTAACATTTCATCCAGCCTGTGAGGCAAAAAGCCAGCAGCCACAAAACAGGTTGACTTTGATTGGCTACCATACCACCTGAGATTCATATAAATAAACACGGGGAAGTTTTCCAAACCCTCCAGCTGACAATTTGCCCTGTGACCGGGTTGCAAGGTCATGTAATCTGAGGCCCGAAGTTCCCGAGCAGGAGAAGCAGTTGTAGTGCTGGAAAGGTCTGTGGTGTCTTTCCATCTCACTGAGGTATCTGCCACAGGGTGCAAAGGTGGCCGCGCTGGCTTGAATAGCCACCATCAAACAAACAGCTGTACAATCTGTCCGCTCTCCAAAACATTCCACCACACCATAAAGTAGCCCCTTAAGTAGAAAATAGCCTTAAATAAATGAATGCTAGTAGCAGAGACACTGCCACAAAACAAAGTGAAGCAAATGCCAGCAGGCATTTGTCATCCTTCATGGCCACGAGCGCTGCAATATTGAAGGGTTACATGTAAACAGTACAATTTCTGGGTTTTCTGGTTTCTACAACTCAGCGAGGAAGTGTATGACAAAATCCAAAATGAACGGGTTTAACACCAGAGACAAATGAAAAATATGCATTGGCCTCACCACAGTATTGTATAATGACACACTGGTTGTGGCGCTATGCATGCTCACTGCAGTGAAACCATTGGAGAGGATCCAGGTGGTGTACTAAGTTCCAGTATGCAAAGAGGGTACTGGAGGGCATTCTTCAGCATCATTATGGCTATAACTGAGATATGTTTTGTATCAACCATATCGCTGAGGTACAGCTGCTGGCATAAATATAAACACGGCAAACAGTGGTTTCTTATTCAATTATTCTTTTTTTTACTGCCTGAAACATTTTTCTCCAAAAAGTCCATAAAAGCTAGGAGACATGCCAAAGACATTGCTAACTAGCTCCCTTGTTACCCTATTAGCGAAGCCACCAATTTCAGTTTTGATAACCCGTCAGCATGGCTGAAATATAATCCATTCAAATTGCCAGCATAACCCACTGTACAAAGGCTGAGTGCACTGCAGCCCCCTCGGGTACCTGATCTTGTGTTTATGGCCTGGTCAATGGTCACTGGTACAAAATGGCCAGTCAGGTCAGGCTGTCCAAACATAACTCTGACCACTCCAAAGAGGGGGTGGGAGCCCTGCCTGCCCCTGCTCCGAAAAGGCCAGCACATGTGGCTTGATATTTTAAGGTCAATTAACAGCGAGTCATACGTACAGATCTCTCAAATGGCCCGTGGGTCATTGTTGGACAGTGTCGCACGCTGGTTAGTGACATCATCGAAAAGCAGCCGTAGGGAATTGGTTGGTTCTTTTCTTGGACTTTTCTGTTTTAGCAGTTGTGGGCCGGAGCAGCTGAGATGACATAACATGCACCATTATCTTTACCACAACCTTTGCACTATATTACAATTGACCTTTCAAAGCTAAGACCCATAACTAAGGAGTAAAATATAGACTTGACACTGTAGACTAAATGGAGAGGATATGAAAACCAGCTTTGTTTGCATTTTAAATCAGGATTTTATTTTATACTCTCCAGCTACATTATAAATTGAACAAAGTATACAGCATCTTGATAAGCTGTTTAAGTACTTTGCTATCTATTCTGGCATGTAACCACATTAATTAAGTGAAATGAGCTATTACCTAAACAGAGTTACATTTTCTTAAAATCACAGCGGCAGACAGCAAAGAGTTATGACAAGAATAAATTAAATAGATCACCAAACCGAGGGAGATAAGTGTATCTGATGAATTATCAAGACAGTTTTATTGCATGTAATATGTACTATATGTGTGCATATCTGTGTCTTTTTGAGCGTGACATAGCTGCATCGCTATCTCTTCATCAGTACATTGGTGGTGGAGGACCACCCGGGGGAGCGTTGTGGGGTTGTTGGGTGGAGAAGACCCTGTTTTCATTAGCTGTACTAATCTCTTGTGGGGCAGACAAGGATTCCTTATGGGCTTGGCGCGCTCTAGTGGGCCCGCTGCTGCCATGTCATGATTCATCCAAATGACAGCCGCTCAAACGGAGCGAGTTGTCTGCTTATCTACGCTTGCTGTCCTCAGCTCCTCACCAGCACAGCCACAAGCCAGAGCCACAAGCTCCACTGGCTCTGAAGTAGTCATGTCTCACACAGTAGGCTCACATTCCACCAGCCGCTGTGGACGGCTGCACTGACGACCATGACTACCTGCACAGAGACAAACTGTCCACTTCCTCTTCCATTCATCTTACTGTCTGGCGCGCTGGCTGCCAGCTGCCAGTGGCAATGCAAACGGTATTTATTCTCTGCACAGGATATAAACCGCAAAGGCATATTTCCACCTGCATTTCAAAAACGACTGGAATTTAGCTGCGGCATCTTAGACTTACAGTTTCTCCACAGGATGGGTTTGATTCATGAAGAGAGGGTTCTGTATTATCTGTTGCTGACCAGTAAGATGAACATAAACACTACATAAATCAGTTTTTCCTGCTGTGAAGAATTAGACAGCAGTGATTAATGGTACTGTAAAATTCCATGACAAATAATTACTCATGGAGAGGAGTCATATGGACACATTCAAGGGTTGACTAAACATGTGCTGACTGCTTGATTCCACAGTTGGCTACTTCTCGTAATGTACATTTGATTTACACACATTGATACCAGTCAACCAGCTGGCCGACTCAAGTAAAATCCCAAGCCGCATAATGGTGTAATATAGAGGTACAGTCATTTTTCCCCACCATTGACTGTATAAATGAAGTAGCAGTAGCCAGCTTGCAGTAATCATCTTGGTTTTTGGAGCCAGAAGTGACCATATTGGGACGAGTGGGTGGATCTGACTGAAAACCTGAAGACACTGTGCACACCTTTAATACCAACAACCTTACTGCAACTGGCTCCTTGCTAGGACCATGCAAAGTTGCTACAAACAAAGTTAGCTTTTATAATTCGTGATAAATGGAAAAAAAACAAGTTCAAAGCTTGAAATGTACACAAACCCATGGATACACATTGCTAACCCTATTACCCTAAATGGGATCCTAATTTACTAAATGAACAACATGCTGTGTGGAAGAAGACTTTAAACTTGTGATTGAGTCCATTAGAATTATGTCTATTGTGGTAATAAATCAAGTAAGAAGTAAGGTCATGTTCTCATAGACTTCTATACAGTCTGACTTGTTTTTGCACGCAGTGGAGTCACCCTCTGGTGGCCACTTTAAAGGATGCAGGTTTTAGTGACTTCCATGTTGGTTTCATTTTCAGACCCGGAGGCTATGTCCACGTTTTTTATTCAGTCCATGTTCCCGACATAAAAATACAACCACTTAGTAACAGATGAAGAAGAGCAGAAACAACTCATGCACATTCAAGCTAAAGCAACACGAGCCTGTGACGCCCTCAGTGGGAGTGGTCAAAGACAATATTGATCCCCACTATGATGTATGTCACCGAGAGATAATAAAACAGGGGAACCACCAGCAGTTTATCAGAGGCAGGAGGCTCAGCCCATGCTTCCTGCAGAGACCACAGGGCCAGTGTTTTCAAAGGGAGGACCATCCACCTGCTGACTGCCAAAATCAATCATCCCATTATCAGCCCTGTTCAAACAACCTGTCCCTAATCAGAAGTGGATGACAGCGTTAACATGAGTAATGCATTCCTCCACTGCTTGTTATTCCAAATATGTGTATGATGTGCCACAAATGTTGTTTTTGTTGTGGGGATGATATATCTCTCTCCTGCTGCGTGTCTGCATACCTGCAGGGATTTTTGTGTGGTCGCTGCTGTGCTACTGTGGTCGTCATGGGAATCTGTAAGTGTGAGATTGGTTCTGATCATGTTTTCCGAGTGCTGAGCGCCTGTTGTGTTTGCACAGATGCATAAGGCTGTCAGAGTTGTCTTCCAGATGTGACAGTGCTGGGAAAGCCAGTGATGGATGACCAGGAACTAGGAAAGAGTGGTGCAATTCTTACACAATTTGGTGTACTGTCAGCCTCTATGTGTGTGTGTGTGTCCACATATGTCTATGCAAACACATGTCTGTGTGTGCAGTCAACTGGTTTTTAAAAGAGAGAGTAAGTGAGCATAACGGAAAAGAGCGTCAGCCAATCAAACCTTTCAAGAATCCCATTTTCAAGTAAGCAATGGATTCTGAGGATTCCTAATTGCCTCTTTTGTCCCTTTCAAAAACACAAGAATGGGCCAAAAATAATGGCCAAAGTTAGTTTGAGTTCACGCACTTGTTCATTAGTGGAGCCTCAATGTCTGCTACTCTTCACATCCCACCAAGCTGTAATACCACTGTTGGAGACACTGGAGATACTGGAAACTAAGCTTCCTTAAGTGACACGTCAGCGAGCCTCATACAATGGTTACGCAACAGCAGCATCTGTGGGCCAAAGCACCAGCAGCACAACCCACTAAATAAAACCAAGAGGGCCTTCATCGCACCGTGGACGCCACACTTCACGGCGAGCAGTCAGTGACCAAAGGCTCCAGTGCACAGGGCCTCAATTTGGATATGTGATGGGCAACTGGTGCTAACATGCAAGAGCTGCATCCAATAAGCATCCAATGGGTTTGGGAGAGAAGTGGCTCCTCACAAACAGGCCTTTCATGTGGTCGTCAGTTTAAGTGCTCTAATGCTCGGCGAGACACTGAGGCCTAGCGTGGGGAAGTGGAACAATACATTTAACCACATGAAGCAAAGCGCCCAGGATTACTTCTGCACATATTTTCTCTCTCTCTCTTTCCTCTTTCATTGAATCACAGTCTCTCACTTTGTCTTTCTCTCTCTGCAATTTTACTCTCCCTCCCTCCCTCCCCTCGCACACACACACACACATACATACTTGCCCTTGCAAATGAGCACCACCATAAACAGGGAATTTCTCCTAAATCCTCTTTACACACACGCACACAGACACACACAGTAGACGATATATTACAAAATAAGGCTTATCGCTCATGCAGAATTACACCATTGTGCATTCCAACAAAAACATGCTATTATAAGATAGTACAATATGATTATAACTTCTTTAACAGTGATTTTTGTGAATTATTGCTGCTTTTTCTCATGTCGTCGTGTGTGAATTTTCTTTCGGTAAGCGCACGTGTTTCTGCACAAGTGTACAAGAGAGGAACATTTGCATGCGCCCACAATCCAGCATGAACCAGTGACAGTCATGCACTCTCTCCTCCTCCCTCCCTGCTTTTCATTCTGTAAAGACAGATGTGCATACTGATGGGCCATCCCTTCATCCATCAGCGAGAGAAGAAGACGCTGTCCTTATGCTACCGCCCTGCCTGCATCTCTGCAACAAACCAAAACAAAAACACCTAGACAGGCCCAACATTGTGTCATCCCTGGGCTCACAGCACCCTCATCCTCCCAGGGCCAAGGCTCAGCTCAGCTCTCCCACAGGCGTGCAGCAACCTTGGGTCACCACCAGACTAAAAGATGGGAATGGTTTCTCCCCAAACACGTGTTGTTGTTACACACCAATGGAGATGGTATCTGCTGCTCCTACTTGAACTAGTGCAGGGCTCCTTTCTGCATGCTGGCGGTGGCTGAACAGGTAGTTACAATGAACTGCCTGTCAACTGCAATCACTCGCGCACACGAGCATGTGAACACACAAGTGTAGATTTATGCGCTCTATTCCTGTACATTCGGACCGCCGTAACTTATTGTGGAAAGTAATGATCTGCTTTGGATAAGCGTAGCCGTAGATAAGTGAATTAAATGGTACTTTGTTAACCACAAGACTGTGGAAATCGATGCCAAATATTTGGTGAGACAGAAACAAGCCTTCGTCTGTTTCAAAGAGCCACTCAGAGGACAAGTCTCAAAAGACACAGACATAAGACAGCCCCCATGAAGATGATGACAGCTACATGATGCCACAACACTGCAAAGACCATAACGAGCTGTGTCAGATGTACTTATGTCAGAGCGTCCAGACAGTCCTTATGGGAGTTTTTTTGTCCTTCCTCAACGTGCACATGTGAGTTAGATTTGTAAAAAAAAATACAACACGTATATTCATGCATTTCAAAATAAGATATTAGGTAAGAAAAAACTGCCTCCTTTGTGGAAAAGAAAATGCCATTTCCAGTCCGGAGGCTGTCAGCTGCATGTTAAAGCTGCTTTTGTCAAATGTTTGCACTAGTTTGGTTCATCCAGACTTCAACACACACACACAAAGTAAAACCCCTGTACTCACCCACATACATCCCATTCTCTACCCTCTTGATGATGTCGAAGGCGTTATCCACGTTGCCCTCCAGAATGTCAAAGTTGACGTCGTAACTGCCTAAGTGATAGGTCCCGTAAGCCGGCACCGTGGTTCTCAGGAAAACAATCTCTGTTGGAAGATAACAATTAGACACAAAAAGCTTTTGGAGCCTAAACCCTCATAATCACACTGGGATTGCACCGCCAATCCAGTGCCAACTCTTGCCTCTTGCTTTTCTTTTTCTTTTTTTTTTCTTTCCGAGAGAAAGACAATAAAATGGGAGATGGAAAGGTCTGTGTTTATTGTACACTGAGAGGGTCACAGGAAGGTTGAGGCTTTTCAGTGCTGTTGTTCAGCTGAAGGGCCTCGAGTCCTTTACACCCCGACTCAGAGCTTATGAGAAATGACAAGAGCTTAACTCCCCGTGACGTTGAGCATGAGTGTGTCTGAAACATGCACTGCATGCCAGCCAATAGATGCTTGTCAGCTGTCACTGTCTGCGAGTGATTACCGTGGTTACTCATATCCAACCAGCATGGCACTTACTCTCTGGTGTGGGCCAGCCAAGCCCGGACTGCATGGAGAACATCATGGAATAACTAATTTGGAGGTCAGAGGTAGTCATATGGATTCTGACAACTGCAGGGAAATGCATTTAATGGGAGCTCTGAGATTAAGGGAGATAAAATAGAGCTAAAGAGAGGGGAAAAAAAGGCTGAGGACCGCATTGACACTAAAAAACCACAAGTTATGATGCTGTCTTCAAATTCGTTGTTTCCAAAGATTTTAACAGGACGATCTGTCACAAAATGAAGCCTCAAATATGAGCCTTTCAGTGTTGGTGAACATTTAAAGCAGAGGGAAACACAGAAGAAACGTTGGGGAGCTTAGATAATCAGTGATTTTTAAAGCATTGTGTTAAAGCAACAGTTAAATATTTTGGGGGAATATTCTGGAACAGAGAAATAGCTTCTCATCAGCACTTCTAAAGCTCAATTATTCATGCAAATTGTTTGTAGTCTTTTCTAGGTTTTTGTATTAATCACTAAAAGCAACAATCACCCCAAATATGGGTGTGAGCAGTTTGCTGTTGAGTTTTTTAAATGTGTTTTTGATTGCTTTGAGCACCACAGATGCAGTGCTATAAAGTTGCATTTTATTCGACAGCAGGCAGACATCTCTGCACTCTGCAACTCACACAGAAACAATCTAGACTGATAGGATAGCGCTAATAATAATAATACTAATTATAATATATAATATATAATATATATAATACTAAAAATAATAACTGTCCCTTTAACGTGTTTAGTAGTGAGCTCTAGAGGTGCTTGTACTGTAGATGTGTTATAATACCTTTGGACAGAATCAGACAAACTATTATTTTAAGACATATAAACTTTTAAGACATAAGGTTTTATGTTTTTTTTGTCCATTTAAAAAAAAACACATCCGGATGACTCAAAAATTCCATTCATTACAATGCATATTAAACATGGATTTGTACCTACCCTCTGGTTTTGTGAACTCCCTGAAGGTGGGCAAGGAGATGAAGGTGTGGGACACTGAGTGCATGGGGTCCAGAGCACAGGCGACGTCTTTTGGCTGACAGGTCTTTATACAGCGGATGGTGTCAGAGCGTACGAGCCTCTGCTGTCTAAAGGAGAGAACAAAACACACACAAAAAGGAAAACACAAACACACACATGGCCTCTGACCTTTAGGTAATGTCTTTATAAAGACTTCAGAGTCAACCGCTTATGGTTTCTAGGGCTCACAATAACAGGGCATCCTTGGGAGCAGCCCACTGCGTAATCAAGAACTCAGTGGGACCACTCCAATGGCCGCTACACAAACAATATCTGAACAAGACAGCAGGGATACTGGAAATAGCAGTCAACATCAAAAACAATCAAATTCTATGTGGTTTGGAAGAATAATAAACCAACAATGGCCAAAGCTCATGCCGAAGCCAACCTTTGTAGCTTGTGGAGACTAGCGCTGCCATTGATGCTTTTCTGATGCACTATTTCAAGCTGTGTGGGAAATGAATTACTACACTCACACAGAATGATCCACAACCTGCTCAGGAAAATATTTGGATTTGCTGAGCATCCCCGGCTTCACATCAGATAATCTCTTGAGGAGGATTTATGGGGCAAGGGAGTGTTCTAAAAGACTAAATTGTGAGCAACATGACGAGACAACTCCCCAGCCTCTCCCCAGGGCAGCTCTCATCCTATTATTTAGGGCTTTGTTTATTCCACAGACTAATCAGTGACAGGTCGGAGGGAATGGAGGGCCTCTGCTGGCTCCTAAGGCTAACGCCACCTGAAGTATCGCCATTCACTACCTGTCTGCTCCATAAGACTTTGAGAGAAGTTTCTAAGGCACTAACAACCTCATAAATCAAGACTTTGTCTTTGAAATGATGAGAAACTCGTGATCACGAGAGAGCTATTGAAACTAAATAAAAGCCTTGACTTTGACATCCAAGATGTTAAATTTAAGCTCGGTTTTCACAAAGGAGACATGTCAGTACACGGTTATATTGGGTTATGAAAACAGCCAAGTTGCCATGTATAAGTCCAGTTAATGTGCATGGCAGCCATATAGCCACATTGTGAGTCATGGGCCGTGG
This sequence comes from Serranus cabrilla, assembly GCA_903364295.1. Classification (NCBI taxonomy): domain Eukaryota; kingdom Metazoa; phylum Chordata; class Actinopteri; order Perciformes; family Serranidae; genus Serranus; species Serranus cabrilla. The sequence goes on from CAFUXE010000200.1 coordinate 216,744, forward strand.
ATCTCTGGCGCTCCTCAGGGGACCTATAGGCTGCAGCTCAAAGCACAGCCCCAGCTTGGGTTGCAGGGCTGCTTCCATGGAGAGCGAGGAGAGAAGCCCCTGACAAAAAGTCAAGCCACCACTGGGTAGGGGCTTGTAATTAGCAATTAGCGGGTGGGTCCAAGTTTTGCTTTGGCCCACGCCAAACCCACAAAATGTTCTCCTAGTTTATAATACCACGGCCTGAGCTGCAGAAAGACCCGAGCGGGGCTCTAGAGGACGAGGTGAAAGCTCTGTTGGGGTAGAGAGCAAATTTACGAGAAGATGATGACCCAGGGTGAACTGCCCCCTTACACACAGACGGGCACTTCAAAGCAGGGGCAGCAAGTGGAGCTAATTACAGCTCCACATGTGTGTTTTAATGCATGTACATGTCTGCACCGAAAATACCTAAATGTTCATTTTTATTTGTGCATATGTGCCTCTGTGCATGCAAACATGCCTGTGTATATGTATGTGTGTTTGCGTGTGTGTGTGCGCGTGCATGCACAAATGAACGTCTTCTTCATCTCCCCCATGCCTCACGTGGCCCAGCCCAGGAGAAAAACCCCAATACTTTCAGACCAGAAAGAAAAACAGACTTTTTGGATGAAAGTCCTCTGGTCAAGCGTAGGGCCTTTTATTTTTTTGGTAATTATTATTTATAGTCGGCACATTGATAACGCCCCAACACAAACACTGCAGGGCATCATTCATTCTGTGCGCGGTGATGTTGCTGCACCACAAATTGTTCAGACCACCGGCCAGAGCCCAGAGCCCCATAACTCAATGTCAAAGGGGAGGAAAAAACCTTCTGTGCACCACTATGTTCTTATTTTAAGGATATCCCCACTAGGGACCAAGTGCATCCTTACTGGCCTGACAGCTCAGGACAGGAGGAACCTAGGACATCTGAATTTACAGTTATTATAAGCCACAGCCCTCGGGCAGCAGCCTCACAGCATGTCAAACTATTTATACTCTCCTGCTGGTGCACATTTCCCTCTCCTTTGCCACTGCATCCCATCGCGTGTCACTTACTCAGCCTTCATTTGGATTATCTGTCTGCTTTGGGGTTTACACCCGCAGTATGCAGTGGAAATCTGTGCATTTCACATTAAGCCTAAAATGTAATGGGAGCTAAAGAGATGTGCATGAAAATAACTGCCAGAGAAAGACGTATTTGCGGTGCAAGGTAACTGATGTTTGGGAAGTGGGTGTAACAATGCATTAAAAGACCCAGTCTGGCTCATATTTTACTGGAATTTGGAGGTGTGGAATTACTTTATGAACATAATAAATAGTGAAATTTGACATATATGCACATGTAGTATATTACTATAGTGTTTGATTTATAGATCGGAAATGTGACTTGTATGTGTCTCTTGGCTGATGCTTCTATGTTGATTCTACTGATTCTGGAAAACTTTAAAATAATCAGATGCTAATTGATTAAATTATTCCTAAAATGTGTTGTTTTCCAGTGTTAGTATATGACCTTGTGTATAAATGCTTCCTTTATGCTATTGTACAAGACATCAGCATGTATGAATGGATTTCCTCTTCACTGAAGCTGTTGGAATAATAGTAACATGAAACTATGTGAGGAAGTCTTCATGCCTCCATCTGTGATTTGGCCTCAAATTCCAGCTGCTCCCTTTGCTGTATTCGATTAAACCCCACAATGCACCATTATCAAGAACTGGATTTGACTTGAACATGTGTTATTTCTATTTCAATTTTAATAGAAAACTGTTCATCCAACACATAAACCATAAAATACTGCAAAACGTCCGACTTTATCATGCAACCATCATCAAATTACACTCAGTTGTAGGCAGACATGGGTCGTTACCGTTTCATGACTTACCCTGACCTAGAACGCCACCTAGCGGCTATCACGGTGCCTTACCTCCAAGAAGATACATTCAATTGGACCCAATTCATACGGCTGAATAATGATCCTTAATTCTAGTGTTAAAACGCTGATTATGTAAAATGTTATAGGACTAAAAAAACTGTGCTTCTTTCTTTTGATTTGGTGTGTTGTATTGATTTTTCATAAACACTCTTAAAAATGATGTGTCATCCTTAACATGCAGGTCCTAGTTTATTACAAATAAAAGTGAAGTGGTAGAGACAAAGCTGGATAGTGACACTAGAAGCCTGATAGTCACTGTGCTTTGTGGTAATTTGATGCATTAATTTTAGTAAAATAATAGGCATTTACAATAGGAAATTGACATTTTAGAGAATATACTTCAAAATACATTCACTTTCTTGCCGAGTTAGAGCCAGGCTAGCTTTTTAATCTTTATGCTAAGCTAAGTTAGCCAGCTGCTGAAAGTAGCTTCTCTTAGCAAACAATATTCAAGTTGTATTAATTTTCTTATCTAGACCCCAAAATATCAAACGATTTATTTAAGAATATACATTCATTCACAAGATAAAGTAAAATTGACTTTCTTGTTAAAGTCCAAATTTATTCTCTATTTAAAAAAGTCAAGATAATGCGCTGATTGAAAGGGGTACGGGGGTCATAAGGGGCCCGGGGCTCATTTTTACCCTAAGGTTCATCACGCAGTAAATCTGTCCTATATCTGATCACATAAATCCATGATTAAAGGAAAAATCAATGCTCTTTGGTTATAAAGATGAATCCTGGTCTTATAGTAATCACTTATTGGACATGACATAACTTGTCTTAATATTCACGTGGATGCAGAATGTGCTGAATCATATATGTTACAATAAACAGTAGTCTTTGCTATCCACTATACTTTGTGGTCAACTTCATTGAATTTAATCTTGAGGATTAATTTGTTTTCTTTGTGAGACAATGCATTTAAAATGACACATCCTTTTTAAGAGTGCAGTGACTTGTGTAGCAGGGCTCCAGTGTTTATTCTAGTAGGGGGTTGTAAGGTACTCTGGGCTCCTCTTGGGTAACAAACACCAGCACTTTAGCCAGGTACGTGCTGAGCGTGCCGTAGCGGCGCAGCCTCAGCTCCAGAGACAGATCAAAGTCCTGCGGCTGGTTGATGAGCTTCGCCACTGACATCACGCCACCGGTGGGCACCAGCTCCGTCTTGAAGAACCCGCCCTCGTTACCGGCGGTGATAACGACCTGGATGTCGTCGCCGGGCACGTTGTGGGAGGGGCCCATGCGGAAGATGTTGGTGAAGACGGGGATGTTGGTGGGGAAGGTGAGGTGGTAGTAGGTTATTCTCAGGGGCATGGCCGGGCACTCGACAGACTCATTGCAAAGCAAGCGTTCGCATCGACTGCAAAGAGAGGAGGGGGGCAGGGCGAGACAGAACAAAACAGGCACAGAGAGAAGGAGAGAGAGAGACCAGGTGTAAATTTAATTTGCCGTGCATGGCATGCAGTGGAAGGTCTGCAGCACAATACTTCACAGGCCAGTCATGGTGCCCTCTGTGGGATCATGCAAGAGGTTCTGCCACTGGTGCCTGCATAACCAGGTGCTCACACACAGCCTCTACTGCCACTGAGCCAACCAGAACATATCCAAACGCATTTCATCATTCTAACAGAACATGCTAAAGCCAAATCTCTTTTTCAGTCATTCCAGCATTGAGCATACTGGACATGCAGAGCCTCGACTAACACAGGAGTAAAGGTCCGTTTGAAAGGCCTGATATCCTTTTATTTGACTTATTGGTGGACGACCAAGCAGATTTGACCATGAGGAACATGGACGTTGCTCTGCGAGTGTTGTGATGTGAGGGAAGTTTTTCTGTTGGTTTATTGTATTTTTAACATCTTTCTATTAACCCTCATATGAGCACAGAAGACACAATGTGCACACAACGCGGATACTCACGTCTCTCCAACACGCCGGTAGTTGCTTGGACAATCGAAGGAAAGGCATCTGAATCCTCCTTGCACGTTAAAGCAGCTCTGGTTCACTGTGCACGTGTGTGTTCCTGTCACACACTCATCAACATCTGGGAGCGACAAAAAGTGGGGGGCAAAAAATTAGATTTCGGGAACATTAACTAAAATAACTTTTATTAAAAAATCCACATTCAGGATAGCTCACCCTGGCAGCTGCGCCCGTTGGGTGCCAGGGTGTATCCGCTGACAGGACAGGAACAGTGGAAGCTGCCCGGGGTGTTGTGACAGCGGTAGGAGCAGATATGGCCTCCAGTGGGCAGGGCACACTCATCTATATCTAAAAACGTGACAGAGAGGATAAAAACAAGTGTGAACCAGAAAGTAAATACAAGAAAAACATCTGTTTAATATATAATGTATATATAATATCAGAACATGTAGATTCTAGTGCACCCAGATCACCCAGAGCTTGCTGAATACAGCACAAATTACCTTAAGTACGTGTTAAAATGGCTCCGTTTTACCTTCACAAGTCATGCCGTCCACGTCACTGAGCTGGTAGCCACGGCGACAGTAACACTGGTAGGAGCCGTACACGTTGGCACACTCTTGACTGCATGGGTTGCTCTCACATTCATTCAGATCTACGGAGAGAAAAGAAGAGAGATTGCAGACTATTATTAACTGTGTCCTTCTATATAAACAGCTGCTTGCACAGTTATACACCTGATTTGCATGTGAACAGGTTACTGAGAATAGGCAATAAATGGGAAATGGGAAATATAATAATAATAAGATTTTGAAATAAGAATTATTGTCAGTGGCTGGAGGGTGGACTTTTTTAAAGGTGGCTACCAATTGCTAGTTGTGCCAGTTTTTAGTAGTAAATGTTTTTGATTTCCAAAAAAGTTCGGGATGCTCCGTGAGACGGAAATGCATATATTATAGATGCAAAAAACTAAATATATCTATTTGAACATCAGCTATCGTAGCTTTATACAGTTTTTAAGTGCATATATGTCACAAAGAATTAGCAAATTATTGCATTCTGCTTGATGAACTTTTTGAAATTGGGGTCAGAATTTTCAAAAACTTTGGAAGTAGTCATGCCCCCCTATTGACAACTTCCCTTTACTGCACCATAGTTATTTCTTCATTTTTATAAAGAACTGATTATGCATCAGGCTTCAGATACTGAATGAGCAGCTGTCAGTACTTCCTCTGCACAGAGCTTTTGTTTTTATCTCTTTACCTCCACAAGTCAATGGATAGTTGCTGCCATGTGCTCACAAAGAGACACCGCAGGCTCTATTTTCGCCCTGCCAAGCGTGCTGGGAGCCTGCCAAACGCACTTTTGGTAATTCTGTAAGCAGACTCCCTTGGGGCACCTGTGCACTCGGGCACAGTGTGGGATCAGAAATAACTGTCCCGAGGGAAATATACATGGAGCGAGAAATTAAGTGTTTCACAATTTATCATAGAGGTGTGTGAGCCGTTTTCTGTCAGTCTACAACACGCCTGTTGATGGGAGTAAAAGACTGAAGAATAATAAATCAAAAGGATACGTTTGATGTACATATAAGCAATCAAACAACTTGCAGGTATTAGTGTCATTCTGTATACAAACGTCTAAATTCTCATGATTTAGATATTTTCCTTACCATCACAATTCCTGCCATCAAGGGACAGTTTGAAGCCGGTGGTGCAGGTACACTTGTAGGACCCCAGAGTGTTCTCACACTTATGGGCACACAGGCGGCCAGGGTAGTGCCTGCATTCATTTACATCTAGAACACAAAGACCAAATTTGATGAAACACTGTAGTTGTACATGCAGAGGACAGACTTTTAGCAGCTCAACGTAAAGCAACAGCTGCTCACCCTCACACGTCCGACTGATGCTGTTGAAGTTGTAGCCGGTCTCGCACTTACAGTGATAGGAGCCTATCATGTTGACACACTCATGACCTGGACAGACCTTTTCAGGGCCACTGCACTCATCAATATCTGTGGGGGTAGATGACAGAAAACAGCATGATATGCACCTCAGATAGTATTTTAACAAGCTGTGTCGTGTAGAAATGGTGGTCTTTTTCATCCGCACCGACGCAGCGTTTGCCCTCTTCGTTGAGGTGATATCCTCGGCCGCAGTTTACAGAGTTCCTCTGGCAGATGTAGGATCCCACTGTGTTGATGCAGATGTGCCCTCGGTGGCATGGGCCCGTCTGGCTGACACACTCGTTGATATCTGGTGAAACAGATGATGTTGTTACTTATTAAGAGATTTCTCTGTCTATCTTATATAATATAATTTAATAAAGTGTTTTTTTAAGGTGGGACAAAAGATCCTTCACATTTATTCACTTACCTGTCATAGTAACTCTTAAATTGCAAATGCACTGACAGCAAATTAAGCAGCATCTTACTGCTGCTGATGTGTAAATTTATCTACTTGCTGATGATAATTTTTAGTATTATTTGACTGCATGTTATGAGTAATGACTAAAAGGTGGAGACAGGACAAAAAGGAGACATCATGTACGGCAAAGAAATGATTCAGGGCTTATTACTGTTGGATCAATGTCACACACTT
>CAFUXE010000200.1:223590-298922 GCA_903364295.1 Serranus cabrilla
CCTGAGTGTTTTGGCACTCAAACTCCGGGCCACAGTTATGGATGCCAGTTTCACACTCGTCAATATCTAGATAAAGAAATCACACACACACAAAAAAAAAAGCCACTGAGCAAACTGCCACTACCTAAAATACACCTGGCTCCACAGTCACAGAGGCACGCTGAGCTCAGTTTGACTGACCTTTGCAGTTATTGGTGTCAGTGAGTTCGTAGCCGGTCCCACAGCTGACCTCTCTCTGGCATCGGAACGAGCCCTCTGTGTTGATGCAGCGCTCTCCTGCCCGACAGTTGCTGGCTCCAAGCAAACATTCATTGATATCTGAGGGTTTGGAAGCAGAGGTTTTCTTACCGATTCACAGCATTTTTATCAAAAAAAACCTTGTCCGTGTTGAAGAGTACGACCCACCCTCACAGCTCTTCCCATCCGGCTTCAGTTTGTAGCCTTTGAAGCAGCCACAGGTGTCATCGCCCACACAGTTATGAGCACATTTCCCTGTGAAAGCAACAAACATGTTGATAATGTATTTTTAAGATTAAATCAGTTTTGTAAAGCTTGTTTGATTACATATTATACTTTACCATTGCATGGATCGGTTAATTCTAATCCTACTCCTACTCCTACTCCTGTGTCTCCATTGTCTGTGGTTTCATCCTTGTTTGGTACTGCGGGAAAGAAAAAAAACATTATTTCACATCTTAACACCTTAAGCAGCCCTAAGACCATCAAAAATGTTGCTTTTTCTCAAAGGACTAGTTTCACTGTTAGTTCAAATGCCAACTTTCCCAATTAACTGAATACTTTTTAGTCTTTAAATGTCAGAAAATAGAGAAAATGTCAATTAGATTTTTCTAAAGGCCAAGGTGACATCTTCATATGCCTTCTTTTGTCTGTCTACCAGTCGAAAACTCACAGATATTCAATTCACTCTATAACAGGTCAAACTGAAGCTACAAATCCTTACAACTAAACAGTTGAAAGTAGAAAATCTTCAGTGTTTTTTCCCCTGAGCAGCACAATAAACCCCTCATGAGTTTTTACCTCCCCTGCAAGCAATGACCACATCCATCCAGCAGGGGGCAGTGTGGGTTTATGTCTGACAACACTTTTATTTCTACATTTAATGATTCATCACCTGTGCTCATTCTCCAATATTTTGAGATGTTTAATGCGTTTGGATGAAGGTTTTCCCTAAAGTGCTTTCTGTCTTTTTCCCCTAATTTTCTTCCCATGATTTGACTTCACCCACATTCAGTTTTTGCAGTGGGTGTGGTCTGCTTGTCTGAGGCTCCATCCACGCAGCAGGCCCGGGACACCAGGCTGCACTGGTAGCCCACTGACAGGTTGTGGTCGCAGGGCAGGCCCCGCTCCTGGGTCGCCTTCCCCAGAAGACAACAGTCACAGCACATCTGCACGACACACAGTCGAATCAGAACACAGAGTGGAAGTGCACACTTAGCAAACAAACCAAAAACTATGTTATACAGAATGATCTCCCCCACTCTCTCTTTAATCCACCAAGAAGAAGCAGACTGCAAGATTACGTTGGTTGGTAAAATATTGAGGGTAGATGAAACAGGCGTTTACACTGACAGATGAGGAGGATGAGATTCAGACAGACAGCAAAGCTCTCAATCAACCAGACAGACAAAAAAGGAGGCTGATTGAGAAGATGTGCCAACTGACTGGCTTCAGAGAGACAGATGAAAAGCAGTCAGTCAGTAAGCAAGACGGACAGACAGACAGTGATGAGATGACATCATCCCCCCTGGCTGAAGCGTGCTCAATCAATCACTATGACAGCCTGGTAATGTCAGGCGGGAGGGGGATGAAAGGTGCAGAGGTGTGGGGGAGGGGTGTTTACATTTCAGCTTGGGATCTATGTGATATAACCATGTGTGGAATATTTATGGAGGGATGATGAGTGTGAAGGGAAAACAGAACTAAAAGGAAAATATATGATTAAGTTTCTCTTATTAGTGAACACACATGATCAGTGAACACACCATGCTTAGGAGCAGCGGGTCACCACTCGGTTAGGTGCTTTGACCTGTCAGTCCTGGGATTCAAACCAGTGACCCTCCAGTTACAAGCCCGATACCTAACCTCTGGCTGGATTTAATATTTCCACCTATCAGCTGCATTTTTAAGTAACATAACAAGTTACTATTGACACGTTATTATGGATCCCACTGCAGTCCCGAACAACTCACACCCTGTGACGCTCAGAAGAAGCTCGCAAAACACAACGTAGAGTTTGTCAGAAGTTGTTTTTTCACCGCAATTAAACCTTCATGAGACCTTCCATAATTATAAGTTAACCAAGTTACGTCACCTGTTAGACGTTAGTTCTGTTAACTAACCAACCGATCAAAAACCTTTCCCATTTTCCCACCAATCTACACTAAATTGAACACATTTAGGGGTTCATTTAGGGGTATTTCCAACCTGAGCTAACCTGCCAGTTGAGAAAACATCCCTGCACACACTTTTTAATGTTAAGCAACAAGGATGTTAAGCCTGACCAATCAGAGCGTCGCAGGGCGGATCTTGTTCAGAACTGCAGTGGGATCCACAATAACACTGTATTTTCAGCTTGTTTCCACAGCTCCCAAGTGCCCAAGTCCAAAAGTTACATTACAACACACACTGAAGAATTTGTGCAACGCTTTGGGACACTTTGGCCTACTTATTCACTTTCTTCAGGAGAGTTAGTGCTTTATGCATAGTTTAGCATAAAGACTAGGAACCAAGCAGCAACCTCCTGCAGAAGTGCCTGCATTCCTTCTAATGGCCAGCAGGCGGCAACTCCATTTGTAGCAAAGAGAAGTCGGGTTGTATGAAAGTCAATCAGAAAATGATCATGATTCACATCATAGTTCTGACTGGATTTATTACATCGGTAAACATCTATGGTTTCAATTGCAAGATCCAAATCTTCTCTCAGGCAGCATTATGTTAATTTAGTACATTTCTTTATAATTTAGAATAAAACAGGCGATAAAGCAGGGTTCTTATTCCCATTCTTCAGGAGAGCTTGCGCTTTATGCTTAGTTAAACCTAAAGACTAGGAATCAAGCTGAAGGAATCAAGTGAAGCTGCTGCAGAAATGCATCAAACCTGCAATCTGTCTAATGGCCAGCAGAGGGCGACTCCATTTGTTGCAAAAAGAAGTCAGATTGTATAAAAAGATCAATGAGGAAATGATCACACTTCTACGAAAAGTTTCCCTAATGAGTTTGTGGCCTCAATTGCTAGTTTCTTCTCTAAGACAGCATGATAATATTTTGGTAAGTTTTGTGTAAAACTTTTTGATACCAAATGTAAGTTGACCATTATTTTATCCACTGCTCATATATTTTGTGTTCGTCACCTCTGCACATTTATTGTACGTATGAACCACCACCTGCTCTTAACAATGGATCAAGTAAAGACAAGCTGCCCAACTAAAGATTATCTCATCATTGCACCAACTTGCATCCCCTGCTTGGTTAAATATTGCCAAGCATTTATCTCTGTCAGTGTGTTGTGAAAATACAGGGGCAGACTGAGGGTTGGGTTGACGGAATAAAAACATAAAAAGGCTGAAAAGTGTTTGGACGTGAGCCTGCAGAAGATTCTGGAGTCGGAGCTGAATTTATAATCTATCTGACAGCAACAAGCTCCATTCCTCCCTGGAGTGACATGCCTCATCCTGCTCACAGCACACACACACACACACACACACACACAAACACACACACAAAGGCACACCATCGCTCTCATCAATCATTTGCCTCCAAACTGGCTGTCCAGCAGAGTGATGTACTGTACATTGATTGAGTAGGGGGAGATTTCTGGTGCACAGTGTGATATCATTCAGGTAGTAAAGCACGCATGCACAAACGTATGCATGTGCAGGTACAAACACACCTTCGTGGTCTTGGTCTCGCAGGTGTTGGTGAATAACGAATCGCAGGCTCCTTGGTCTTTGGCCATGTTGATCCCGGTGGTGCACATGTTATCCTCGAGCACGGATACACAGCACTGCTCCTGCACTATCCTGTCAGCAAGAGAAACCACAGAGCACAAGTGGTGCATTTATTCTCAGCTCTATCAATAATCTCCTCGCTGCAGTACAACTCTGCCTTAAAGTGGAGCCCATTAAAATGAGCCCGAGGCGAGCCTGATGGGGATCTCTGAGTTGTCGCAGTAGAAAATGTGTAGTTGAGTGGGATGGGAAGTCCTGTGTGGATTCGGAGGAGGGCATTGGACGTTTACTGCGTTTTGCAAAACTGACATCATTGGACTTAAACTGGGTTGAGCAGCACTCCCTGAGGCCCTTTGGTCTGTTGGTTTAAGTTAAAGCAACATTTCAGTCCCAAGATGAACATTTGTCCACCTCCACATGTCCGTTCTCTGGGTGGGAATCAATCTTATTATAATATCACTAAAACAAACCACTCCCTTTAGATAAGCATGTTGTGTCCTGTGAGAATAGAGAAAAGTTGCCAAATAAACGGGTGACTAACAGTTGACAAGTATTTACAGTTTTCTTAGGGTAAATTACATCACCAGAATCACACCCAAAGAATTAAGGGTGTAAATCTGTGATCACACCAACATTTCCTTAGAAATTAGCTAATGACATGCTAGAGATTTAAAGCACAAAGCGATAAACACATTATTACTGGAAGTACTCCAGCTGATCTTGACCTCTGAGTCCCGTGTGAATGACGATCGTGAATATATATCTCCACAGGGATCGATAAAATACTGTAAATTACTATGATCGCTGCTTAAATGTCAAGAGCGATATCTGGAACAAGCTCAGCCCCTCACATGGGACCGCTGTTCAAAAACATCGCTTTGATCAGGTTTTATTGTCTAACAGTCCAATCAGTTAAGAGCGGGTGACTGTTTTGTTCTGCTCTGGATATCTCTTAATTTTACGAGACAGAAAGCAAAAAAGGCCATTTCTCCTCTCTCATTTCCAACCAGCCTCTTTATCATCTCTTACCAGAAATCTCTTTCCAAATAAACCACCGTAGACCTCAAATACACATCAAGGCGCACACCTCCTCTGCAGAACCTTTTAAGGGCACAGTCGTGCTCCTGTGTTTCTTTTCTCTTCTCCTCTCTGCACTCTTTCTTTTTCCTTTGGTGTCTGAAGTAATCGTTCAGATTTCCTGTTATTGCCTCTCTCCATCCTCCCTCTATGTCGCGTTTCACCTCTGAGGTATTTCCTGGGTTTTCAAACAGCCCCTCTTGTGACCCCCCTCACCCCTTTTCCACCCAGCTCCCCCACAAACCTCTGCCCCTTTTCCTCTCCTCCACACACACTATAATTTAGACAAATTTGGGATCACTTAGGGTGGCTACGGTAAATGTGTTTGCCATCAGCGTTCACAGCGGCAGATCTCCCCGGCTTATGGGCCCTGAACCTGTGGCAGCACACCCTCTAGGGTTACCAGCAGACCTGTTATTATCCCATCACTTTTAGTGTTTCCTGCTCTCACGTGAAGTGAATAATGTGCCTGGAGATTTACGGGAGTAAGGTAAAGCAATCTCATATTAAGGGCCCTACAGACATCCCATTCATGGTACACGCCAAATCCCTCGGGGCCAATACTGCAGGAGCTTCTGTGGTGCAGATAGAAAATGTAAGATTGTGACAAAGCGGGCAGCAGCTAATGAACTATACATCTGAATACGCCTCAGGCAAGTCTCCTCACCAACACTTTTACATTTCATGGTGTATAGATTTGTGAGGGATAAGATGAGTGGATAGCGCCGGCTCACCTGCATGTGTTTGACTCAGAGATGAGAGGCAGGGACGTGCAGTCTTGGTTGTCATTGCCTCGCGTCTGTCCATCTTTACAGCAGTGCTCCATGGAGATCTGCTCTGCTCCTGCAAACATTAGAAGCAGCATAAAGGTGGTAAATGTGTGCACATCAGATTCACCGTGCACCGGGCATTTTCCATATCTGACATTGTCTGGTTTGCTGCAGTGAAGGGACCCCCGCTGACATGATCACTGCAGGAGACAGACCCCAGATGAAGCACTGCTGCATCTGCACTTACCACACCTGCCTGCATAACTAGCTTCATGGCCTTTGAGCTGCTCATGACAAGGCAAAATACAGAAAATAGCACAGGTTTTATTTGATCACATTAAGCATTATTTCTTCGACAAACCAGTTTTCTTTTGGCACCAAAGAAATGATTGAAAAGATGATCACATTTGGAAATCTAACCCAAACAAAAAATGATATTACCATTCTCCTCTCCTCAAATTGAGGAGAAACGCTCTTCTCAAAGATTGGGGGGAAAAAACAAAATCTGTCTGGCAATTTAAACAGCCCGGAGGCCATTTTTTTGCCAAAGACAATGAATGATGGATATGTTGTTGCAGACACAGGAGAGGGTTTTTTTTTTTTTTTTACTGGAGCACAACCAACTCTGTGGTGATCTGGCTGTTTATTCATGTGGATTAGAGAGCGTGGAATGCCTCGACTCTGTAAACAATCAGCCGTCCCAATCACATCAAGTACATTTATTCGCCTGTGGTTTGTGTGATCTGCCAAACGTGAAATAGCTTTGGCAGATCGGCTCCTTGGACTTTTTTTGCCTTCGGCTCGAACCGGGATAAGTGTGCCAAATTGTTATTAACAATAAGTCCCCAGGGATACAAAAAAAAGAGAAAACAAACTCACCGTGAAATAAATTTTGTCGACCCATTGTAATATAATACGTGATGTTGCTGGTTAGTGTCTGAATGCTCTGAATAACAGGGATTAGCGATTGTGAAATGCACTGAACAAATTCATCTGTTTGAGACACAGCGTCTGCCGTGAGCCGTCTGGCAAGAGTCAGCCGCTTCAGATAATAAGTTAGATTACGTTGGGAGGACAAGTGTCTGGAATAGCAGTCCTCAGTTTTATAGATTTGCTGCTTTCTCCCAGAGGGGCAGGAGGAATTTTATTATATCCAGTAAATCAAAGATGAAGCATAAGCAGGAATAGTCATCATCACAAACAGTTTTATGCATTGATAAACTTTGTAACAACACAACGTAAGCAGTGCAATAAAACTCTCTGGGGAGTTTGCAGGCTTCTATAAACTCAGCTCTGCAGCCAAGGACTTAGAAAAAGCAGGACAAAACAATGACTAAGAGTCTATTCAGATCGACGTACGTGTTTTTCTCATGAAACCGAGTCATCTCTCCAGCGTAGGCTAAAGCATAACACAGCACAGGGTGAAAACATCGCTACAGTACTACACAAAGGATGATTAAGCTGGCAGAAAGGGGTGAATATAGACAGGGGATTTATTACTAGGCAGCCACATTAGCTGACTCACTACTGACTTCTGGAAGTCTGGCACATCCCAGAATCCTCTGGCCAATAAACCTTGTAGCAGCTGGATGAAATGAGATGGCATTTTAAAAGCTTTTCACATGGGCCTACCAAGTGGGCCCTCTCAGAGTCTCTCTCTGTGTCTCTGAGTGTTAAAAACCTCTGTCTGTTTGTGGAGGAACACCAGGATGATCCAAAGAGACTGTAACAAACACAGTTAGCTCACAAAAACACAATGATATGGATATGAATTTACCAGTAAGGCCTCATATAAAGGTGTTAATGACTACTCAAATGCTTCTGTATCGAGGTATTTAGCTGCCCGTGCTGCTCTCTCTCTCCACAGTAGCTCTATGCTGATAACTAGCTCGAACCCACAAGGCATCACAGAGTCATTCCAACGCCACCACTGTCTGCTGCTCCAGCAAACCTAAATTGAAAGACCAGAAGTGCCTCAAAAACTGCGTGGTGCTGTTTTATCAAAAGAGGCAAACCAGGCGTGCTCCGGCTCTCTGTCTCTGTGATGCATTGTCTGTCTGGAGAGGGGCTGATTTCCATCTTGGATGGCTGGTTGCGAGGGCCATTCGGTCTTGGCAGAGCAGCACATGGCTTGCCTGCGTCTAGACGCCTCATGTAAACAAGTCTTAATGAGCCCGCTGGTGGAGCTCCGCCCAGGCAGAGTAGCTGGCCCGAGCCAGACATCACAACAGCAGTGCGTGCATCTCCCTCACTGGCTTTTATTTAGAGGTTTCTGTCATTCTCAGTGAGGCTTTATTATGTTTACTCCATCAATCTATTCATCTATTGTAAATATAAATGTCTTTACATGACACACAGAGGTGCTTTTGGTCATGCAACAGGTCAAACTGATTCTTAACTTACTCCAAACTGACCCGTGACACGACCCCGTACACAGACAACAGCTTGGAGGAAAGTGGCCCTGCTGACTGTGAAAGCGGCCCCATGTGTGAGCAGGGGATCGTGAGCATTTGGTTATGTGTAAATCACTCTCCGCTGTCCGGACCACCCTGTCCCGGTGAGACACTGGTCATTCTAACATACCAAGGAACTTGGCCTTTGACTTGCTGGGTGCAGAAACCAGGGCAGGGAGAAATAACTCGTACTTACAAAAAAAACTGCATTTTCATTGTCATGACATCATCTATTATCACTTTATACATGAAAATGGATCTAGGCTATAGCATAGACACAATATAATGAATAAAAAAGAGACAGATTACTTTTTGATATGACATTTTCAAGGTTTTTAAATGTGTGCATGTGGATTTTTCCCCCCTACACATGCAGTGAGTTTATAGCTAAAATGACTTTATATCACACTTGATATTATTACCTACATCCTAAGTTTCTAAACTTCTAAAGCAGTGGTGTTTTCTTTTATACTGTATTAATTAATATAGTGAGAAATGTTATCCCTACTGCATTTCAGTCCAAACCTGCAACACTTTGAAGCACCAGCTTTGTTAACTGTGCCACCCACTTTTGTAAACTGTGCTTTCATCACATGCCCCAACTAGTCCTGTGGCAAATTCATCACCTCCTCTGCTCTCAAATCTTTGTCTGCTAACACATTCATTCCCACTGTAAATACCTTCACGAAAGCATGTGAAAAGTTATCTTGCAACACATAAAAATCCACCCACAGCAACATCACACATAAAAACCCCCTTGGATCTGTCCAGTTTCTTGCAGGAAGGTAACTTACCTTGGCCAAGGATCACTCCGAACAGAGAGCAGAGCAGCACCACACACGGACCCATTGGATGAGCAGAGATTCAGCTGTGGAGGGGGAGAAAAAAAGGGTGTCCGGCGCTGGTTATTCTGCAGGATGTCCAAATAAACGGCAGTGCTCCTTTCAAAAGAGAGACTGGCTCCGCGGGAAAGAAGTGGATGTGATGGAGCTGAGTGGGTCGCAGTTGCAGCGTGACTGAAGGAATGAGCGTCCAATTATGACACTGCGAGGGGCGGGCTGGGGCCACAGGCACGCTCACTGCTAATCAAATCCGCTGCTTTTTCCAGCCGAAACTCCAAATTAAAGCCATTAATGGTGAGCTCATTTACAGTATATTACAGTTAGAAGTAGGTTCTGGCTTTCAGGGTTTACAGATACTGTAATTTATTACTTACATCCTGACAGGACTGTTTATAAGAAAGGCCATCCCTTTAAAAATGTTTTATATAATTGACACATTTATGCGTGTTGGAAAGTATAAAACCTGAAATACTACCTTGGGACATGTGGGCTGAAATGTGTTTTATTGCCTCGAGGACGAATTGCAAGTGACTTCAGGCTACTGTGCTGCGAGGTATGCATGCACACATGGAAATTGTCTTCCCATCAATGGCAAAGTAGACTTTTTCTGTCTGTGACTAATGATTGTTCTGATTACTCAACATCTGGAGCCGGTTTTGGGGTATTTTAAAAAATCTCTTGTGGCTATGTCCAGACTGTAAGCCCTGCTCGAAACCTTTTGGATATCTCAGTTAGAGGAAATAGGGGAATAAAAGAAAATATATTCACTTACCATTGCCTGCAAATATTTATTCACTGTTACATTTGCTCCACTTTAAGAAAGATGATCAAATTGGATTTTTCAATCCCCTTTGATAGTGTGTTTCCAAAGTGTTATTAAAGTCCCCACAGGCCTACTACTGAGCACACTTTTCTTTTTAGTTACTAAAGTTCACAGCTGTACCACAGAAAATGAGGCAGTTTCCCTCCAAGCTAATGAATTAAAGCTTCTGTAACAGCGCCACAGATGTGGGCACACCGTCAGCCAGAGTGATCATGAACTGTGAGAAGGAGGTGGATATAAACAAGCCACACACACGTGCATGCACACACACACACGGGAGTCTACTGGACTTGGCAAGGAGCGGAGAAATAATTGCTAGACTGCATTATAAACATTTTGTACCAACTAAAGCCCTCTGCAAATTCAATCAGTCTACTGACTCTGGGCATGGTGACAGAGAGAGGTTAAATGATCTTCTAATCAGAGCCACATGTCTCCACCACCAGTCTAGCCGGTCTAGAAACATCACCAAGGACTTGATATCAGGACACCACAGGCATACAGGCAAGCCCACAAGTATATGGCAGTTAGAAATGGGTAACTGCACTGTTTAAATGCAGTGTGTGACAAGTTGTGTCTCAATCTCTGCACTCTTCGGTCGCACACAGTTTGTGCTTTCTGCTGGTAATTGTGCTGTTTACAATCCTTCTTTAAAAGCACGTTTGAATGGCCACACAGTTTTGCATTGCAGATGCATAAATAATATATTAAATTGTGTTATTTATCTTTCTTATCTTATTTAAGATACAATGCATTTTTCAGTACAGGCTTCCAATATGTTTTCCCAATAAAATCCCATTTGAAAAATATCTCACTATGGTGTGAAAATGAGGTTGCTTGAAGAGGTAATCCATCACAGCGAGCAACATGTCTGCTTTTATTTTTGTCTTTGACTTCACGGTTTAATGGTAGAGCAAAAACAACAAAAAGAAAAGTGTATCTGTTAATCTATCTGCACCTACATTGCCACATTACAGTTCCCTGACAACAACAAAAGCAGATGTTGATTATAATGGATGAGCAGGTTTTCTGGAAGATTATGTTCATATCTTAGCAGAATGACCAATGAAAAACAGTATTCACAAAACAAATGCACACGAACGGGAAACGAAGGCTGCTCCCCCTTCGTCAACTATTTTTTGGGTAACGTTTTGGTCTTCATTCAAGAATTCATTATCGTCCATTAGTCATTTTTTTTTAATGATTTTCATGCTGAATTACTTATTCCAAGAAACTTATGAGCACATCTCTGGTAAACACCAGATTTAAAGTGGTGCCAATTAAATCAACCAATCGATTAGGCGATATAAGCTGACTAAGCATTTCTTTAGTCGCAGCATACCTTGAAAAAGTACTGTGGTAAATGAAGTAAAACATGCAAAAACACTTTAACGGTCCTGGCAGCATGTTTAAGTGGTGCAGTAGGACCTCGAGGTCAAAGGTTGACTGTTGCTCTTGCAGGACAGATATGGTTCCTGCAGACATTTATCAGTCAGATGTGGCAACCCCCCTCTGTGACGTTACAGTCATTCCAACAACAAAGGGCACCCCTTTACTGCTGTCTTTTATCTTATCTCTGCCTTAGTGTAATGTAGGAAATAGATAATAGACCTTTAGAGGCCGTTTAACGAATGAAGAATGCCTAAAATGAGAGCCAGACCAGCGCCAGGCCTCAAACCTGGCCGGCACAGAGAACATCTGAGGCCAACTTCTGATGCCTGCCTTCCAGGAACTAGCAGACCTCCACTCCACCTCCAGCCTGCATTTGGGCTTTAACAAGAAACAGCAGCGTGAGCTGACCTCCTACCTCATAGGTGGAGGAAATTAGAGTGGCCGAGGTCGCATTCAAACAGTGTTAATCTTGTTGTGGGCGGTGCAGTACAGTTCCTTTGAAGCTCAACAAAGCTTGTCTTGCCACGTCTGTGTCAATCAGCAGAGGGCCACTAACACAGCCGGGCAGTCCGAGGCCTGCCCTGTGGGGCCCACAGGACTCGTTCACTGTTAGTCAACACAACAGTGGATACTTTTTACAGCAAAGAGGGAAGTAATACATGTCTCAAACAGGCATTAATAGAGTCCATTACAAGGCATTTATAGGGTGAAGTAGGTCTATAACATGAATCATTACCCAGAATCATAACTCAGACAAAAGCTATCATATTTTATTGTACCCTGTAAACACCTGCAGGTGGACTTCCATGCAAGTAGTTTATGGCTGAATGTTCTCGCTCTTGAATGTTATAAGAAAACAGTTCACAATGGTGAGTGTGTGGAACAAATGAAATAAGATAATTATAGAAAAATAGAGTCTCACATAACGTTTGCTCTGTGCTCACCTCCACAAAAACAGAAATATGAATAAATAGAATTACACACGACATTTACAACATTAGAGCTGTAGCTCTGCACTTCAAAAACCTGATAAATATGAACAGACGGAAATATTGTGTAATGATCAAACAGCTTTGACTCCTTTGATGTCTTCATTTTTCAGGCCTTGAGGGGAACATCGCACATCCTATTCCACATGATGATCGTCATCATTTCTCTGATCACTTCTATATTTACACATGGAGATGTAAAGGAGAAAAACACACCCGACCTAAACACACCATCTATCAGCTCAGTGTTAATGAAGCGTCTCCTTCCCTAAATATCCTGCTCAGATTTACCCTGTAAACACCTAAATGTGCTGCATGTTTGTACTTTTTTGCATAAATCTGTGTCTGAATCTCTTTACTCAGAGATAGAATCTATATCGTAAGATTCATGCAACAGCTGTAATGCTGCTTAGTCCAACATATAAAACTGTTAGCTGATTATGGATAATAAATGTCTGAAATAAAGAGGAACACATTACAGATCACCAGGTGCTGGCAGTGTTGTAAAAAGATCTAAAGGATTAAGAAGATTTGTGCTTTCATACTTCTCCCTCCTCTCCACCGGGACGGCTCGGTGTGTCCTGGGAGTCTGAACATGTGCGCTGACGCTTTGCATGTTGGGATATATTGTCAAGAGATGAAAGCTGAGAGTCAGGAGGGGCAGTGGGTGTTATTTTCTCCAGTTTGATTTCTTGAAAGGTCTGGTCAGGGAAGGTGAACCTCAGGTGCTCTTCAAACAGCTCTTTAAGCTTCTTGGCTGCCATGGTGGCTTCTGTGTCAGCCTGTCGTGCAAGCAGGAGCAACATTTTAATTACCAACTGAATGATACCGAAAACAAAATATTGTTTTCTCTAAACATTTATTTCTACAATACCTCACTAAGGAATGCACGGTTCTCAAAGCTGAGCCTGATGTCTGATATGAACTCTGCAGGGCTTTGGTAGCACAGACTCTGCTGAGCCTCCAGTCGTTTCTTCACAGCGGAAAGATTCATGTGTCCCTTTATAGTCAGCCTGTTCTTAGCACATACCTACAGAATTTAGAAAGGGAGAGATAATAAAACAATAAAACTTCAAGGGGAGATGTTGAAGACAAATCCTGATTCATATCTCATGTATATGGAGTATTAGATGTCAGCACATCCCCCATTTGAAGACTCCCATCCACAGTGCTGTAAGAAATACAACCCCTGTATATTTACAGTACCTGATTAGAGTTGCATAATGTCTCTGGGTTTACTGGTAAATACTGCATATTACACATCATTAAAATTACAGTTACAGTAACTCCGTGTGACATTAATCCTGTGAACTTTTCGCCTGTGGTCAGCAAAGCTTCCAGGCTCACCGAGGGGGATGCAGGCCCTTCAAAGTCCGAACCCAGCGTGCTGCAAAACAAGTGCAGCAGCAGCCTCTCACACTTCTGCAGGGGAAGAAAAAGACAATTGACTTAATACAAGTGGAAAACCAAAAACAGTTCTCCAATCTATAGTCTGTTTTATGAGCTGACTAAAGCAATTGAACCTGACACAAGTAGAATATTTGTAAGGTCAGGGCTAACTGCTGGTGTTAAAGGAGCAGTGTGATGGATCTACAGTTGGGATTTCAGTTTGCAACCAAGTGATGACCCCTCCCCTTCCAAGCATGTGGATAACCTATGGTGGCCTTCAGACCTCAGGCCCTCATATGAGTCAGTGTTTGGTTTGTTTGTTCTGGGCTCCTGCAGAAACATGGTGACGTAACATGGCTGTCATTATAAACTAATCACAACACAATTGTGAATATTATATTGCATTTCTGCCTATAAAACTCCCTAAAACCTACAAACTGCTCAGATTAATTTCTCAAAAAGTCTCAAATTTTGCAGTGCTAATATCATTAAATATTATTTTGTGCTACATAATATAATTGCTGGACAACAGCAGTTATTAAAGGGACAGTTCACCCCAAATCCATCCCACATAGTTTTCCTATTACCTGCAGTTCTATCTGTCTGTCTAGATTTGTGTGTGTGTGTAAGTTGCTGAGGCTCAAAGACACAGAACACAGTGTTTTATATCTATGGTCCGGCTTGCCAGTAAGTAAGCCACAATTCAGTGATTCTGTCCAGTGAAGAAAAAGGATGATCGTGCTGTGACGTGCAAAACGACTAACAAGCTCCCAAAGTTTGAACATCAGGATGGAGACAGACTTTGAGCATTTACTTTGGAAAAACAGGACTGTGTTTGCCCATGACGTAGGTGAAACTACAAATCACACACACAGGTGAAGGTGAAGTGGTTACTATCAAAAGTGTTCTTGCTATAATCACTATCATTTTTATTCTAACGAAATAACTATAATTTAAATGAAGGAGTACTTACTCGTTTGTCAACGGGGGGAAATCCTTCAGTATCTGGCTCCTTCTTTACTGTTTTGGCTTCAGGTTTGCTTTCACAGTCATACTCCATCTCAGGCACTAACAGGTCACGGCAGAAAGAGCAAAACCATTCCCCGCTGAAAGAGACGGTCCAGAGGCTGGATGTAAAAGCCAGTAAGCAGGAGCATATTTTAACAAGTGTATAATGCTGCCATCGGATGAAAACCTCACAATAAAACGTGAAAACAACTTGTTAAAAACAGCCTTATTCTTAATAGCTGAAGGGTTTTCTTTCCACACAGGACCAGATTTCATTGATTTTAGCATAAAACCGAAATCCAAAAGAAACTGGAGTTATGAGATTTTCATCTGAGACCATAAATAAATTGATTTCCCCTGTCAGAGCTTGCCTGGGAGATCTGAGGAGTGTTGGAACATGGCACGAAAGGTGAAAAACCTTGAGACACTTATCGCAGCACTGCAGCTCTCCCCCGGTCCGGCACACAGCACACGAGACTTCATTAGAGTCTTTCGGGGGAGCTGGGTGCAGGTCCACCTGCTGCTCTCCTCCCAGGGAGCGGACGTGATCTGGAGCATTAGTCTTGCTCTGCTCCTCCGGGCTGCTTGGAGGCTGTGGGGGGCTGTGAGGTTTGTCGTCTGTGCTTTGCAGAGGAGTCTTGACTTTGATCCCCTCACATCGGGCAGTGCTCTGTGGCTGATCACCTGTGCTGTCAGGGAGGCTGGCTCTTTGGTTGGCTTGTACCTGGAATCCACAAAGAGAGCTCCAATATATAACCGATATGTGATGAATTGGACGCAACCTTGATCTAGAGTAACTGGCTTTCTCAGTCATAATAATCTACTGTCTCCTTACGTAGCTACTGTCATCATCTGGCTCATCTTTGATGACAATAATGGGTCCTGGTGAGGATCTTCGTCTTTTTTTCACAGCTGAGCCCACAGCTCCACTCGTCTGTTGTGTTTCTGGCGGTTTCCAGGTAACTGTCCTTGGGAGCAAGACACCAACCAATTAAAATAAAGCCAAATTCACCGGAGGGACCACTGGCACAAAGGGACTGGGGTTATTTCAGAGCTGTGCTTTCGTGTGTGTGTGTGTGTGCAGCTGTCTTCTTACCCTGGTTTGTCCTCCTGGGACACAGCAGCGTACCCTAGTGAATTCGGCTGTCCTTGCACTTGAGAGAAATAAAAATATGTGTTCTTTATATCAAGAATACAGTGATATAATCAGTCTGCAAGTGTACAAAAACAATGACATATACCATTTCTGTGCAGAAAAGAAGGTGGCAGGTTCTGAGGAAAGTTTGGCTTCAGCATATAAATCGGTCCACCTGAATCATTCCTTCTATTCAGATATGCAGGCTCCACCTAAACACAGTGATGCATAGTGGTTATTACATTGTAACTATATGTAGATTTAGTTTAATGGTTGGAGTCACTTGCCGTCTGTCGTGATTGAGGTGAACTGATGCCGCCGTTGATGGGCAGTGGTGTTATATGTGTGTATAAGGGTGAAGAGGGAAATGGGTCCACAGGTTTGGGTGGGTAGCTGGAGCTGCTCCCCATCCCCCTCAGAGGCTACAAATAAAAGGAAGGAACAACAGAGCAATGGATCAAAATGCTGCAATCAGTTTCATCCTGCATTCCTGTCAGCGTGTGATGATGGAGGTGGAGATGAAACAGGGTGATTTCATTACCCCGTCGCTGGCTGCGTGGGTCGACGCCCCCCTGGCAACAACTGAGACACAGAGGACTGAACCCAAAACAAAACCCTCACAAGTTCCAGGCTTATCTGCCGGAGTTTTTGTTGTATTGTAGCTTTAATCTTGCAGGTGCAGCTAATGTTTTTAGCCCTGCAAAATGGAAATGCGAGTGTCTAAATAAGTTTAGTTCAAGCCAACTTAAAGCACCATACTAACCACAAACACTGATTTTATGTATGTATTAGGTCATGGAAATTGTATGCTATAAAAAATACTAAAGTTTTGAAAAGAAGTTTTTAGTTGCCTTAAACTAACCACGTTTTAGAGAATGTATCAGTCACTGTTTTTGTAAATCGTCCAAGAAGTGAAGAGTGGTTGTTACTGATTTCACAATAGTAGGAAAATCAACTTGCCTCATCCTGTCAGCTTCTCTATTTCTCAAAAATCTTTCAAAGGAATTTCCATGCAGCTGTACATGCTGTACACTTTAAATTAAGACGTCTCAATTGTTCTTAAATCTCTTTAGCTTAATTCTACCATAGTGCAGTTCAATTAAGAAAAATACCTGCTGTAACCAAATCTAAAAACCTACTGCAGCATGAATACAGCATGTTCAAACATTAGCATATTTCTTCACTAAGGAGAGAATTCAAGAGTTCATTATGCAGCTTTAACAGCTTGTTCACATCAGCATTACCCAACGTTATGCGTGCACTTCACACGCCAGTATTGTCCTGTGAATGAGCCTATACTTCAGAGCTGGAACCAAAACACCCTGTGAACTAGACTAAACAACTTGGATGACGAGATATTATCAATCCTTTCTTATGGAATCTTGGGCTCGTCCTCTGTCACATGTTGGCTGCTGTTGCGCTGCAGATTTAGTTGTTTTATTTTATGATTTTGAGTCATAAGCTCGTCCAAGACTAAAATCCGTCTTGACAAGGAAAGGCATAAATTGCCCAGGATGTGAAGGCTGTCAGCTCTATTTAGGACAATGCCATCCGCTGTCGGTGCTTGTTAAGAGTACATGTCAGTCAAACGGACACGAGCGACACGTGCACACTCACACACAGAAACGTGCACTAACCTGGGGCGTAAACCCAGGGCTCGGTAAGCTGCTGGTTGGGCTGACGTGGCTGGGAGGAGGTACCATGAACCTGCGGCTTGGCTGGGGGAGCATGCTGTGGGAGGGGGAGCCTGCTTGCAGGGGCCCTGGGACGGTTCTCTGTAGTCGGACGCTCTGGTACCAAGTCCAGGGTGGAGGAGGGGGTTGGGGCTGCCAGTTGGGCTGAGGGTTGAGCTTGTCCACCTGCATCTGGAGCTGAGCCAGAGTATTATGGGGTGCACCCAGGGCAAGGCCGTGGGGCGAGCCTGAGGGGCCCTGTCCAGGGTGGGAGAGCTGATGAGGAATACCCTGAAAACCACCCAGCTGGTGGCCTGGTAGACTCTCCACCACTAAAGAGCCTGAGGGAGCATACACACAGAGACAGGATGAGCATGACAAGTAGGGTTGAAAAATACACAAAACAGACAAAACTTCTGCAGAGAACTGTTGGAAAGAGAAAGTTTTGGCAGAAATGTGGTAGAAAGTTTGGGAAAGTTTGGGGTTAAGGGGAAAAACATCTCGTGAGGATGCAGCTGCACTTTTATCAGTCCAGCTTTTGATTATGCTATGAATTAATCTGTTGGAATTTTTTTAGATAAAGTCTTAATATAAACAATTAAAAAATAATCTTCCAAAAAAACTTTCCAGAGCCAAATGTGATGTCAGAAAACGGCTTGTTTTGACAAGTCAGTTCTGAGCCTAAACAGACAATGTTGGAATTTCTGTTTGATTAAATCTGCTTCACTTATAAAATTAAGCGGTAGGACGATATTTTACTGTTAATTTTCTGTTGGCTAAGAAAAATATTTTGCAACAACTGTCTGCCTCTAATGAGTTGCAACTGCTGCATCTGGGCAACATTTTGGGCCGCTGTTAAACTCTGAATCCTTATGCACTTCATCCCCAATCCAGTGTCCCCCATCAGAATGACAGGGGGGGAACAGCAAATCCCTGGTAAGTGGTCTCATTTACATGAAGAGATGACAAGCCCTGACCCTATTATGTGAGCAACAATAAAAAGGAATGTTTGGAAAACAGCAAAATATAAAAAGGACTGGTTTGTGGTGGAAAACAAATCCGGTGCGGTGTCTCTGCACATAGCATGAGTAATATTCACTGTTCCAGTCTGATGCTGCCCAGGGAGTATAACTGTTGAATCACTGAATTTTTAAAGTGAAACATGAGACTCAAAGCACAGACAATCAAGACAAAAGGCATGTGACTCCTGGAATTAGCACTAGTTAAAAACAGTGTCTGCAATATTTGCCATATTAGGAAAGTCTGCCACTGTCTTGTTGTCGTGCTTGTTTCATTTTAAGAGTTGCTTCAGTTGGAGTATTTGTGGAAATGATCAGTGTGGCCTTTATCTTGCAGTTTAATATACTTCAAACTAGCCAGTAGCACACTAGAATAACATTTGGCTGAGGGTGAAAGCTTTCAAAAACTAATAATTTAGAAAAATGACATATAAAAACATGTCCAGTTTAAAAGAAATCCCTTCCAAGGATTCTGGATTAGGTTCTCCAGCAGAGATATTTGTTCATGTCTTACCCAGATCAACATTTGAGGCCCAATAAGAGGATCGGCTCTGGAAGCGCACAGTGCTCTGCGGTATGAACGAGGTACTACATTTTGCCCGCAGGAGGTTTCCAATCTGAAACAGAATCTGCAACAGAAGGGATGTTATTAATAATTGCAAACGGCATATGTTCCCACTTCATCATATCCGAGATAGACCAGGAATTTCTTTTCAGAGCTGAGTTTTATGAAAACAGAACTGTGATGAGGTAGCTGATAAATGATCAGACAAGTCTTACCAGACGTTTACAGTACAAGAGGGCCGTGCCCCCATTCCTGGCTGTGGCCCATTTGGTGAAGGTGATGACATGATCCAGGTGTCTGGACAGATAGCCGATGTCCTCCTGTTGTTTTCGCAGGACACTCTCGTGATCCTTTGTTACAGCCTGGAAAACATGAATAAGTGAACATCTGCAGTGTTCAGACAGCTTGAGGGTATGCGCTCTGGGCCTCGGGGTAAGACAGTCAACCGAGTTTGCATGCAAGTATTGTTCTTCTGGAAACAGAATCACAGCAAGCCACAGGTCTACTACATGCAACTGATAATCAACATTGTTTCGCAAAAATGTAAAAGTTTTTGCCGTACCTCGAGCTGATTAACGAGCATCTTGCCCTTTTTGTTTATCTCGAGGATGAGACTGCAGATGGATTTCTTTATTTCATTATGAACAGACGTACGGTTCTGATCAACCTGCAGAAGTCTGAAAAGCAAACATTGCAAATAGTTTTCAAAACTGACAAATATGTGCAAAATCAAACAGGAAGTAACTGAAAGCACATTCTGAAGACATCTCGCTATCACTGCAGCACGCATGCTTATATCCATAAACAGCTGTTCTTAAGAGGCCATAAGAACAAAATGTCTTTTTCTAAACAGTTCCCAATTTTTGTATATATTTAACATGCTTGACATATGAATCCTTGTGGTGTACATGGGGAAGTACATACCCATTGTTTATGGAGTTTGTCACCTCTTCAATCAGCTTCTTCTTGTCCTGCAGCTGAATGGTCATGCTCTCCATGTGCCGTTTGTGGTTTTTATAGGCATCTTCAAGGAACTGGTAACTGCAACATAAACAGGAGGGTTGGAAGTAAGAAAAATGTATTGATAAAATGAAGGCGATGAAAATGAATGTAAAAGAAGAAATGATTTTATAAATGTAAGGCCATGATATGATGACAACCAAGTCGTGTTTCATCATTTACCTCACATTAACATGAGTGACATTTTATTTGAAAGTGTTGCTGTGATTGTCATGCTTATTTCAGACTGTTTGTAATACATTTTTTAGTTATATTGTTTCCTGATGTTCCGTCAGTTTTTACGATTCATGAGGCTTTTGTTTTCTTGGTTTCGGATCATGTTTCCTGTTTTAGTTTGTGTTTAAGTTTCAGGACATTATGTCTCTGTACTTCTTGTCTTTGTCAGCTTTCCCTGCTTTTACCTATCTGCACACATGTCTCGTGAATAACGACTAAAGATGAGAAAAATGGGTGGCATTTGTTAAGTTCAGATAATACATTCGTGTTAATCACATTTAACTGCACAACATTGTTAAGTGCAATGCCAAATGTATACATAGTTTGTATCTGATATATTATGTTATATTATATATAGTGACCGTACTTGTGGTCCTTGTGCTTCACTAGTTGGCAGTCGCGGCAGGTCAGCACGTCACAGGTCTCACAGAACAGCTTCAGCGGCTCTTGTTTGTGGATGTCACAGAACACCGGCCTCTGAGTCGACACGCCGTGGACCTCTGGAGAACAACAGCAGGTTCATCATTTGGCTCTTTATTCTGGAAAGTCTGAGAAGTCATTTCTGGTCCAACGTGTGACGCCCTTGATGATAAGCCTTTGGCGTTTGCTTATTTTCAAACCACATATCTAAAAGTGTTAGTTGACTTTAAATTCAGCTGCACTTAATGAGCAATGTGTTCCATTATTTAATTTGCTCCCAGCAGCACAAAACTGCTTTAAAACTGGATAAAGTGAGCTACTTCTGTGTAAAATATGCATCATTTGGGCCATTAAAACAATATTCAGGCTTTTTTTTTTCCTTGGCAGATAAGCCTAAAGTCTATTCCAAATAATATTAGCAGTACCCAATAGTGTAACATTACAAAATATTGTAAAAACCAAGTGCCTATTTAATTTTTGGCATACTATACTGTGTCAGATAATAGTAAATGGACTCTCCTAGCAGAAATTTGCATAAAAAATCTTTATGCATTTACATATAAAATCTTTTATATGTTCAACACTATGCCCAGAGCAAAGTGTGAAACCTGGGGCACTGGTTTTATAATACCTCCTTACTTTCTCATCAAAACACTAGAAAAAAAATAAATAAAATAAGATACTGGTTCGAATACCTTGTGATACTTCTGCTTTCTGTCTGATGGTGTGGTCTTTGGTAAATTTGACTCTTTGGTGGGCCTCCACACAGGTGGTACAGAGGTACTCAACGCAGTCCACACAGAACCCAGCAGCTTCAGTGTTGTCATCGCAGGTCATACAGAGCTGCAGGCACATGAGACAAGCATGAGAGGATGATGGATTTCAGGACAGGAAGGAAGAAGTTGGAAATATTCTGAATCTTGTTTGCTCAAAGAATGATTTAATATGCAGAAGATCCAATTATTACAGCACCTCAATTTCCCCAGTTCCAAACCTCGGGGCACACAACCTTGCTCACATCTATTACCATACAAACCAGTTACAAGGCTGCCCCCATATGGTTGATGCATTTTGTCACCAACCTGGAGTGTCCTCTCCACCGTGCTGCTGGGAGCCTCAACTGAGTCCTTCACAAAGACGTTTTCCATCACATCTACCTCCATACACTCCTGCCTGCACACCGGGCAGCGGATCACATTCACTGGAACGAAATAGGATCACACATGTTGTTCAAACCAGCAAAACTAGCGCTTTTTTTGACAAATAACTGATACATGACAGCAGATATTTACAGTCAAATGGCAGCACATGTGTGTAAAAATGTAGGCTACGCACTTAAACACTACAAAGAATTGTCACGATGATACCTTTTAACGGATCCATGGTCATTGTTTGTAAACAAAGTGACTCACGTGGTTTGGTCGCGCTGTCTGCCTGGGAGTTTGGCGGCGCTGCCATGGCCAGATTCCTCGAGGGCAAAGGCAGACATTTCTTGCAAAAAGAGTGCAGACACGGCAGAAGTTTGGGCTCCCGACTGTGAAAGTTTAGATGGCAAACGGGGCAAGTGTCCAGGTGATTCCGGCCGGCCGCACCGGACTTTTCCTCCTGCACTTGCTTGCTCTCAGCTTCATTCTCAACGACGATGGCAGCAGCAGCATCCCCCGTCTCCTGTTGCCCCGTGCGTCCATCCATTTGCAGCACTTCTTTTTAAAAGCTTAAACCTCTCTGTGTTTACGAGATGTATCCACTCAGGTGAGCAGAGCAGGTTCAGGAGTCGTTTTCCTCCGCGAAAAGAGCATCCTCTCACACCTACATCTCGCGCTGTGGAAATATTAACATTCTGCTGACGTTATTTTCCGGTAAAAACGTAAATATATCGACTCGAGCACAGACCTATAGCACGAAGGATATAAATGCTATACCTCCGCGTGAGGGTGTCGTGCCGCAGATGAGATGTGAGATGTTGCTCAAATTGCACCGCACGCGCTCGTTGCGGCACGAGAGGGGTGGGGTCAAACAGTGCGCGTTCTTCTAACAGAGACACGAGCTGAGTGATGGAGGACAAACTCTGAAAGTTAGTGGGTTACAAACCAGGTCATTCAAAATGTAATATAATCACTGTAGTTAATTAGACAGGTAGCACGTTACACTTCGGGTAACGTTACTTTTTATTGCGTTACATTCAGGACTTCATCCCATTGATTTAAAACCTGGACGTATAGAAATCAGACCTCACCACACTACAATGTTTATAGTATGTGCCAGAAAATAATGTATTTTAACACTACGAATTTCTTCATGTGTCATTAATAAATATTTTTTTAATAATTAAAATTTTTTTTATTTATATGCCTGAAGGTTGATGATTAAAATGAATATATTCCTTTAATATGTATCTCAAAAATGACCTGGTGAATTACTTTTTCGTATTAAAAATTGAAGTGGTGCCGACAAATATGGGCACTGTTTTCTAATAAATTGTGAACTCTGTTATTAAAAGTAATTATATGCATTCAATGCAATCCTTATCCTTTTTGTTTTTACTTTTAAAACAATTTTATTTTTCATCCTATTTTCCTATTCAATCCCCATTATATGTTCATTCTATGTCTATTTATGTCATGTAATTTTTATTGCTTTCACTTTATTTGAACTGCTGTAATAAGAGCAATAACAGCAATAAATGCATTCCTACTTAGTTACATAACACAGCATTCTGAAAAGCTGGACAATATTTACATAAGAAGAAAGGGTATCAAACATTTCAGCCAAGTGGTGGAATATGACTTCATCTTTTCATTGCCAAACAGCACAATGTGCCACAAGTTTATTATCATAGTCAGCTCCACCTGTTTGGGTTTGACTCTACGCTGTGAGTGATAAGTAATAAGCCGCTAACACACATTCAAACGTCAGGGTTCAATGTTCAGGGTCATTCATGAATAAATTACCTAGTAGGTAGGATGGTGTGTGCTTCAGTTCATCCACTTTTTCACACATGAATCTGACAGCAGGAAGTCACAGTGTCCCTCTCAGTGATGGGAACCAGATCCCACTGCTGGGACTGGGCACCTATGGAGACCCTCAAACGGTGAGAATAATATCATTTGTTAGCTTGTAGGTGCGATTCATAGACTTGTTAATGACTGCTTTACCAGCAAGTTTCTATTCCTTTCAGCAATTGGATATATATCAACAGTAATCATGCAAACAGGAGTGCATATTAGCACAAGCTGCAGCATGACTCAGTCTTTGCCGAGTGAAATAATATTTACATTTTCTGTGTATTTGCAACAGACACCGAAAGGCACAGCACTTGAGTGTGTCAAGCTGGCCATAGATGTGGGTTACAGGCACTTTGATGGGGCGCTGGTGTATTTCAACGAGCATGAAGTGGGCCAAGCTATTCGAGAGAAGATTGCTGATGGAACCGTTACAAGAAAGGACATCTTCTACTGCGGAAAGGTTACAAGTTGTGTCATATGTCAGGTGTCTCTTTATTTAATGTGAATGCTTTCTAATAAGCTCTGTGTTTTCTTCCTCAGCTCTGGAGTACCTTTCACCCACCAGAGATGGTGAGACCGACCTTGGAGAGGACCCTGAGAGCCTTAAAACTAGACTATGTGGACCTCTACATCGTTGAGCTTCCTATGGCCTTCAAGGTTTCTGTCCAGTACACAAATAGATTGCAGTGCACTTATCAGCCATGTAGTGTCTGAACATTGCCCTCAGATATGTCACACTTGTAGTGTTTGGTTTGGATAATTCTGTCAAACAGGATGTTTTTAAAGCAGGAACATACATCAGCTACAACAAAATGTGCTGATTGAAAACTATTTTTTATAGAAACCATGGCATCAAAAACCAAACAACACATCTGAATGTCAGTTCATAATTTAACACACTGATTTGTTTTAGTTATTCAATATGCAAAAGATACCAAAACCATTTTTAAAGCATTATGTTTATGCACGGTGGCTGCATAAGACACATTGTTTGGTTTAAAGTTTAAGATAAGAGATAAGATAAGCAGTATGTTTTGTAAAGATTGAGCAACTAGAAACCATTTGGCTGTGTTTATGTTTGGGATAAATGTCTTGGTTGAAGCCAACTGCATCTGCACATGAGCAGATCATGCCAGTAATACTTCGGTAAAACGGGTTAATGCAAATTATTGAACTTTGCATGTTTTTTTTAGCCTGGAAAGGATTTTTATCCAAAAGACCAGGATGGGAAGTACATCTACCACCACACAGACCTCTGTGCAACATGGGAGGTGAGTTTGATTGAGCTCCCAATGGATGGTACTACTTTTTTATGACTTAGCATGACTTTGCACTTTTGGTGTGGTATTTACATGAGTATTTCGATGTAAATCTGACTAAAAAGTACAGAAAAAACGATCATAAACCACAAAGACATGCATTTATGTTCATGTGGACAGATAAAAAAGACCCTTTGGGCCCCTGGGTCTGTGCCTGGGAGGCTGGTTCAGTAATCCGTCCATGCAAGTTAGCATGATTTCATTAAATTCAGGTATGCTATATACAATTTGTTTCCTGTGTATTTTAGTGAATGCCTTCCCAGAAAATATAATGTATGAGTATTAATATTCAAAAGTGTATAAGTAGTTAAAATAATGAATCAAGAGAAACCACATGTCATATTCCGTCATCCTGGTTAATGCCAGAACATTCTCTACTGCAGCATCAGAAACTGTCAAGGCCAGTGTCATAAAACAGCCAAGCTCTGTTCAAAGATCTGTTTTGTTTTCATCTCTTTTCTCCGCTCTCTCAGTAAGTCTGTAAAGATAATCACTATCAGTCTTTGCGAGGATGTAAATCTGTTCTGCTCAACAGGCTTTAGAGGCTTGCAAAGACGCCGGGCTGGTTAAATCTCTGGGAGTGTCCAACTTCAACCGCAGACAGCTGGAGCTGCTGCTCAACAAACCCGGCCTCAAACACAAACCTGTGTCCAACCAGGTGACCCCAACTTGTCTCTTTAGACCCACACTGACACCGGAGATAGTAATGTTTATGTAGTAGAGTAGTACATTGCATGATACAGGGGTAAAAGAGAGTAAAATCCTTTTAACTATTTAATATGACAGTAATGAAAGAGCGAGCCTGTACATGGACCTTTATCTGTTCATAAATCACAGTCTGCAAGCAGTTAGCTGCAACCATCTCACAGAAAAAGGATGCCTAACTTACTGTTACACAGAGTTTTATTATGAGAATGTGCAACTATCTGATTGGTCTAAACTGTTGGGGCAGTACCGTGGATTTAGTCTCAGTCCGCCCATTATTAGCAGCCAGGCTAAGTCCTTAGCCTCTTGGTGCTACAGCTTTCCTGCCACCGCCCTGCGGAAGGAACACTTGTCCTTATTTGGCTTTCTCTATCTCAAGTCTATGGTCAGCATCACATGGTTTTATGACCTTGATGTAGCTCAATGGGCTTCTTGTCCTACATCTGCCTTCAGATATGTGAATATGTGTAGGGGTGTTTATCTGTGTGTGTCTCTTGGATCAAAGTGTGTGCGTTGCGTACTCCCTCCCTCAGTACTGTGTGTCTCGAAATTCTGTTTTCTGTGTGTTGGTTCCTGTTGGTATGTGTGGCATATTTAATCTGTGTTTCAGGCTTTGTGTGGTATATACTTTAAGCAGCATTTATTACCAGTGTCATGGTGTAGATAATTGCTAATTTTTGCCAACCCTAACAATACTATCTCAAATATATCTTCTTTGGTTTTTCTTCCTTTAAATGACCTGTAGGTTGAATGCCATCCCTATTTCACACAACCCAAGCTCCTGGAGTACTGTCGTCAGAATGACATTGTGATTGTTGGATACTGCCCAATTGGCTCCTCCAGAGATGCATCCTGGTATGTAGGTTTTAAGAGATATGATCTTTTCACTGACAGCTGGAATTTTGTAACGTGTTGTTGCCCCTGGTAAAGTATTTGTCAAAAGGTCTCAGGAAAAAAAGCATTTCTTTTTGGCGTCACGATACTCAAATCTGGCTTTCAGATGAGGAATTATTGCTCAAAAATGAAACTGAGTGCTTTGACAAATGCAATGAAAGTAACCTGACATTTTGTCATGGAAATAACCTAACCTAGATTATTATCATTTGTCAGTGTCAAAAATGAAATTTAATTTGCAACATGCCATCCTTATATGCGACACAACATTATTATTACCAAACATCAACCCTGATTAAAAAGACCTTATTCTGGCATCATTTGTATTTCTTTCTGTCTCTGCTTCAGGGTGAATTTGAAAAGTCCTCCCCTGCTGGAGGACGAGCTGCTTGTATCTATTGGGAAAAAGTACAACAAGAGCACTGCTCAGGTGGCTCTGCGCTTTAATGTCCAGAGGGGAGTCGTTGTGATCCCCAAGAGCTTCAACCCCGAGAGGATCAAACACAACTTCCAGGTGGGTTTACCAAAATATGTTATCACATACCGTACACGGTAAAAAGCTAGGGGGGCAAAATATCTGCTTTATACACAATTCATCATTTAAGAACAAATCATGTTGTTCCAGATATTCGATTTTTCACTCACTGAGGAAGAAATGAAAGCCATCGAGGGACTGAACAAAAATATTCGCTTTGTGGAGCTGCTGATGTAAGTAAAAGCTTTAATAGGAAAGCATAATGGGTTGGATCTAATCTTGATGTAAAATTGTAGGTTGTATTTGCATTATACTGTGTACGGTATTGTGCCACTTACAGCATACAGCATTTATTGTCATGTTTTATTTTCTAAAAGACAAATAAGTGCTCGTCATCATGCTCAGAATTAATACTTTTATTTTGTTTTAATACAGGTGGAGTGACCATCCAGAGTACCCATTTCATGATGAATATTAATGTTGTGTGTTTCACCAATAGTTTGTACATTTTCAAAGTAAACACTAGAGGGCTCCAGCGCACAGTAAATGACTTCTGTTAAGGACAACATGCAGCTCAGATGTATGATGACAAAGTTGTTGTGTATGAGTTTTATGTGACTCAAATAAAGTTTGTGTAATATTTAAAAGGAGTTTATTGTGATTTTACAACTGATTTGAAAATATATTGAAATAAAGTTTGGTTTAAAAATAAGAGCCTTTGAATCTAATGTGGCAAAATGCATCATATGCACAGAAATACATGTAGAGAGTTGCTTCTGGTTTGCTTAAATAATTACCTGTTTTTTTCTTTTTTTAGCTACATAAGCAAATACTGGCAATGTGATCACTATATTTCAGTTTGAAGATTAGGGTCACTGAAAAACAACCAACGTTAAACAAAGTCCTGTACTTTGTTCAAGGTAAAGCTAAAAAAAACTCCACTGCATCTGAGCAAACAGCACAGAACAGGTAGTCACGTAAGTCCAACAGACAAAAATAAGGACATGTACTTTTTTTGTAAGTGAGGAAATGTCGATTCAGCTGGAAACCAATGCTGGATGCATTCAGCATTTTGAGGTGTCACGTTGTTTAATGATACTTAATGATACTTATGTACGGAAGAAAATCGATTTGGTTGTTTGAAATCATTATTAACCATTTTTATGGCCTCGTCACATTATAAATGGCAACACTGGATATCCATTTCAACTAGTTTAAGTGTTTGCCAGCCTGGTTATAGTCACATTTGTGAGTAATTACACATTTCAGAGCATATGGATTGAAAGGATAAAACAACATAGAATTGCAGCTGAACTTTGTTCATAATTAAAACTGTAACATGACATTAAATCTCTGCAGTTTTTCATCTTTAAAGCATGACATGGACGAACTCTAACTCTGAGCTTTTTCGGTCTTGTTTGATCAGAGAGGGTACAGTATATGCGTTGGATCAGACTAAATCTGTCGTCACAATGTTGACACACTGTGCAATCTTTGTGTACACACCTCTTACCTACTTTAACCATCAGGGCCAGTTTTTATCCTTTCTTACACTAAATGAAAGTCGGGAGCAACCAGCAGAAGTTTGTGGCTCAATGTCTGTTTAAAGCATCCATCGTTCTGTTGTAGAGATGCAAGAAACTTTTACTTTTATTGGATATGTCTTACTTGACAAGGCTCCTATTGAAGTAAAGAGCAATCATTTAATTTAGCAGAAATCTAAAAGTGGGGGTAAAGTTGAGGTGTATTCATCTGGTCACCCATTCATCCCTTTGATTTTCTAAACATGTAAATATGTGATGCAGCCATTGTAATGTAATGCTATCTGGTCTAATATTAATCATTAACAAGCTTTGTAAGTAAGACACCACAATGTCTGTCTGCACTGCTGTTGACTAAATGTTAACTTCTCCTGCCAGGAGACCTTAAACCAGATGCTTTCACACATTTAATTTAGCCAACATGTTTGAGTTTGATGTGAAAAGACAGGATGGAGCCTTCAGAGTAAGCAGACTACAATCTGAGCAGTGACCTGTGGCCGTACAGTCGTAGAGCAGCAGGAAGCTGCAGAGAAAATAAAGAAATACACTTCGTTAATGAGCCCCCTTCTGTTGTTTTGTCTTCTTTTGTCTTCTTTTGTGCCCAGTGGTCATTTGCCAGCATGACCGCTAGCTCTGGATGAGCTAGCATACGATTTGGAAGAAACAAACAGTTGAACAAGTAGACTTTTACTGTAAATGATGGGACCACCGTGAATAGTAACAGCGGAAAAGATTTTTTTGCCTACTTTCTTTTTATTATCCACAATAGTTGTATTTTTTAATCAGAGCTGAACCAATATCTTCCAGCACATGTGGGCTAAATTATTTTGGGGTTTTCTACAGGCACATCCAGTGTCCCAAATGTTTCTTGAATAAAGTTTTGGGAAAATAAAGTTATTTGCTTTCTTGCCACAAGTTAGATAAGATGATTGATAGCACTCTCATGTCCATATGATATGAGGATACAGCCAGCAGCCCGTTAGCTAAGCTTAGCTTAGCTTAGCATAGCACAGAGACTGTAAATGGAAGGTAACAGCTAGCCTGGCTTTGTATAAAGGTAACAAAATCTCTAAAGCTTACCAACAAACATGCTATATCCCATTTGGTATGAATACAGAAGTATAAAAACAATAGTAAAACCAGAGGTTCTTCCTTATGCTCTTAAGATTTTGTATCTAACAACCAAAATACAAAGTGCTACTCAGTGAGCTTTAGAAGTGCCAGAAGATGGATTTTGGTGCCACTCAACAGGAACAGGCTGTTTCTACTGTTCCCTGTCTTTGTGCGGGTATAATTGGTACCAATCCTGTTTTCTAACTGCAAGAAAAGTATCAGTGTGTTTCCAGTGCATTCCCAAATCATCAGATATGAATTTTTTTCCCCAGTTTTCTTCGTATGAAGTCCTTATATTGCCTCGTTCTGTTTACACTGGAGTACATGGAAAGCCTGATGTGTCTCGTACAGACACTAAAGGTTGCCTTGTGCATTGGTTTGAGATGCCAAAGTTCGTGACAAACATAGGTATCTGACCAGTTAGGAGATAAGATAAAGACAAACATCTGGGAACCATGATTTCATAAATATGATGGGTTAAATGAATTTATCCACCAAGCTGAACATTTGATTGCTGGGGATGAGGATGATATCTTTCTGTGATGATGTTATCCTGTACATGATTGTATTTGATGAGCATGACATCGAGCCATCAAAAGATATTAGACTTTTTGGTGGTGATGAGATGCAACATCGCGTAAGTGGCCAGTAGTCATTCTCATTCAAATTTTTACAAGTAGCTGTTGGTGGAAACAAGATTAAAAGACTTGACAAGTTATTTTTATGGTGATTTTTTAACTGATTAAACAGATTAAAATAAACAGGCAAACAGCCTCGTTTTCATAGAAAGCTAATGTGTCTGTGTCTTGAATTATAATTTGATTTGAGGTGGGGGGTGGGGAGTTAACTAAAAAAAAAAAAGACCTCACCCTGAAAGATTTCAGACAGGAAAAGCAGAAGCACATCGCTGCCCCCCTCCCCCTATCCCCACCTCCATAAAGACCCTCTGGATTGTGACCTTCTAACAAATGACTTGAACCGGGCCACTCTGGACCCCTGTGGTGGGAAAATGTTCTGAATGGGCTACTGGGTCTGTGGGGGGAATAAAGACTCTTTTCCGGGGACTGAATTAAGGATGTATTTGGAACAGGGGCTTCATGAAGCAAGAGTGATATTTTAACTGAAATATTGGCAGTTTATTGCGAGTAAAAGTTATTTACAGAGTCTTGCTTTTCTGTATCTTTAAATCTTTTTAAACCAGCTTCGTTCGTAATTGAGATCATTGGCAACATTCATACACATGTGTGCCTGCCGGTGATATATAATCTGAGGGGCCACCTAAATACAAGTGTGACAAGCCTCTCCCCCATACTCTGTAGTTGCTCTCTGGACAGAAAGGCCCTGGGAGAATGTGTGTGTCAAAAGGTTACGCAATCAGCCCACCATGCTGAGACAGCACAGACCTCTAGTGTGCTGCGGGGAGTGAGTGTGTGTGTGTGTGTTTGTGTGTGGTGTTGTCTGAATGGTATTGGATAAAGGGAGGGGGGGTCTTCAGAGAGGGGCAACTCAGAGGGAAAATCTCACTGCGGGCTGCACCAAAGTTTTCACTTTCTCAGATCTCCGCCCCTCATGAATGTTATATAGTGAAACCTAAAACGGCAGCAGGCCTGTATTTGGTGGTCCAATCTCTTCTTGAAACTGTCATTGCACAACAAGATGAAAGGTGAGTGCCTTTGATTATTGATCCTGTGATTATTTTTTTTCCAGTCTGAGATGAATAAGAAGTGAAAATACTGCCTATGTGAGATATATTTTTTCATTGTAAATTTATCGATTTATTGGCAGCGCAGCAGAAATAATTTCCGTCATAATCAAAACAATGCATGCTTGTATCTAATTAGTAAATTTTTTGATATCTTACTTGTTATATTCAGCCTATTTGTATTCAACACAGTTCATTCCAGGCTGATAACCCTGTTGTTGCATGCCGACATCAGACATCAGATCAAATTGGACTAAATGTGTTGTTTATCTTACACAAGAGTTGTTTGTATGTAATTAATTCATCCCCCCTTATAAATAACTTAATAAGCATGTGTGGCTCATTTTCCATTGTTTTTCTCATAGAGATTCATTATCTGTCAGGGAAAATGGCTTCTTCAGAGCTTTATCATGTGAAACATGGATCTGTTTATGCATCAAAACCTCACCATTTGAAACATGTGACACTTTTGGTAGGAAATTGAATCAGCTTAATGACAAATAACTTATAAAAAAGAGTTTTAACAAATCTATGCCATTTTTTATTCAAAGCTTTTGTTTAGTACATTTTGCACCAACCAAGTTTATCACTTCTAACTTCCGTGTCGACGTACATTACGTAGTATTGCACATTTCTTGCTGCAACTGTAAATCTTTATGGTGCACAGGTAGATGTGTGACACTGAACCATTATGCAACTAATCCATAAGCCTGCAAATATCTAACTGCAGGAGCATCACAGGACATTATGAATATGGAACTCGGAGCTTGTATTTCCCAACTTCAGGCTTTGGCGCCTACGTGGATTGATGTTATGAATAAAGCCAAATACTATAAAAATGTCTGACTTATCTGGCAGTGTACTCTTTGATATTGAGGTGAAAGTTGAAAAACCACCAGTGTGGACTCTACTTATCTCAGTCAGGGTCACTCACACTGGCTTAGGAGTAGTATATGTAAAATTCGGATAAATTCGAAACAAACAGTTAATATTAACAATCAATGGCATGACTGTGTGAAAGGGGTCGCTTGTAATGAGGAACCAACAGAGAAGAATAACCCTGTGGCTCTGGAAGGGGAGCTCTATAAAATTTGGATCATGCAGAGTTGGTTTTTTGAACGACTTTGGCATTAAGAAGGCAGTGGGAGGGTCTAATGAAATATGTTATTGAGTTGCAATATGGGAAATGTAAGATCCAATGCTTGTGGAGCTTCAACCATTCAAGAGACTCGGCCATTCTTTTTAAAAAGTCTCTTGCTGTGATATCACTTTAAGCTAACCTTAAGAACAATGTCCCAAAAGCCCTGCACATACATTAGAATATAACCAAAAGGCAAGCACATAACTCAACATCTTCACTTAGAGTCAGGCTTAAAGAAGAAATCTAGCAGTGTTACACATAAAGTACAGGTATAGGGGAATACTGCAGATGTGGGAGAAAAAAAGTTGCATAAAGTCTTGTGTGGCTCCACAGGGAGCAGTGTGAAATCTGTTAAATTGCCTTAAGTGGCATAACAGCAGTTGGGGCTGAAAACTACAAGTTTGAAAAACCGAAAGTCGTGAGCTTGCAAGAGCTCTGGAGCCTGAGTTTCATCTCTGCTCGGGGCAAGAAGCTCGAGGCTGCTACCAGGATTTAACCTACAAATCTACGACCAAAACTGTCAGCAGCTAAGTTGCATTGTGGGCAATATAGGTGCCAGGTTTTGATAGGGATGGAAAACTATTGGAATAAGAGGATATTGCTGGTTGTGCTGAATCCCGTTTTAGATTTTTTTAGGAACTGTCCATTGTGCACCTGATGTCCAGTAAGGCATTGATTCAATTATTCAATAGGTCAGTCTGTCAATCACTCAGTCAGACAGTCACTTGTCCACAGCTTTTCAGACAGAGGTTAATCTAGCGTCTGTTTCCTGGGACAAAGCTCCACTGTGCCTCGATGAGGTCATTCCCAATCTTGGCATATTTTCCCACAGTGTCTCTGACGTTTTATAAGCATGTATGCATGAAAACTATTTCAGTCTGACTGTGCTACTATAAATAATGCTAATATTTAGTCTCACCTATTAAAAGGACTGTTTGAAGCGAGTTATTTGGCTTGTGTATTGAGCTTCCCAGCATTCACAAAGAAACTGTGAAAAAGTGAGGTAAACTGTGATCTGGCTGCAGGGCCACGGAGGATTCTCATTTGCCAGCACGGAGCGGCGGGGCTCCTTGGATTTTGTTGCACCGAGCCTTCATTCCCACCAAGTACCTTCAGAAAACAAGGGGCTCTATTTTTACCTCAGGCCACAATTTGGCACCATTTCTGGAGGTTTTGGCTCCTAAAACGGCTCCAACCTCCAACCCCATGCACACAGCACACACAGAGTCACACTTGTGCTCCACCTCTGCCCTTTGCCAGTAGGAGCACATTCCTAAAAGCTGCTTCACGCAAGGCTTCTGTCTAAATGGTAATTCCATCCCGTGTTGTTTTCAGAGCTGCACTCAAAAGAACAGGCAGCTTCATTGGTCCTGTGAGACCAGGTCACAAAACATGTAATGTGTTTGATTGTGTGAGAGATAAAGGAAAGGAAGGAGGTTTGGTGCCTGAATGTATTCTTTTAACTGAATTGGTTTGAGCATGTCTCCTGCAGACTGGTAACCAATTTGTTTGGATTTTGAGCTGCAACAGTGATCATGATGCGATTGAGAGAGAGAGAGAGGGAGAAAAGGGCAACAGAATGGCTGCTGAGAGGCCTGTTAATGCAACCTGACAGGAGTGAGCACAGTCAGTGAGTTGTCTGTTTCCTCCACAGAGAGAAATTCTTTCAGCAGCACTGGCCCCTAAACAGGGTCTGGCCAAGGGCTTGAGTAACTTCTAACGTGGTCACGTAGCATCAAGCCATTACTGACCTCATTCGACACCGGAAAAATCGTGACATACATCACAGCTCATGCAAACAAAAACAGGCATATCTGGAACATCACATACACAGCGGGACTTTTTGAGAACTAGCCAAGGTGCTGAAATTCCTTCTGCTCCCTCCAGGTCTTAAGTACACTTTATCCTCAAACATTCTCCTTTACGCTTAATGACCTGATAGGTCCAATTACAGCCAAACTGTAAAGCCCCTGAAGGACTACTGGGTAAAATTTGAAGATGTTTCTGTTTTGCTCTGGGAGCCAGTAAGATGATTGAAGAACTGGAGTAAACTATTCTGTCCTGAGAGCATGCATAAAGATTTGCTGCAGCATTTTAAATTAGATGGAGCCCTCTTAATGGATGCAATGTTATGCCTTCCAAGCATATCGTGCCAATTCAGATCATTTTGGATGTTAAAGCCCCTAAAATATCAAAACTGTCAGAGAAATTTCTTTCCATAACCCAGTCTTCCAGATTTGTTCTACAAAACAAGGGCAGATATTGTTACTTACTGTCAGTTAATCATATTGTGATGATGTGGTCATATCCTATTATCCTTTTAATATTTTTTTTTCTAATGTATGATTTGGGGCAATTTTTATTATAACCAAGGGAACCTAGAGTTTTGACT
Source organism: Serranus cabrilla (assembly GCA_903364295.1). Taxonomy (NCBI): domain Eukaryota; kingdom Metazoa; phylum Chordata; class Actinopteri; order Perciformes; family Serranidae; genus Serranus; species Serranus cabrilla. Next base: position 258,636 of record CAFUXE010000200.1, read on the forward strand.
GATGTAATGCATAACCGTTATGACACGAACTGTCATAAATATCATTCTTGTTGGAAGGATTTTGCTTATATTTGCCCTATTGTTATACATCTCTGTAGAGGACATCATTACCAGTGATGTCATTTGTTTCTTTGCTATTCAAATTAAGAAAAGTATTGAAGACATGTACAAATGAACTGAGCTGTAAAACATGCTGTATTGTCTTTAATGTTTTTTCAAAAGAAATGCCATAAAAAAGCAATCAGTTACACATCTCAGGATATATAAAATAATTATTATTCTTTCCCCATGTACCTTTTGGTCACGCAGGGGACACGGAGAACGCGTCCAAGGTGGAGCCCTCCAATGGTCACAGCCGGCCCCTGGACATTGTGCCGAGCACAGAGGAGAAGATGACAGACAGGGGTCAGTGGGGCAACAAGATTGAGTTTGTCCTGTCAGTGGCCGGAGAAATTATTGGCCTGGGGAATGTCTGGCGTTTCCCATACCTTTGTTATAAGAATGGAGGAGGTAAGTGGTGGAATTACTTATCTCTGACATGTTCAACACAAAAGCTTTAGTCATCAGGGTGGGAAAAAACAACAACAGAAAATCTGAAATTATACCACCACAGAAATACAAGGCTTCATTGCATTTGCTTGGAATTGCATGCCATCAGATATGCATAAGAGAGAATATGGTAGCAAAGTTTAATATGTGATCCATGCTAAGGAGATCCTTGGATCAATGAGGGTAATGGTTCACTGAAAACAGGATGACACAGACACACATTTTGACAGCAAGTAGGCTGAAGTCTGATACATTAGAGCTCACTAACAGATTTTAAAACTGGTAAACTGTAAAAATATTAAAATTTTAGAGCTCGGGGGCGGGGAGTTTACATTACGCAATCACTCGGAATCAAAACACTGCCATATTGGCAGAAAAGCGCTTCCGGGGCAAATGACTGTTGGCAGCTAGTTTTTTTACTTGCTTTAATTGCACAGTACAGATGGCATGATCGTCGTTTTGCGCCGGGATGCCAGCAAAATCGGAGACAAGTGAAAGGGAGAGCATTTTATCGGATTTTAAAGATCCTGAAAGGGGTCAACATGGATAACTGCTATAAAACGAGCTAGCTAACGATTCAGCTCCGTTAGCTAGTTTGACAACTGGACGAGAACTCTCGGGCTACGGATTACGACTGTGTCATGGCCTCTTCATATCAGGTACAGAGTAACTGATGTTCATTATAAACAGAAATGAAGCAGTTTCTAAAGTAATTAATGACAGTAACGAAGATACAACCTAGTTTACGCTAACGTTGCATACAAGCTAGGTAGCACACCGTTACGTCACTGTTGGTGCTAACGTTAATGCTAACGTTCACTGAAGAAACACTTATCCTCCAGTGAGGACAAAGTAAATTTTCATCCCATTGACTTCAAAGCTGAATAGTATTCATGCATCCAGGTTTCGTCCATTGACACAAATCCAGGCTTTTGTATATTTATAAAGAGTCTTGTGAGAGGGAAACAGAGGGGGTCATTAAAGGGGTCAGCAATGTTTAATGCAACACGTTTTACGATATAGCGTTTAACAGTTTTAAATGTCCTCTTCTTCTTTGCGTTTAACCGCAGTTGGCATCCTATCAAGTTGCATTAGTGCTCCCCTCTGGATCCATTACATCTCTGTTATATCATCATAACAATCCAGTTGCTTTTAACAACCCAAATACCACCTTTCTTCCCTGCACCATGGCACCACTTCCTAACACCAGTTTAACCCTTCTGCTCTGGTATAGATGTCTCCCAATAATAAATAGTATTACTATTTGAATTACTGTGACCAATTATTTTCTATTGCTTCCAACACTCCTTAGCCCTCTGACTTAATTTTGTATTCCATAAAAATGTCTTCCCTCTGACTTATTATCCCGATACTGTTGGAAGAGATTTACTGCTTCCCTCCAAACTATGCTTTCACTTCTGATATTGAAGTTTAATATTGATCTCTACATTTCCCCTCCTGACTGCCTCCTTCATTGATTTGTCCACTTTTTCATGTCCCGGTATTCCTAAGTGGGCTCATACCCATCATCAATCTATATGTTTTAATTAATATAAAATAATACATAATAATATATGTGTCCACATAATACAGTATAACACGTGATATCTGGAGCTCTGTATGAAAATGAAAATCTTTTTATTTTTTGGCAACTGGATGCATGCTATGCAAACCATTTGCACCAGCGATTTCTACTTTACATTGATGAAAAATGTCGATGGTGTCTCAGTGAACTTTTCCTTTCATGTTTGCTTATACAGGTGCCTTCTTCATCCCATATCTTATCTTCCTGTTTGCCTGTGGGATCCCTGTCTTCTTCCTGGAGACGTCTCTGGGTCAGTACACCAGTGAGGGAGGCATCACCTGCTGGAGGAAAATCTGCCCGTTGTTTGAAGGTAATCTCATATTTAATGGATGTTTAATAATATCAAAAACAGCACCAAAAGTGGATCAAACTCTTGAGCCTGGAAGTTTTAGTGCCATGTATTTCCAACATCTGTTCATTTTACACTTTTATGTCATGATTAAGATGTTTCATGTGCTCTGTAAAAGTTTATGTTTGAAGAAGCATCCATCTTTATGAGCTAACGATGGCAGTACGTGTGCTATTCTGAAACAATGAGTCGCTTGTGCACCACATGGGATACGTACAAAGATTTATCAAACCAGTGACAACATCTAAGCATGTCTGTACAACAGTGTGGGATGAAAGAGGAATTTCAGCATGTGTGTGCAACGTGTTTATGTGCATGTGTCTTGCATTGTTAAACAATCCGCATTTATGAGCATACATACAGTATATGAGTGATTGTGTGTCAAACAACCAGTATGAATGCCACACAGATGTGGGATGGTGATGAATGTAGTCGTAACGGCTGGCAAGCAACCAGTTCTGGCTAATGTTCAATATATCTGCCTTCAAATAACTCTGTAATCAGCCATAATCATAACCCAAACAGGATGACAGCTGGTGCAGAGTCAAGTCAGGCGTGCAATCATGTGTTGGAACAAGAGTTTAACCAAAAAATTGTGCCTGTTGCAATTTACCCTGTGTATAATTAACTCTACTGCACTGCAGCGGTGAGCTGAGGATGGGTTTAATCAAATACTGCAAAGATGTGCTCACCCAAAGGTTAAATTATCTGTGTGTGTTATGTTTATAATGAACAGATCCATCAGGGGGCTCTTTTCAATGATTCAAACCATTTATGTGAGTCATTTTAGATACAATTACTGCTTATACATGAAGCTTTGAGTATACTGGAAATGAATTTGTATTTGATCTCAGACTGTTGTGAAAAACTAAGCTGCAACAGTCCACTCAGCGCTCCTTTAATTGCATCCGAGTTGCTTTTAAGGCCAAGATGTATAGCTATAATAAAGCATTTCTCTGTGGAAGTCATTAATGTTGACTCATGTTATGTGTACTATGTGTGTCTAATGGCATTGTCAAAGCCATAATATGGAGTTTCTCTTTGAATTTTCCATTAAATGTTCCAATATGTGATGTTTTTTTTGTTCCAGGAGTGGGTTATGCTACCCAGGTGATTGTTGCTCTGCTTAACATCTACTACATCGTAGTGTTAGCCTGGGCCATCTTCTATCTGTCCAACTCCTTCACGTGGGATCTGCCCTGGGCCTCCTGCAACAACACCTGGAACACAGGTGAGCCAAGGGATCTTCTGCCAAAAGCAAAATATGTGCTTCTGCTAAATGTCAAATACTTTGGTTTTTGACCAGATCTTAGCATGTTAACACCCCAAACTAAGAGGGTGAATGAATGTTGTAAACTTTACATTGAAGTACTAGCACGCCTTCAGACTTTTAGTGTTGTTTATTTTAAAACGATTCATTTTCTCCCGGTGTTCCCCCTCACCATTTAATTTATTTATAGTTTCATGTTATCTTAAGGGAGTGAAACTTCCTGCACCATTTCACTCTCCTCAGTGGTGGCATTGTTTCACTTCCCTGTGTGTAACTTGGAAACCTCAGACCAAGCTTGGATTTCTTCACAGGATTGAATGTCTTTCTGTCTTTCCTTTCATTCAAGATTCCTGTATGGCATTTCAGAGGGGGAATAGCTCCATCAATCACCATGAGAACGCCACCTCTCCTGTCATTGAGTTCTGGGAGTAAGTGCCTTTTTGTATGGCCATGTCCTCAAATGGCCTCATAGGTGCCAACAAGTTCACCAACTGTTGAACTTAAAGAAATGTCATTTTGTGTTAGGTCCTGTTTTTTAGACTGTAGTAGTTTTGCTATAAGGTGTGCTTATAGACCTTTAGCTTCTCTCCAAAAAATGCTATAGTGGAAAGGTGAGCATGAATATAATTATTGTGTTGTATAATTAATAAGACTTGATTTGTGTGCCTCAGACGAAGAGTGCTGAGAATTTCTTCAGGTATTGATGACATTGGCTCTCTGAACGGGGACCTGGTGATCTGTCTGGCTGTTGCATGGGTCATCTGCTACTTCTGCATCTGGAAGGGAGTCAAGTCTACTGGCAAGGTGAAACTTCTCCACATTAAATGGCTTTTAGTGCACTTTTACTCCAATTTTTGTTGCTGTGTGGTTAGGTCTTTCCTCACACATGCAGGAAATGTTGCATTGTTTACACTAGCAGAAGAAATAAATGATGAAAGAACCGACAGCTGGTGCAATCAGGGTCAGGCACGATGGCCTAATGCACCAACATTTGCACAACTCTTACACATTTTGGCCTAAACACACTGTTAGAGAAAGATGAATTTCTCTTTGTTATAAGTCGCATGTCTGATTAAGAAGCGCTGCTGTTTCCCTGCAGGTGGTTTACTTCACGGCCACTTTCCCTTATGCTATGCTGGTGGTTCTGCTAATCAGAGGGGTCACCCTGCCAGGAGCCTCCAGGGGAATCCACTTCTACCTCTACCCTGACCTGGGGCGTCTGTCTGACCCACAGGTAGGCTGGGAATGCACTTGCTTTCAGACATACATTTATATTAAACATTCACAGAAACACAAACTTTTACACATGCAGATTAACTGAAAAGTCTGATCTAAGTCACACTGACAGGTGTTTTTCAGCACATTTAAAGAACTTAGAAATACTAAAAAGCACCAAACAGCAGGGTCTTAAACTGGTGTTAACAATAGTTTACTACCAGGTTTGTCATGTTATCTTAAATGGTGATAATTACGCCAACGCTGTGTTCATAGCATGTTTACTGCCCCCTAGTGGCCAAAAATATAATTCATTATTTCAGGTTTAAGTTTTATGTTAAACATTTTGCACCCATTTTTGGGGCAATAACATGACATTATTTTCTGCTTTTACACAGAACATATAGTAAGCTTGCTTTACTAAGTTTTGACAAGCAATGCTGCCACCAATTTGTTTCAATGGGTACAATGTCAATGTCTGTGTCCAGCAAAATGTCAAGGACTTATTCACTGCGGAAGGAAAGAGAATGGATCGAGAATCTCTTCTTTCCTTGCTGTTAGATTGCAACCAGTGTGAAAATCTAAAAGGGGGGCCCCCTTAAATCCCTCTCAGGGCTTTGACGATGAATGCCAGTCCTGTGTGTGCATGCCAAGACAAGCTAGGCTGGTGGAGTTGGAACCTTGGGAATACCTGCCTTTGTGTAACGCTGTGTCCAGAGCTTGTGTTGTTGGTTGAACCGCCAGTCAATCAGATCTTCAGTGCTGCCTGAAAGCTATCTGAAACATGCCCCGGTGGCCTGGGAGCACTTCATCAGAACTGCAAACATAAAGACAAACCTAATTTGAATTTTGAAGTGTGAGTGAGTGTTCAAAGAGCGGGTGGAAAAGTGGTGCACTTTATGCCTCAGGGAGACAGGGGTGGATAAATAGGCTTTGCTGGGTGGGTGATGTCAGGATGGAGAGGGTGAGAGGGTGAGTTTCAGGGTGAAGAGTTTCACAATTTGATACATGCATTCATAGTTAGATGGTGTTTTACAAAGCGAGAGAACATGGCTCCTCAAACATGATACATGGTATATAAATGGTACATGAGAGCAGTGTTTGTAAAAACACTGTTTAAAATAACACTATTATTATTTTTCCAGTCATGGGGTCATCTAACTAATTACTGTTTCCGTCGTTACAACGCCGTTAATGTCACTGAATGTTAAATGTTACTATGCATTGATTGAATAAACTGAGTAAACTGAGTAATCTGAACGATCCGAATCATAGAGTAATTCCGTTACTAACTCAGTTACTTTTTCGAACAAGTAGTGAGTAACTACAACTAATTACTTTTTTAAAGTAACGTTCCCAACGCTGTGTGAGAAGAAAATGTATGCAGTAATAATGCTGTATTTTATCATATTACATTTGAATACTAGTGAAATGCTCCTTTTCAATGCGCTGTTAGCAGCACATCATGTTTTATTAGTATTAATTAGTTGTAAGAAGGCAGACTAGAAGGATATAAAAAAGAATGTACATAGCGGTAACAGGTTATACTTATTAATTTGCTCTCAATTATGTCTGTTTTTATTATTATTATTATTCTTTTGTCTCCAAGGTTTGGATGGATGCTGGGACTCAGATCTTCTTCTCCTATGCCATCTGCCTGGGTTGCCTCACCGCGCTGGGAAGCTACAACAAATACAACAACAACTGCTACAGGTAAGGACTGACATGATAATGCACATTATTATCAGCTGCATAACACAGCCTCTCTATTCTATCTCAAACAGCAGTAAAGGTTAACCTGTTGTTCAGCCTCACATTACCATAATTGCTGGCGTTTTATCTTCATACAAAGGGTTTGCTGGGTACCATTTTCAACCCATTAGCACACGTCGCTCCTAACCCTCATGCTCCTTTCTGTGTGTTTTCCAGAGATTGCCTGTCGCTCTGTTTCCTGAACAGTGGCACCAGTTTTATCGCAGGTTTTGCCATCTTCTCCATCCTGGGCTTTATGTCCTACGAGCAGAACGTGCCCATCTCAGAAGTGGCTGAATCTGGTTGGTATTCTTTTACTCTTTTAGAGTATCTGAGACATGTTCTACTATTTCTACTGGTTTACTTTGGTAGAATTATTCTGAAAGACTTAGATATGAGTCGTAACAGATTTATGCAAAGCTCCCTCTTAAATCAATGGATTTCCTTCAGGCTCTCAGTAGCCTCTATTGTTTTAAATGTATTAATGATAATAACTTTCATGGCATTCACTTGAGCAAGGTTGACCAATACTGTCAGTTTTAATGAGAAAATGACATTCAGTTTCTGTCTGTCACAGGTCCAGGTTTGGCCTTTATAGCCTATCCTCGTGCTGTGTCTATGATGCCTTTCTCCCCTCTGTGGGCCTGCTGTTTCTTCATTATGATTGTGTTTCTGGGACTGGACAGTCAAGTAAGACCAGCATTATTATTTATCACAGATCTACTTACTTAAATATTGTTTTTTGGATAAATCTGCAGCACACAGACAGTCATATGTACAAATATCCATTCCTGTTTCTGCCTCGATCAGTTTGTGTGTGTGGAGAGCCTGGTCACAGCCATGGTGGACATGTATCCTTCCACCTTCCGGCGTAAGAATCGCAGGGAGCTCTTCATCCTGGCGGTAGCTGTGGTGTCGTTCCTCATGGGGCTCATCATGCTGACAGAGGTTGGTTTCAGTGGCCTCACTTCATCATGTTTTTACAGGGTGATATGAACCCTGGTGCATCACTATGGACATGTTTTGGCTTTTAATTTACATTTTTCCATCACCTTGGCTGTGTTTATGCAGGTGCCATCGATTTTGGAAAGGGTGTGAGGTTTTTTTATCGGCAACAAAATACAGACACTCAATGTCAAATGTGACAAAAAAAGTCCCCACTGAGGCCGATCAAAACCAAATGTTTTAATCTCAAGGCCATTACAGCATTAAACCATGCATTCTATTGTTTCAGGCTTTGAATCTCGAGCCCTGGCTTAGTTTTTACCATTTTCCATCAGATTGACCTTTTTTTCTCATATTTGCCTATGGCTCAATTGCATGTAAAGAGGTTAAAAAAAAATAAGCATAATGTATAATCATAGTAATGATACTTAACATGAAAATAATCTGCAGAATATAAAGAGGACAATAATGTTGCGTTTCATGCCTCAGTAATGATTTTCTTGCCTTCGAGATTTTAAACTCATTTTTAAATGAAACTGCCCCTTTACAGCCTCCAGTCCACATTAACAGCACATCCTTTATTCAGTTGTTTTTATAACAGTGTGTTATGTGAATGTGGTCTTAAAATGTTCTGCTAAACTTTGCAGAATTGTCTGTTTTGTCGTTATTTGACAACTTGAAGGTTTTCTTTTGCTACTATCACCTCTAGTGTTTCTTAACATGTGTGTCTCCACAGGGCGGCATGTACATCTTCCAGCTCTTTGACTACTACGCAGCCAGTGGGATGTGCCTGCTCTTTGTTGCTATTTTTGAGACTGTGTGCATTGCTTGGATTTATGGTGAGTGTGTTAGGCAGGCTATTTGGGAATGCATTAGGGGGGCATTTAAAAGACAAAGGCTTTTTTTCTCAATAGGCACTATTCATCCCAGCCCACACTGCACTCTACATTCTGCCAGTCAGAAAGAATTTATTCTTTGGTTCACACAAGCCAGAGTGTTTCTAGCGCTATTTCAGTCAGTTGGTTTGTTAAGTGAATAAAGTAAATAAGAAGAACAGTCATCAAAATCACAATGAAGCAGATTACTGAGACTCTTGATACAGATTATATTAATTTAAATCTCCCCTGCGTTCCTCTCATCTCTTCCTGATTGCAGGTGCTGACCGTTTCTATGACAACATCGAGGACATGATTGGCTATCGTCCCAGCCCTGTCATCAAATACTGCTGGATGTTCTTCACCCCTGCAACTTGCTTTGTGGGTCTAAGGTTTATTTTCAATATGCAAACCATCACATCCTGAAACAAGAGCAGCCTCTGCTGGAGAACTGTGGAAATACATTTTAATCTGCAAACAAATTAAGCCTTGTATCTGCATTTTAAAAAATGTTAAAGTTGAAGAGGATTATTATCATGACTCATGAAATCTCTCTCTCTCTCTCACCGTTATCAGGGAACTTTTGCCTTCGCCTTGATCAAGTACTCACCTCTGAAGTACAACAATGAATACGTATACCCGTGGTGGGGCAATGGGATAGGCTGGATCCTGGCCCTGTCCTCCATGCTGTGTATCCCTCTGTGGGTCTTAGTGAAACTGCATTACACCCCTGGCACACTAAGAGAGGTACGTTTTACCTGGACTTGGATCACAGGATTTTGTGCATGTGAAAGAATTATTACCCAACACTGTAGCTCTACTATTGAGCGCTTAAGAACCTTTCAGTTCATTGTTGTGGTTTCACCTCACTGCTCTCATTGACCTTGTTTCCAGTTTCTAGTTTTCTAAGCAGTGTGCACTGCATGCCAAGAACCAAATGGCAAAGTTAGCAACTAGCTGAATATAAAGTAGCGGTGCATTTAACAGCTAAAGCGCTAGATCTTTCCCTCAGGAGACGCTGGAGACCAAGGGGCATTTATCAGGCGGACAGAAACCAAGCTCCAACTAATAACCTCTGCCAGCCAGCATTATAAGAGCACTCTAAAATAACAAAACATTCTCTGGGAAAAATGTATTTTATGAGTACTTTGAGTTTTTACTGCTTTGTATACGGTCTGTAGTTCTGATTCTCAGGGTAGCACATTTGTGCTGCATTCCTGTGCTATCAGAATAATCAGAAATGTGAGTTTATGATCATATTTCATGGCTCACCTGATCCATTTCCTTTGCTTTTGTTGTAAAATAAAATTATGGAAAAGGCTGTCAATCTTTGGGAAGTAAAATACAGCAGATCTTCTTTGTTGCATCCATGTTGCTTCCATGTTTCGACTCAAAGTTCATTAATACACCAAGGTGGGAGAAACTTCGTTATTCAGGAAATGGGACTATCCAAGGAGCACTTGAATGCACCACTGGCCTTGGTGGATTTCTGTGCACTGTGTGTGCCATTCTAGTTGTTACATAAATACTGTTACGTTAAATACTTTGCATGGCATAGCCTTCTTTTCTTTCTGTTTTTCTCCTGCCACGTCTTGCATAATTGATCTTTAAAAGTCTCCGATCACACTGCACTGATATCAGTTCCTATATATATATAATATTTAGTTTGAAAATGTCTTGTTCGCAGCGCCTCGTTCTCCTCACCACCCCCTCCACCGAGTTACCGAAGACGAAGCAGGAACAGGAGAAGCTGCTGGCCATCTTCGCAGCCGACGGCGACAGCCTCCATCAGAGGTCACCTCCCACCAAGGACGGCTACTTCCCCGTTGACGAAAAAGAGTCTCACTGTTAGAGACGTGAGGGTCGGTATCAGAGCCTTGCAGGGGTCAAAGGTCACTCCTTAGCTTTGCCACTCTGCCTGGCTCCATCCCAACTCTCTCTGCAATACCTCACCAGACAAGGTGGCGAAACAGGGACAGCGCAGACTTTAAGAGTCACCTGACCTGTAACTGCTGACCTGCTGCTGGAGCGTCCTCAGTCTTTAAACGCTGTGTGACGGCATTAGTGTCTTATTAAAGAGTTAACATCAGTTGGTTGCCAGTGGTGGAGTCACATGTACACTTGAATGGCCATTGTTGTTACACAGTGGCTCGGAATTTACATTTGATCGTGTCTGCTTTCTAAGGAAGCATTTTTTTTCTGTTATGGACATCTCTAATGTTCAGTTAGTCTGACATGACATTCCACTTCCTTTATTGATTCTGACAGCTGCAGGTGGAGCACAAGAGGTGTTTGTGAATAAAAATGCACTTCTGTACTATATACAGGGTACATTTTCCCTCTTTTAATCCGATTATGCTGACAGCTCTGTATTTGTTGTCATCTCAGGATTTTAAAATTTTCTAATAAAACAAATCCTACAAAAGCATACTAATTACCAATGCTTGAGCCTGCAAGAATTGGATTTTAAATATATTTTTAGTTGAACTGACCAGAACTCAATTAAACTTTTGCTGTTGTTTATTCAGATTAATGTTATGTCTATTTTTTCAATTTGTTTTTACTTCTTTTGCTGAACATTGCAGAGTTGCATGAATGCTTTTTTTCAGTTTTCTGATTATTGACATGATTTTAATTTAGTCAGTTTTGCCTCATCTCTAATGCATTGAATTGTATGAAATGAAAATGTAAAGTGCCTGAAGGAGAGACGGTTGTACCATTATGATAACATGATAACATGACAGGCTGAAGGGTTTCATTCCAGAATGAGCATCTCTCTTATCATCTCTTTCTCTGCTGTATAATAATGAACTTCAACACGTGTTTCTTTAGATGTTGGAATGAGTTTATGATCATTGATTGCTGATAGGGAATACTTTTACATATATAACTTTTATATGCTAAAATTATTTTTTATGACTGAATAAAAAATACTTTCATTTGAGACATACTTTTATTTTGAAATACATGTTTATATTTTACAGGACATGATGGTAATGATTCAATACAAGCATACTTTTTAATTTATTTATCGAATAATTATATATTTCACTTGCTCTAATTGTTAGTGATTATGGTAAAATAACTAACACATTGTAATATTTACAATATAAAATGTAGCATTAATACACAACACTTAATATATAAACATAACTGCAGCAGTCTCTCTAGAATACGATATAATTTACTGCATTGCAATAATGCCTATTATTAAAAATATATACCTATTTAAACTTAAGAGAAAGTAATGATACCCTATATATGTATCTGTCTCTGTGTTAACCCTCAATACGCCACTTATTATGCAGCTTTAACCGATTTGTCACGCAGTTTCACAGAAGTCAGCATGATTGTGTGAATCCTATGGATATAATCCTTTAAAGTCCATCACACAAGTTATAAATAAACTTAAAGACATCTGTCACTTCAATTTCACTTTCAATTTAGTATCACTTCCCTTCTGTGGGGTGCATGAAGTGCTCTTTGAAGTAGAAATCCATAGGCTGCTCTTTTATGGATAATGTAACACTGCTCTGGGTGTCATTTCACATCAGCAGGATTCAGAAATAAAGAAAGATAAGTGTTTGCCTCGACACAAAAAAAATCCTGAAAGGTGTGTACAAGAGGTTATTTATAGTCACTGATGCTGGGGAAATGGTACGATTTAGAAGAATGAGCTTACTGTCATTTCTTCACATGTCAAAAGTCTTCATAAATGTTGTGAATGGCTTGGGGTATTCTCTTTAAATTTTCTCATTCTGAATCATAAAAATGTACGTCTCAATTTGACATTTAGTGAAGCATTATTACCAGAATTAAAAGGTAATGCAGAACAGATTTATCATGTAAACTACTAGAAAAACTGCACATGCCCTAATCAGCCACTTTGCAACATTACTGATTACTTGTCCAAAGGTAGATCTACATATGGCATAAGAAGCTATATTACTGTGTTGTTGCTACTCTCAGTTCTGTTTCTCATTTTCCCTTTCATCACAATTCAAAAAGGATTTAAGGAGGTGCGGAAGTTTGTACGGAAACTCCCTCAGGACAACACAAAACTCCGGCAGCCTAGAAAACAAAAAGCAAACTTGTGGAGGGTTTCTTGTGAAATGAGCAGTGCGCCACAAGTTTAACACTGTTAAAAGACTGAATTGTTTCTCTGCTGTTTTTAGATGACAAAGAAAAGGAATGATTAACACATTTCTCTGGAAACTTTGAAGTGATAAAAGCACAGAAATCTGAGCCAGGAGAGTTTACTGTTACAGCACAGCAGAGACAGGCAGGCAGGTACGCATGTATGTAGGCTCCTCTGGTTGTCACTGTGCAGCCTCAGGGAACGGATGCTGCTGTTTACCACTCTGCACATATTATTTTTATTTTCAGTGTCGGAAACAATATCTATGCTCACTACTGCTACTATCATCTCATCTCTTTGATTTGGCATGCTGTCCTAACCTTAAAATACATGCATTAACTTTACCCAGTAACTTAGCAACTGAATGCATGTTTAAAAATGGAAATATTTAATTAATTCAGCATATATCATATTGATAAATACAATAATTTACATATATGTTCCACTTTTTAATATAGCTGTCATATAAATACATGTACTGGAAGAAAAACATACAATATTTCCACCTGGAAAATATTAGTAAACATATATCAGTTATACAGTTCTCCCATGTATGATATAAAGAATAACAGCAGCTATATCCAACTACCTTTTATAGGGTACGTTGGGCCATTTAATGTTAACAAATATTTTATAAATGAGTCATATGTTTTGTGATCATAACCTGCACCAAAAACTACAAACAGTTGTCTTTTAAATAAATGCACTGTATAGGCAAACATAATACTTAACTAAAGAACATGCATCAATATAATATGCAAGGTACTTGAGTTTATAACTCGTTTATTAACAACAAAAATAATTTTCAGAAGCAGGTGTCAAACTGCTGCAGTTTCTTTCCCAGCCTGCAGGCGGTGCATGTGGACATGTAGCGGCGCAGAGCAGAGACGTGGCCGGTCGCTGTGTGTCCGTGTCCGGCTCTTCCAGCAGGGGGCGCTGTGGTCATCACTCTGAATCGGTTACTGTTTACGGAAGTCCAAGTGACGTGTCACTGTCCACCGGAGCATTGTGGGAAGGAAAGTGGAGCTGACGGCCGCTGATGGCAGACTGCTCAATTTGACGAATATCCTCGATTAATAAGCAGCCTTTAAGAAACAGAAATAAAGGGGAGTGATGCTGCTTCACGAAGCTAATGCCAACGGGCTTTGAAGAGGGGGAACATATGCCGGTGTCATCGCGGCTCTCCTGCGCACGGGCGCTCACAGCAGAGAAGTGGGATACTGTGTCAATGGACCGCGGCGTTTTTATTTTATTTTCCAAGGGAGCCGAATAAAGTAGCGACGGATTATATCCCCGCTGTGGATGGGTGGGGGGCGACTGCGCTCCCGCATTCCGTATCGTGTGAAGTTTCTCGAGATTTCTGTCGAAGACGCCGTCAAAGATGTCGACCAGCAGTCCCGAAGCGGTGAAGAAATTGCTGGAGAACATGCAGACGGACCTGCGGTCTCTGTCCATGGAGTGCAAGAAGAAATTCCCCCCAGTCAAAGAGGTTAGTCGGCTAGTTAGCTCCACCGAGCCGCTACCTTGCTGTTCAGCTGCCTGTCTCGTGTCTATGTCTGGTTTTATATTCATTATAATACACATTTCTACACATTTGTTTGCTCCCCTCCAAACACTGGGCCTGTACTCTTGAGGGATGTGGACACTGAGTTGTCCTCATACTGTACGGGTTAATCAAAAGTTGTGTCAGCTGTTGGGCCTTCCTGCCAACCAGGCGTTCAATTAAAGCTATATGCAGGTATTTAAAATACTGTGCCACCCCTTTTGGTTTCTATGACGAATATGACGCATTCATTTGTTGAATATTAGTGTGTGTCTGCGTCTGGGAAGTTATAGTCTGCACAATGTTTTTATTCCCCACTTTGCAATCAATAAGTAGTGATATTTTTGCTGCTGTTGTCATATTTATGTTTATTATAAGGGCTGCAATGTACGATTATTTTGTCGATTTAATCTGCTGATTATTCGTTTGGTCCATAAAATGTCAGAAAATAGTGTAAAACGTTCATTGAATCCAGGAAATCTCCATGTTTGGTAGGTTTTCAATCATATTTTCTGCAAGTTTTGCATGAAAAGTTACTCTAGCAATGAATTGATTATCAAAGTTTTGCTGTGGGATGCTGTGCAAACGTTAATAATGACATAATGCATCAGAATTCCAAGTGTATATTTACAAAAAATTGATGATTTTAAATTGAATGTTTGTCAAAACGGATAAGCAAATGATAATTTCCTGTTTTAGACAATGTCCCAAACTTTTTTGGAATCAAAGTTGTATTTTTGTGTCGACCGTCTACATATTGCGGCTCTGTTCAGCAGGTCATATATCCAACTTATAGAATTTCTGTAAGTGTCATTTCATCCCAATTACACACACTTACACAAAAATATTTCCTTGCATGTGCACCATAATAATTTGAATGATCTGTAAGAACTCTGGACATGTTGCTCTCATTTTCTGGTTCTCTAAGCAACATAACACATTTCCATCCATCCCTGTTATATGGAGGTGGCTGCAGAAATTAGAGATGCATATCTCCACAAGGTAAACCAACACAATCAGCCTGGCTGAATAAATACCACGAGTGAGGAAATGTTTGTGCTGCTCTTGTTTTAATACCAGGGCAGTAGTGCTTTCATTTACCAGGTGAGCTGGTTTTATGTTTTGGAAATGTGTCATAGAAGAATTTTTGCTTGGCCAAAATATGTCTGACAGGGTTGAATTTCACATATAAAGTTGATTTCACAACAACCTTTCCATTGTTGACACAGCCAAGTTAAATTTGTGTAAGGCTTTTTTTTTTTATTCCTTGGAATGACTTACAGTTTGCGAGGGCTGACTGACTTCGTTGTGTAGCTGTGTTAGTGACATCATGGCTCGGTTTAAAAGCAGAACAAGGAGGTGCAATGTCAGGGCTTTTTACACTGTATGTGTGTTGTCAGATTCACACATAGAAGACAACAGTCATCAAGCCAGCTTTTATGACGCCATTTCACCCCAAACGACACAACCCTCTTTATTATGTGAACTGCATTCAGCAGGCAGCAAGGCCTGGTCAGAGGTTATTTGCATCTGAAATGTGTTGCATTTTCTTTTGAACCTCAAGTTAATGGCTAAACAACACAACAAAGAATTACAGATGGGTGACAAATTAAAGGGCCTGAACAATTGAGTGCAGAAATAGAACACATGCAGATGCAAACAAGTGTCTTGCATTATACATTTAAGCAACTTTTATGTTATTATGCTTGGTGGTCTTTATCTAAGCCCAGAAACCAGCTCATTTGTATTTGCTCTGGCAGGGGAGTCTTGTTGTTCTCCTATTCAGACTGATTTCCAGAAGTCCGGCCGCCTCAGAAAACTCAATCAAACTGCTAAACCAGGCAGCACTAATTAAATATAAAACAAGATTTTGTTACTATGTTGCCAATTTTTCACCTAATATGTTGTCAGGAAACATATTTTAGGGACTGTTTACCTGAAGTTTGTCACACAGCCGCCATGTTTCTCCATCTTGAATTGGACCAGTGACCGCCCCAACGTGCATGTGTCACTCAGTGGTACGTCACGTTTCGATGCTCCGATTGGTTGGGGTGTTATGTGTTGTTGCTCCGATTAGTTGGGGTTCACGTTTTGTTGCTCTGACTGGTTAGGGTGTCACGTTTCGCTGCTCCGTTTGGTTGGGGGTCACATTTTGTTGCTCTGATTGGTTTGCGGTGTCATGTTTTGTTACTCCGATTGATTAGGATGTCACGTTTCATTGCTCCAATTGGTTGGGGAGTCACGTTTTTCACTGCTCTGATCGGCTGGGGGTCATGTGTCTTGCCCTGATTGGTCTATTTAGAGACATTTTTGTCTGTACCTGTCGATAATGCTTTTATCCTGTAATGAAACATTTCTATCCTGATGGGAGCGGTCTCTTTCAGGATGTCAGTGCTCCCATCTGTAGGACACAGCGGGTCACTGAATGGTTTGATGAGTATATGTTTGATAATGTGAATCATATGCTATAGCCTTCTCAGTATCACATATCAACCCAACTTCACACCAGTAGGATGTTTTGGACTGCCATGTCAGACAGAGCTCCACATCCATCATTGAAAACACCAAATACGGGAATATCTTATGGAAGAACGGTGTTCCAACCCTCCAGTAGAATCAATCTCAAAGCACATTGAACCTGTTCTGGCAGCACATAGTGGCCCAACACCGATTTATATTGGTTTTTCCTTTAATTTGTTGCCCATCTGTATCAGGTTCGTGACACACGAAATTGGATGAACCCAACCTCCATTTACTCCCCTTCGTGCTTTAACCACCTTGCATTTCCTAACTGTGTCGCCATACAGATGCTTTTTTATCATACACTTGGCCCTGAAGTGCACACAGAGAGCAGCCAGTGTTTCCAAATGACACCATCTCAGTCAAAGCCTCTTTACCTTAATTCCCTGTAATTCCCAGGTAAAGCAAGCTCTCTGTTTGCTCGCATTTGTAACTGTGGTCACTCAGGTCATGAGATGAAACGCTGCACTGTATGTGTGCCTTTTGAGGCCATGGAGATATTGGCCAGCCAGCTCAGCAGGGCAATACATATCAGGCTACGCCAGCTTAGTTTGTTTTCCCTCAGGTCTCACCTTGCTTCATGACAACATTACAATGAGAAAGAGAAATAGTTCAGCGAGTGCTGCCAGTTCCTTTGTCTTTCTGTCTCTGCATGCAGCATCCATCTGGTCTCACAACTCAGGCTGCTTGCTGGCCCTCGCCTCGGGGCCTCATGAAGCATCTCCTTCAATATTGATTTATCACCACCCATGTTTCCTTTTCCTTATCAACATCTTTCCCCCAGGGATCACAGCAGTACAGGGAGCCACTTTGATGTCCCCCCACAACCCGAGCTCACTCACGCTCCGGTTGACAGTGTTGTGATTGAAACAACCTTTTCCAATTTGAGCCGCCATGGTTATATTTACCAGGATGTTGTTGTGCTACAAACAAGCTGGTGGCTGCTGTTGTGAATTCAGATCATTTGGGTGCCTGTTATAGTACACAAATGTAATCCTCGCTCTATCTCATCTTAGAATGTAATTTCCTTTTTAAGACAGAGCGTCACGTTTAAATGAATTAGCTGCTTAGACATTTTAAATGCATTACTGTCATGTTTGTCCATACGTTATCCACACTTAATACCGACACGTTGTATCCTCATAGCAGAAGATGAACGAGGAGTTCCTGTCCTCATTTCCCAGCCCATCTACATTCCAGTTCCTCCCCCATTTCCCAATCCATCTCCCACAGAGACATTGCACCACAGCCAGTGGTTTCTCTGGGTTAAGAGGAGCCAAGAAGAGTCCCATTGATTTTTCTGCATCATAGCATCACACTCAGAACCTCTCTTTCATTGAATAGCAGGCAGTGAAACCACCAAGGCATTGCTGTTTGTTGTGTTGTGATTGCTTTTGCCTAAAGGTGAGAAAAAGCCAAAGCAGACAGCCCCTCGGCCCTGTCTGTGGATGAGTCAGGTGCCCTCAGCTGCACGAGGCACACAGTGAAATGTGACTGCCTGCTTTGGGAAAACCTGCAGAATTAATGAAAGCATTATGGGCAACCTTTGTATAGCTCGCTTAGCACAACTCATTTGCGGCACAGGTCATGTACACTGTGCAGAGACAGAGTAATAAGCAACATGGAGGGAGGATTTGGTGAACTGGTACTATTGCACTGAAACTCTGACTGAATAAGCCCTTTTTCATATTATGCTAAGTCAGTTCCAGAAAAAAAAAACTGCTGAGTTTATAGACCCACAGCATGTTTCTAAGGAAGTCAATCTGTGATGAGCTTCACTAATGTTGCTTTTCAAAGAAATGAGCTGGCACTCAGACGTGGGTCAGTTCCGCTTTGAGGATCTCCACACAAAAAAGGCCCTGGAGAAGAACTGAAAGTACTGAGCACTTTCTGATACAGCCGGGTTCTGAAAGTGTTTTCGCTGCAGAAACAACCAGTGTTTAATGCCCCGAGAGTTTAAAATCAACCTCATCCAAGACTGTGTATGTATCATACCGGCCCAGTCAGTGTTTTTGCTCAATAGTTTGCATCCATAGATTTCTGAAATATTAGCAACAAGAATACAAATATGATTCATGTACTTTATGTCATTAAAGTGACACCTGAATGAGAATAATGTCATACAAGATTTGCTTTATGCATGAAGCTTCAAATCCCAAATCCATTGTGCTGGAATGTAACTAAGGCTCTTTTTAAAATTGGCATGAAAATATGTATACTTAAAAAAAGTGTGGTGTGCTGGGTGTCCATATTCACCCAGCGGACACCATATTTGACCATATTAACATTTTGGGGCCTGATTTTGGTACAAAATACCAAAGCAATACAGTGTTTTCCACAGGCTATTATGAGACTATGGTGGGTGGACTTTGAACTATCTAGGGGTGTCCAGGGGCAATTTGTATAGGGTCAAGGAAAACCTAACTTTTGGCCAGTAGGTTAAAAAAAGGGAAAAAACCCTGCCTTGGGTTGTCTGTTATATTAAGTATATTTTCTGCCAAGCCCCTTTTCCGAATTGATGGAATATGCCAAACTTCTCAAATTAACATAATTGTCGTCTTTACACAAGTAGCCCCACAAACTCTGCATGAATGGACTATTCTAAAATTACAAAGTTAGCATCTATATCGCGGAATTTCCAATCAAACTATTAGTAAACGAGTAGAAAGCAGTTGAACAAGCATGTAGTGCCAACTTAATATGTTTTTGACATCCAGTGCTACAGATACATTTTGGACGGTAGTGAAGAAATGTTAGGGTTTGATAGCTAGCCCCAGTAAACATGGTGCAAATCACATTGAAGTTTAAGCTAGGTTAAAAAATGTTGTTAGCATTCAGGAAAAACAGCTACCATGACACTTGGTCAGCGTGCCGCGGGCTCAAAGTAAGTGGTTATGGGACTTGATTGCTAACAAACTAATAGGCATTTTTTCCAAGATTATAAAATTGTTCCGTCCAGCACAGCAGTTCTCTAGAAAGCAGACAGAGACGGATAAAGGAAATCGTCTCTAAGATGAACCATTAAGTGACCGGGGTTGAAATCTCTGCTCTCTGTTACAATGAAGTCACCGGCCAGTGGTATTTCCCTCTACATGGTGACCTCATAATGCTTTTCCGAGTGAAGCAAAGTCCTCACTTTACAACAGAAAGCTTAAACAGCACTTTCAGTGGGGAAGTAGGAGGAAAGATGCATCACTGTTTTCAACCTTGGACACCGTCAAGAAGAAGGCCATTATGAAAGACTTTCACTGAAGAGACTGACAAGGTTTTGTGCACAAAAGTGCTACCCACTTTCACATGCAGGGATTTTTTGTCATTGGTTTCCAGATGGAGCACATGGGTCCACTCGAGGCTGAACAAAGGAAACCCACACAATCTGCTCCTAATTAGAGGCACTTATTGGTTTACTGGTTCTATTCGACTGACTCACAGAAGAGCGGAAGAAAACGTCTTTTTGAGGAGTTGCTCAGTGGACGGTTGAGTTTATACAGTGTTCATTTTCAAGATGCACTTTTGTGTCTTCATCATCATCATCATCAGCCTCCTGTTGAATCACCTCTATAACAATTATTATCATTTCAAGGGAAGATATTATGTGGATGTCCAGTCAGTGCCGATTGGTCGATAACGCACCCTGTAGTTCTTCCTAGATACCAACCACGTCATGGTCACGTCAAATTATTTAGCTGGAATCTGGAAGAACAACAGATTTTGCATGTTGGCCCCAGAGACACAGAACTGCACAAACCAGCAAGAACTGCAGGCATTTTTCACACTATATAACTTATACAGAAAGAGATAAGGTTGGAAATCTGTGATACTTTAAACATCACAGGGACCAGATTTTTGGAATAAAGGCTTCACTAGTTACTCAATTTCATCATCCTAATAATGTGGTCTTGTTTTTGGCAAAGTCTGGCCTTTTGATGAATACAAAGAAGGCTTTCATCAGAGATATTTGACTTGAAATATTATGTATAACTTGGCCACTGGAGGAAACATGCTGCTCCCTCGGGCCAAAGGCTGCAGAATTACACGGTGACTCATTGCTGTTGACTTGATTGATGGCTGTAGTGTGCGTAGTTAGGTGATGCTGCGGTAGCATCACAGGTCCACAGGTGTGAATGCATCTGGAAATTTCCCTGTTGTGGAACTAATAAGGAAATCTTCTGTTAAATCTTATCTTAAATCTTAAAACCAACAGCTGCTGAAGCACAACTCTTCTTGGGCTGCATCTTGCAATGGTTTTCAGATTTGGAGACTCTGTCTTAGTCTTTATGATTGATTAATCCATTGTTTTGTTTGGAGAAAATGCAATATATCTAATATATATTATATAATATATTATCAGCCCCAAAATCTTTTGTGATTTTAAAGAAATTAATGAACTATTTTCTGGTTATTTATTGAATATTTTGAACTGAAATCCAAAAATCGCTTGAAATGAAAACGTCACATTAGGTTTTAAAGTAGGAATCAACTTCTCTAAAACAGTAAAATACATAAGTTGCATTTCTTGCAAACAGTTGTTCCATAGTGTTTATATTTTTAGACTTTTTGTTCGTACATGGCATTTTTTTCCGGAGTTGCTCAGTTGGCCCTATGTTTGAGTGCTCCTCCATGCTGCTTTCATATCGAGGGCTGGGAAATAATCTTCAAGGGCAAGATTACATCAGTTAGGTTCTGAATGTCAGTTTTCGATGAATCTAGATTTGGCAGGAAACATCATATCACTTGTTTATTTCTCATTTCTTTCTTTTGACTATGCAGTTCTGGCACTTTTCTTCATTTATCCTTCATAGAGACGGCATATTCTGGGAATATCAAAAGTAGCCACAGCGAGGTTGTAATCATTTGTGTTCTCCTGGTTGCCCGGTAAAGACCTGTGGCTCTGTGTGAGGAACAAAGGAGAAGAGGGAGGCTGGCATTTTTTTGAAGATTAACTTTTTGAGGAGCTGTATGGTAATAAGCCAGGCAGCCCAGCCCACTGACCTGCGGTTGCTTGGTTACCAACTCCTCAGCAAGTTATGAATTGTTGACTTGCACAGTGGTTTGACCTTGTGGCTGTTCAAATGACACGTTGAAGTGATACAGTCATGTTGCTGTCTGAATGCTGTTTTTATCTGACGTAAAGGGCGATGGCGTTATTTCTCTGTGTCACTGGTTTTTAATCCAAAGAAATTTGGTTTACTCATCAGTTCACTGAGCTAGGTAGAAGTTCTTACGACCAGTATTAATCATTACAAATTGATTGATTGATTGATTGGAAAAAACAGAAGTGCTAATTGTATTGCAACACAGAATTCCTTTGTTCTTCGCTGGTTATGTCAGAGGGAAAAAATGCTCATTGAGAAGACTGATGAATGAGATAAATAATGTAGTTATAGGTTGTCAATCTCCAGACTTTCATTGCAGTTTTCTCAAGATACACATTTGTATCCTTTAGATTTTTCGCATGGAAATGACATAAAAATGTCAGCACAGGAGAGGCTGATTTGGTAAAAGAAGAGTTCAATGGGAATAGGTTGAGGGAGGATGAGAGCGAAGCAGTGATGGGGAAGAATGCTTGGGAGAGGTTGGAGAGATCTTCACAGGCTCGGAGCGGCTCGCGGTTGTTGCAGAAAGATAAGAACAGCTTCTGCTTTGACTGATAAATGCTCAGCATCTCTGTTTCCTTCACACAGACTCACTCACACTCAGTCTCCATGTCCTCCCCTCCTCCTGCTCTTCCTCTCTCTTGACATTCCTGCTTCCCCAGACACCTCGCTAGGGAAATCACTTTCTCCCAGCACATCTTTCTCAAGTTGAAGCTCTGTCTGTCTGTCTGTCTGTCTGTCTGTGTGTCCGTCTGCTTCCTGGTTCCCCCCTGTGGCCATCATTACAAGAGGCTGTGTCTGCCACTGTGGTGCTGCACCATCAGCACCTTTTCCATACACGAAACATTAAATGTTGACCTAAATGTCTGCTCTCTCTTTTTGCCTCGCAGGCTGCAGAGTCTGGCATTGTGAAGATTAAGACCATCGCAGCCAGGAATACAGACATACTGGCAGGTGAGTGAGACAGTGAGAGTGACGGGAAACCACAAGTGAGATATGGAGTTGGCACTGTGTGCAGTTCCCTGATTCTGAATGAATAATTTGCATAAATTCTCCCACAAAATATTGTGTTTTGTCCATTATTTATGATAGTTTTGTCATTTTTTTTGTTGGTTTTGATTGCATGCGGAAAGTTGCTGTTTTAATCATTAACTCTGATATATTTTATTAAATTTTTTCACAGTTTAAATGTTGATTAATGTGCATCATCCCATATGAATGAAAAAAATACAAGCAAAAAATAGTTTTCATGTTTTTATATTTACTTGGCACTGTTTTTTTTTTGCATACAAGAAACCTGTATTTTGATTTATTTTAGTTTCTTTGTGAGTATATTGTATTTATTTCTGACCCACTGCAGTATTAGCTGAAGCGGACCTGCATATAAAATGCTCATCCATCCACTTTGTTTATAAATCGCCACGATTTTTTCCCATTTAGCTGACTAGACATCTGCATGCTCTGAATTCATTTTCAAATGTGTCTGCTCTCTTGAATACCTGAATAGGAAACAGTTTCTGTGCTGTCTTGATCGACAGCGTGCAGCTTTTAGTAACATTTGCAGAGTTGACACATAGTCGGCATTTTCTGAGTTCCACTGTTGACCGTCTGACTCTGGCCGCCCCGCTGTGCAGTTTACAGTTTGCAGGAGAGAGTGCTTCTCTTTTGTCTCCAGAGCGGATTTATTATTTGTCGCTGCAGTGCAAAGACTGAACAGTAAAACCTGTTGTGCAGGTGTGAATCAGCATTGGTTCTGTGATTAGGCGGCACAAATCCATCAAGGCCACACTTTAATTTCTTTTTTTTTAATTAACCCTTTTTAAATTCCACAATAAACCCCAGATCAAATATATCCTCAAACTGTAATTGGATTAACACAGTTTTAGTAATCAACCTTGGATGAATAAGTGAGCAGTCAGGAGCTTCCCCAGAAGGTTATTTAAATTTACACTCAGTCTCTTTGTGGTATTTTATTTTGTAGTTTTCAGTCTGTGGCTCGGTACGGTATTTGTTTTCCTCCCTTTCCTCTGCAGTGCCAGTGTTTGACACTAATATTTAGTTTAATTAGTTTCAGATAATATTAAAAAGTGTTAATTTATATTGAAAAAACATGATTAATGTTTTATGCCGACGTTTTATATTTGATTTTAATTTGAAAGCACTGGAAATAATTGATGTAAATTCAAACAGCCTCCTTGTACTTCTCACTTCCCCCCTATATTTAAGGCATCTGTAAAGAGATAATAATACTATTTTGCAGTGACTTTAAGCTTTTTATCCGTGTCCTTTTCCTGCAGCTCTGAAGGAGAACAGCTCAGAGGTCGTTCAGCCTTTTCTGATGGGCTGTGGCACCAAAGAGCCAAAGATCACCCAGCTGTGTCTGGCTGCCATCCAGAGGCTCATGTCCCATGAGGTGGTGTCTGAGGTGAGCCCCGTGAACACACTGAAACATAACAAAGATACTGGTATATGCAGACAGTACACTCAGGCTTAGATGATATGTGCAAATTAGAAACCTAATTTAAACTGTCTCCCAAATCCAAAAACTACAGAAAAACTCAAACTTGTGATGCTCCTCAGACGGTGAATGGGGGGAAATGTTATTGATGACGCAGAGAGCACCCAGGGGAATGTTTTAATTATACATTTTCTGTTTCCGAACTGGGAACACTACAGCAGAATAAACCTCATTTGGGAATAAAAAAGAAAATTCTGTCTCCTATTCATTATCTATGCAGGAGCTCCAGAATTACATCACGAGTTTGAGACTTTCTGGCTTTGAAAAAGAGTCGCGAATACTGATTGAACGTTCCTCGGACATGGGAATAACATGTTGGAGTTCTTAGTTTAGATGGTAATCGCCTGTAATGAATGTAGGGCTGATGTTAAATCCCTCGGGCTTCATTTCCTCCATCTTCTCCTGGTTTTAACAGGTGAAATCAATAACTGCTCTCATCTGGATTCATCACCTTGTTTCACTCTGTGTCCCAGAGTGACACAAGGCCATTATCACCCCGAAGAGTGCTAAATCAATACACATGTGCTTGTTTCATGCAATCCCTATTTCAAATTCTATCTATATATATATTCACATATTATGGGTTATCACATTTAATGCAGGCCTGCAGTTGATTCTCACCCTCCAGTTTGCAGAATACTGATTAACTGCATGTAAATAAAGACCACAGAGCTCCTTAAGATTTTATTTAATTTTTTGCCATTTTGCACGTTCAGTGTACACACACTTGTAAAATAAAAGGCACATCCTGTGTAATATCCTGAGGCTAATTCATTCAGATCAATACAGGGATCAATGCAGCTCATCAATACTCAATTTAACAATGCAAATATTACAACAGTTAGTCTATGAAGACTGGTTACACAGCTTGGTAAGGTCTAACCAAACCCACATATTACGATAATGTAATGTTATTTTAAATCTAAAAATATGCACATTCATATATTTCTTTTAGTTTTTATTTTATTCCTTCTTCTCTCATATTAATTATATATGTACATATATATGTTTTTCTTTTTCTTCTCATCAATTATTATTATTGTTATTATTACTTAATTACTATAGCGTTGTACATTTATATATATTTATATGTATGTAGTATATTTATAATTTTTTTACCTATTTATTTGTATACATTTTTCTTGCCTGCTCATTAAATATATGTCAAATATTCAAATATATATTTATAGATTTTTTTCTTTCTTTTTCTTATCAATTTCATATGATAATAAATTAATACATATAATGTAAAAAAAAAAAAAAAAGTATATACACATCTATATTTTTTCTTTTTTTCATCAATTTTTCACAGTTTTTGTCCGTCTTTTAGTGTCTGAGTGTTACTCGGCTGCTCCAGTAGTTTCACTTGATCTATGCGTGCAATGTCTCTTAAACAGCCCTGAGATTATTAGGTGGAACAAAGTGTTCATCTCAGGAAATGGGTGACACAAATGTATTTTAATAAAAGCTTATATGATGAGTAAAGAGGTTTAGAATCCTTTAAATAACCCAGCTCAAGTCAAACCTGCGATCAGAGCTGTTTCAGAGCTCGGAGACTATTAATAAACGCTCACAGAGCCACCCCGTGCTTTATACATATTAATATAAGGCGTTTATTTAATTAGGCTAACGTGTGTTAAAGATTCTGCCTGTGGTGGGAGAGTGGAAGTGCTCTGTACTCCCAGAATAAAGCCTCGTAAAATAAATGTGACGTGTACGTTTGATCAGATCTTTATTCCTCCTCTTTTTAATCCATATTATGCACATTCAAGTTGCAATTTATAATTATTACTAATTCATCTTTTTTCAGAACTTTTTTCACACAATATATAATGAAGAAATGTTGCTTTAAATAGTATTAGCTGTTATTTTTTTATTTTATTATTTAAATAGTCAGCAATTAACTGAAATGGAACTATAATGATGGTTATTTAGCTATTTATTTAATCTCTATTTATTCCTTATTTTCTTAGTCATTTATAAAATTATCTGACAATGCAATGCATTTTTTGATAATGTATAATAGTGTACAACAATTTTAATTATTTAATACAATTTTATGCTTGATAAAGCAGCTTTCTTGGTACATTTGCAGGGTTAAAAATCGCTACATAATCCACATAAAAAATATATAATTTAATTCAAGTTAAAAAAAAGTTTACTATATTGGTTATTGATTAATTTCCCCCTCTGTAATCAGTATTGGCACCAGTCTCACAAATCCTCACATCGCCTGCTTTGTCTGAACACCAGTCCAAATCATTATTATATGCAATTTTGCAATCACATGAAATAAAAAAAGCCTAAAATCCTCATATTTGAGAAGGCGGAACCAGCTGTTGTTTGTAATTTTCGTGTTATAAATTACCATGATTAACAAAATTGTTTATTTATTTTATGTCAACTGTCAACTAATCATTTCAACACTCATCCACGCCAGTTCGTACTGTTGAATATTTTCACACCTAAGAGATATTAAGTGAAAAATAAACACAGTTTTCCTGCCGTCTCCCTGAGTGGGAGGTGGCTGAGCGCGTGAGGCAGGATTTCTCTGCCTGTTAGAAGTTTTAGGAGACGGCATTTTGTTTAGTTTTTTGTACCGCCCTCTGCCAGGGAAGGACTTTGAGTGGCTGTTATCGAACAGTTGCACCCAACAAACAACCTGAACACCCAGGACATCTAAGACACTTCACAAAATCTACAACACACACATTTTCTGTTCCATTGAACATTGTAACTCTCTCTGCCAGCAGCTCTCCACCTCATCAGCAACTCTCGGTTTAAAGGTTTAAATGCTACCTGAGGGCTTCACAAGACAAAAGTCTGCTGCCGACTATTGATTCTTCCACCGTCAGAGATGCTGTCGTGTAGAGAGAACAGGGTGATCCTCAGTGTCTTTTGGTTTCCTCGGGGAAGGAGGGGGATCTGTTCAAATGTCCTGAAAGAAGATGCTGGAATAGAAAAGAGCAGACACTGAATTACCTCTTACTGATGGCAGAAACACCACAGGAGCAGGACTGACAAAGTCTGGAACCAGCTGCTTCCAGACCCTTGTAGGAATGTTTGGGAATACAGAATAATAACAGGCCAACAATTTTATAATCATATCATGTCATTAATCAAGCTAAAATACCAAATATTTGAGATTTATTTTTGAATAATTCCTTTTTTTTGGTGTTTCGGACCAATTGTTTAATATTTTATAGATTCAATATTTCATTTATGAATATTTTTTGTGAGCAAAAACTAATTAGAAACAAATAGTTTTAAACATGAGATAATAAGCAAATAAACTGATAATCATATAATGTCATTAATCAAGCTACACCACCAAATATTTGCTAGTTCCGGCCTCTCAAATGTGAGGATTTATTTTTGAGTAATTCCTTTTTATTTTGTGTGTTTTGGACTCCAGAAAGATAGATTAAATGATTAATTTATAAATATAACATTTTTAAAAATTAAATCAGAGCAAAAACTAAGTAATTGGAAAGTAAATGTTTCTTGTTTAACCCTTTCTTCTTCTTTTTTCTTTCTTTTCTTTCCATTGTTGAGACCCTGAGTCCTGCTGTGACTGCGGCTCAGAGGGTTTGCGTGAAGACTGGTTGTATTTTGGACAGTTTGACCCAAGAAAGGACATGCATTGTCACTTTCTGTGACCATCAAGTGACATGATATTAACTGGCAGCTCGCTCTGGTGTTATTGAACCCCGTGTTGTTGCGACCCCTGAGCAGGCAGCACCAGCTGCTCCCACACGTGTGTGTTTTTGTGCGTGTCTGTGATTCGGGGTTGTGTGACCGCAGGCTGAGCTCTCACTTGACTTTTTCTGTCACAACTCTCTTGAGTCGAGCTGCAAAAAATACTTGTGTGTGTGTGCAAACGGGTGGTTGTGCAGAGAATTTATGAAGGTCAATTAAACAATTAAAGGTGTCTGTGTATTGACAGGCAGCTGCGGGGAACATCATCAACATGCTGTGGCAGCTGATGGAAAACGGTTTGGAGGAGCTGAAGCTCCTGCAGACAGTCCTGGTTCTGCTCACCACCAACACAGTCGTGCACGATGAAGTTCTGTCCAAGGTACGAGAACAACACTCACTAAAACTGTTTTTATATGTAGGTACCCGGTGGTGTTATTAAAATATAATGTTTTAATATATCTGTGGTATCCTTGCTGCAGTTTTTGCAGCATCATCAGCCAAATTATATGGACACATTTTTTTCTCACACTGTTTTGTTTAATGTCACGAAACACCAAGTTATTGCAAAGTGAAAGACTCATTTACTGTATAAAGTAAGGATTATTTTATTTTTGCTGTTATTTATTACCTCATCTGTGCTAGGAATAAATAAATCCTGATTAAAAAGACTAAATAACTGTTTTAAAGGACTGTTTAGTCGAAATCGGACCACAGATAACCAACACTAGACTAAACCAGCCTGAAATGAATACAACACATAAGATAAACATGGCCACTGCCATCTTTGTCATTTTATTTGCTGATTCCAGTCAATGCAAATATTGAATCTATTGTTATAGTTACTATTATGAATTTTTCTTTTCTCGTTCGCCTCCCTTTATGGTATATAATGTTATTATATATTTTATTTTATTGTATTTATTTCTTTCCGGTTAAAAAAAGAAAAGAAAAAAGATGTGGATAACAGCTATGGAATAACTTTATATCTGTGTATTGAAGCTTATGAATTATTAATCTCCAATAAAACATAAAATTAATAAACCAAAAAAGAACGATGCGAATGCTAATATTGGCCGATATCGATGTTTGCTCGTGAAAACGGTGGATCCCGAATATGAAGTAATTGTAATCTTTAAGTTCAGTTTATATAAACTCTTTCACATCTGTTCAATTGAAAACTGTACAAAGACTGAATATTTGATGTTGAAACTGATAATTGTGTTGTCATAAATATACATTACATTCTGAATATGATCCACTTTGTCTTTATTGACATTGCACAAAGTGTCTCAGGGTTGCACATGCTGCCTAACAGCTTCATGTCTGTCCCTCCACAGGCCATTGTGCTGTGTTTCCGTCTTCACTTCACCAAGGACAACATCACCAACAACACAGCGGCCGCAACCGTCAGACAGGTCGTCACTGTGGTGTTCGAGAGGATGGTGGCCGAGGACGAGCGTTTCAAAGGTCAGAGGGCGTCGTGAGGAAACCGAGGAGTTTAGAATGATGGAAGTAGAAACAGTGATGGGAAACAGAGAAATGAAACGACTGATCTCACAGCAAATATAAGCATCAGTTTATTAGACGTTGTGCTGATGGAGAGGTGTCTATGTGGAGAATAGTATATATGATTCATTGATTATTGATATTGATTAACACACTGTGAACTCACCCTGTATCTCCCTCCTGCAGGCATCGTGGAGCATCCTCCTCCTGTCCAGGGAAACACCAACAGGCGGTCTGTTAGCACGCTGAGGCCCAGTGCTAAAGATGCATACATGCTGTTCCAGGTACGTCCACCAGGGGGCGGCAGCCCTCTACACAGCCCTCTTCTCAGGGTGAAACCTTTGGACCAAGTTTGCTTTGAAACATGGGTCAACATCCTGTGATATATGGACTAGAGACAAGACATCAAAGCTGTCCACACAACTGGATGTTACTGATATTAATGACTTTAAAATTGACCTGAGAATAAGTTGGGAGAAATTGCTTTGCAATGAAGTGAAATTTGCATTGATTCAAAGGCTCCTTGTCTCAGAGTCCCTGGTCATTCCTCACCCACGCTGCACTTTTTCTTTGTCTTTCCAGTCAGTGACAGCACTGTTGCAACCGCTGTGATGTGTGTAGCACATAGCACTCCCATTGTTTAAACGCTGTTGTGAACCTCCCTGCAGGATTTGTGTCAGCTGGTGAATGCCGACGCCCCCTACTGGCTGGTGGGGATGACAGAAATGACCCGGACGTTTGGCCTGGAGCTGCTGGAGTCGGTTCTTAATGATTTTCCCGGCGTATTCCTGCAGGTACAGGAAGCCTTACATGGCTAGTATTATTAGCATGTATTAGATAGAGAATTAAAAAGATAGTGCATATGTAAAATTGAGAATTTATCTTGATACGAATGAATAAAACGTGTTTTTGTTAAGTTTCCGCAGATTTTATGTCACAAATGTTCTTTAATGGTGGTGTTCCTGTACTTGATCTGATCCCAACGCCCCCCTCTCTCTCTCTCTGTTTCCTGCCCAGCACCAAGAGTTCAGCTTCCTGCTAAAGGAACGAGTTTGTCCCCTCGTCATCAAGCTCTTCTCCCCCAACATCAAGTTCCGGCAGGGCAGCAGCAGCGCCGCTTCACCGGCACCGGTGGAGAAACCTTACTTCCCCATCTGCATGAGGCTGCTGCGCGTGGTCTCAGTCCTCATCAAGCACTTCTACAGCTTACTGGTGAGGGAGCAGTCTGCAGCGGCGGTCGAGCGGTCCGAACTTTTGCACGATGCACGCTTTACGAGTCGGGGATTTTCTCCAACACGGAGCTGATGCTCTTAACTGATCTGGTCTGATTAGCATTGGATTAGCGCAGTAGTTTTGTCTTAGTTCTGCTTCAAGCGCTTTAATGAGCTTAGCTGCATCCAAGCAATTAACCATCGGAGCTTGTTTATATAGTTATATCCTACAGTATCAATCATTGAAGTGCAAATGTGTCTTTTGCCCATCTGTCAGGAAGCCACAGAACAGCTTCATCAAAGCTCAAAGGGATTCAGGGATTTTGTAAGGGGCGAGCTTCCAGTTGCAGGTCGGAGCTCGCCAAACGTCTGCCCCAATCTGATCGGCGTGTGTGTTTGTTTTTCAGGTGACCGAGTGTGAGATCTTCCTGTCTCTGCTGGTGAAGTTCTTGGACGGGGAGAAGCCGCAGTGGCTGAGAGCGGTGGCCGTGGAATCAGTCCACAGGCTGTGTGTGCAGCCGCATTTATTACGGTAAGCAGGATTAAGACGCACAAAGCCAGCTGTGCATTTTAATTAATGAGTCTCATAAGTTTAAAATGTTCATTATTACCGTGATGGTACATTTTAGCGGATACTCCACAGCTGCAGAAGGGACAGGAGTTGTTTTGTGCCCTGGATGTGGGTGATCATTCCTGAGGGATTCTTCAGACAAACAGTGATCATGATAGCTAATTGTTTCTGTAATTAGTGATTCATCATTCTCTTGATACAACTACAGAAGCTGACAACATCTGCAAACATCTTGACTTGTAATGCTTCTGCTGTCTGTTCTGCATTGTTCAAATGGGATGAATGATTTGTAACAATTCCATCAATTAATCTATGAATAGCAATGTTGGTCATTGTTGAGGATGATATTTGCATGTTAAAGTGCCAACATTAAACCTGCAGGATGTTGATCTAAGCTCCGTCTGAAAGTCTGACAGCACAGAGCTCAGCTGATGTCCTAAAACGTTGTTTTTCTCAGTGTCGTTCTGCACTGTGTCAGCACCCAAATGACCAGTTTCTTGCTGCCTTTTCTTACCCATCAAAATACTGTTTTTTTCCAGTTCTTTCTGCCAGTCATACGACATGAAGCAACACTCCACTAAGGTTTTCAGAGACATCGTCAACGCCCTCGGCTCCTTCATCCAGTCGCTCTTCATCGTCCCCAATGCTGGCAACACTGCTGCCATTAATGCTCCTGCCGGTCAGTTCACTGCTTATTATTAATTGTTGATGATGTTGAAATGCACCGAGAGATGAGACGTTCATTTAGATGCATGTGAAGAAATCTTAAACAGATATCCTAATTTGAAAAAGGAACGATTAAAAGGATTGTGATGGATATTTGGTACCAAAACATTTACTTTTTTCCCCTTCTTTTGCAGTATTCCGCTCTGTCTTACTCATTTTATCCACTCTTTCTGACTTCCTGTCCAGGGGGCTCAGGTTCAGGGGCCCAGGGTGCAGCACAGGGCGGCCCAGGAACAGGAGGGGTCAGCGGCAGCCTGACCACCCAGGCTGCGTTTGAGTACCGTGGCACTTGGATCCCCCTCATGACTGTTAGTGTCCAGGGCAGCGCCAAGGCCACTTAGTAAGTACTGTTACTGCACGTCCTTTATTTGCTTTCAACGTTTAATTCATGTCACACACATGAACACAAAACAATGGAACAGTTATAGGGATTATAGCTTGTAGCATCACTGTGGTGAATGATTCAGCATTAAAAAACAGGGATTCACAGTCATGCAGATCAAAGGCTCGAAAATGCTGTTCGTCTTTAGTCTTTGGCGTTTCATGGGAAAGAAGGTTTGAAATATAGAGAATTACATTAGCCAGAGGCTTTTCCTGTTACAAAGAGTCGTCTATTTGCTGTAATTAGGATTCTTGCTGGTGGTTTTGGAGGCTAACTTTTCTTAGCATGAAGGAGAGTTTTTAGTGCTCATTCATTAAAACGATACCTGGGACAACTGATTTAAAGCAGTACATGTGGAGAGGGAGGCCCTGTTTAGATGTCAACAAACAAGGGATTTATACAGATAAATAGTAGGACTCAATTCAGTTCACATCAGAACACACAAACAAACTTTTCCTCCTTCTCATCCGCTCTGTCCTCTTTGTTTTTGTAGTCTAGAGATGCTGGACAAGGTGGAGCCCCCGTCCATCCCGGAGGGCTACGCCATGTCTGTGGCCTTCAGCGCCCTGCTGGACCTGGTGCGGGGCATCACCTCTATGATTGAAAGAGAACTGGCCGCAGAGGAGGAGGCAGCTGCTGAGTTCAGGGAGACTCATCCTGAGCAGGAGTGGCAGCCGCAACCTGGTAGGAACAGAGAGAGGGAAGAGCGTATAAACAAGGGCTGTCAGTTCTAATGCCTGAACAAAAAAGTTATTTTAATGCCCCTGATGGTTTGACACATGATGGCAGGTTTTAGGTTGTAGGCGGCAGGTTGGACTTCATTCAGAAATCACAGACACCTCAGGCTGATTATTACTTTATTTTGACCAGTAGAGGGAAATAGTCACATGACCTGACTCCAGTATCACCCCCTATTTAAGATACAATGTGTACATTTTGTACGGATAAAAAAAAAGTGTTTTATCAGCATTTAGCTATGGAAAATCATGCCATGAATTGCAATTAAATCGAAAGGCAGCTCTAATATAAACCAAACTGACTAAATATAAGAGATAAGTGAGCTTAACGAGGTGCAACAAATTCAAGAGCAACATTTTAAAGTGGAAAAACCAAAACATCTGCACAGGTTTCTTTGCACTTTATGTGTTTTACTGCATCATTGCCAAACCCATTAGGACTCTGGGTGGCAGCACTTTTATGACCCCTGGTGGTAAGTATTGTGCCTGTGTGTCTTCAGCTTCTCCAGTAAGATTTAAAGAAGTCGAGGCATGTTTTCATGTTTTGTTTCCAAGTGAAGTAATCCCTGTGTGTTTCTGTCTCAGGAGCCCACCTGGTGTGGGAGGAGATGGTCAGTGCCTGCTGGTGTGGTCTGCTGGCTGCTCTGTCTCTGCTGCTGGACGCCAGGTAAATTAAATATATCCACCTTTTTCACAGTTAGCATTCATGTTATACGTCACATGTGAGAATTCAGAAGAAGAGAATGAATTGTCTCATAGGAAATCCAAAATTTACACTCTATATTAATGTGTGTACCCAGTTAAAAAGGTTTTAATCCGGTCAGATATATTTGAAAATGTCAACAGCTGACAGGAGGTAAATTTAAAACTCCACTGATTACGAGCAGTGCTATTCAGAGGAAATGGTCTTATAAACGGTTTCATAGTTGTTTATTCTGATATTGATTTATCAGTATTTTTTACAAGCCACTTGATCACTTTACAAGCACTGTTCAAGCCAAGTCAGATAAAATACGTCTCAGATTTAGTGTCCATACAACTCTACCAGCTTAACTGACAGAAAAAACACTCTCATGAAGACAGAGCTGGTTTGAAGCTTCGAATCTTTATTCATAATGTTCATAGAACGACATACGAATGCTGCACAGCTTTTTTTCAAACCAAATATTTCTGCAAAGTTGCAGCTCAAGATTAGACTACACTAATATTATTATTAGTATTATACTATTTATCGAATTAGTAGTGTATTAGTATTAGGAGTGTTGCAGAGTCATGTGATCCAAACACTTCAAATATAATAATTTCCATAATGTACAAGTTCTTATCTACCAAATAATGTGCTTTAATTTCCATGATTTTTATTTATATAATTTCTGTGAGGTGATAGTGTCATAAAAATGACAAGAGACCATCAAAATGTTATTCAAAAACTAGAATGTGTAAATATTTTTTTTAATTCACTACAGCCCCAGATAAAGATTTAGCTTAAATCTTTAATTAAAAGAAAAACACACTGTCTGGTTATTTCCTCCAGAGGAATAATAATCCATCTTTAATATTGCATAAAATCATTGGAGTGAGCCCTGATAGGAAACACTCCGTCTCCCTCTTGTCTCGTCCCTTCAGCACCGATGAGACGGCCACAGAGAACATCCTGAAGGCCGAGCTGACCATGGCCTCGCTGTGCGGTCGTCTGGGCCTGGTGACGCCCCGTGACGCCTTCATCACAGCCATCTGCAAGGCGTCTCTGCCGCCGCACTACGCCCTGACCGTTCTGAGCAGCAACGCCGCCAACCTCTCCAGCAAAGGTACAGCAGCTCAGTTAAGAATGCCACTTAAAGCCACATAGAAAACACAGAACAAGCCGTACCTCAAGTGTCCTGTTAACGCTTTTATTTGTACAAGATGTCGCCTGAACACTTAATTGCCTCTTCACACAAATACCTGGATAATACTGCAAACCATTTGGGGCTGAGTTTAGCATGCATGCCTGTGTTCCTGCTTTAATGTCGGCATCACAAAATGCAATATGTAACTGTACTACACACAGATAAAATCCCTCTTTCCTACCCCGAGGACGGCCTCTGGTTGTGTGTGTTTATGTTAAACTAATGAGCTCTTCTCGTCTCCCTCATGGTTGCACGCTGCTAAACTGAGCTTACATGTAAAATGTTGGCGCTCTGCCCGTCCCTACTGCCCTGCTCTTATTGCATTAATCCATAACTTTTCACTGTGGCTTCTGCTCTCAAACCAACCACTCAGACATTCGTTATTTGCATATTAGCTTGTAGAGATAAAGCCGGCAAATTGGGTCTCAGCTCGCGATGGATGTTTGCCTTGGAGTTAATTAAAAAAAGCTTTTCTTGCATGTCGTAAGCTTGTTACAAAACCTGTTTGTGTGTATTACTGACTCTCGCAGAGTGACCTGACTCCTGTGTGTGTTTGCACGTGTGTGTGTTTGTCTGTGTGTGCACTCCACAGCCTACTCCATCCAGGGCCAGAGTGTGCAGATTATCAGCCCCTCCAGTGAATCTCATCAGCAGGTGGTGGCCGTGGGGCAGCCACTCACATCCCAGCCGCAAGGCACTGTGGTGGTGAGGACACACAAACACACACACAATTACGAAGAGGCTCTGCTTACACTTGACATTTTAATCATTTAATTCATGTAGCAGCTTTCCAGAAACAAAGCATGCAAACATTTTATTATCAAGACTAATTATGCCACAATGTTCCAGAAATGATTTAACAGCTGCAAAAAGAGAGCAAATCTGTAGCTGCTGGGGAGGATAAATACTCCTAAAGAGCGTTGGAGTCCCACCACTGAAGTCTAAAGCAAGACAGAACGCAGTTCAGTGGGACTCAAGTCTAGTCTAGACCGGAATAACCACATGTAAAATGCACAAATGCACAGCAAAGCTTTTATTTTTTATCCATGTTATTAATATGCATTGCATTACGCCTTCATAAAAACACAAACATTTCTCAGATAAGGGACTAATGTTATAAACAGGCCGGTCAGGTGAGTGTGTGCATCTAAATTTCCCTTGAGGGCAATAACATTACAGAATACATGGGCTTTAACCTTGACCCTAAACCTGGAATAATTATTCAGTAATTAGAAACCTCCCTATAATAATAATAATGTTTACATGTTTTTTATGGTCTTGGCTCTTATATTATATATATCCTGCTTTTTATTTTTTTTGCTACCATGATTGTTAGGCTGTGACCTTTGTCCTCCATGGTACTAATAGTTTATAATTTAAGTAAGACATCACATTTTTCTACTATTTAAATGCCTGGTGACGTATGTTAACATGTGCTGTAATATAGCTGTCTGTCCCTCCGTCAGCTCACCGCCAAGAACATCCAGTGCATGCGGACCCTGCTGAACCTGGCACACTGCCATGGGGCCGTGCTGGGCACCTCCTGGCAGCTGGTACTGGCCACACTGCAGGTACTACGACCACCTGGTACCACATGTTTACACGTAACCACACACCAGTCTGCACGCACCGTTTTCTCATGAGAAACACACACACTACAGAGGGTGAAACTTCTACATTATCTCTCAGTATGTCGGTGTTCATGACCTTGTGAGTTGACTGAGTCTCTCTTTTTTTCCCTCCCAGCACTTGGTGTGGATCCTGGGGCTGAAGCCGGGCGTGGGCGGCGCCCTGAAGCCTGGCCGAGCTGTGGAGGGACCCAGCACTGTGAGTCTTTCAGGAGCCGTGCTTTGTGCCGTGTGTTCTTCCACCTCGTTGTTAAATGAGTTAACAGGCTGTTGTGTCTTTAACCTAAACAGGTGCTGACTACAGCTGTGATGACAGACCTCCCCGTCATCTCCAACATCCTGTCCCGACTGTTTGAGAGCTCTCAGTAAGAACCAGTTATTCATCTGTGAAAATTAACACTCATATTAGAAACTCCAATGATATACACCTATAGTCTCGCTGGTAAAGGTGAATGGGCTACATTTTCTACTCAGAACTAATAATAACCACATAACCACCAACAAATTCAACAAACCATTGCTGTCTGCAGAGGAGTTTTTGGACATAATGAAAAATAAAATCTGAACCTTGAATCTTTCTACTATAGTTGTGGAAAATATCCGTAATAATTAGTGTCTTGACCTGAACATATGTCCCTGTGTGGGAGAACAGTGGTTCCTATTAAAAATCTGAATTCTTAACAATGAAACTGTTCATACTTTGCAAAATATGCACATATAATATGCAATATGTGTTTTTTAATGTGTTGTAGGTACCTGGATGATGTGTCCCTGCATCACCTGATCAACGCTCTCTGCTCGCTCTCCTTGGAAGCCATGGAAATGGCTTATGGAAACAACAAGGTAAAAACTTTGTGTATTTAGTATGAAAACTTGGTGTACTGATGTTTTGTTGTGTGTAGTTTTAAGAGGAATTTGTCTTGCTTCTCTATTATAAATTATCATGTTTATTTGATCAGAAAGCTCGGGGTATCAGCTGTCCAGTGTTAATATATAGTTCCTATTTTCTCGTCGTGGTTTCAGGAGCCGTCTCTGTTTGCTGTGGCCAAGCTGCTGGAGACCGGCCTTGTCAACATGGATCGTATAGAGATCCTGTGGAGACCTCTGACCGGCCACTTATTGGAGGTAACATCTATTTACAGCTCAGCTCACAAGGTGTAGCATCAGCATCCCAACACTTAATTAAATTATGTGAAAGACTAAAAGATGCAGTCTCATAATGAGGTATAATTTAGTCAACCAAGATCATGCAGTAATGTTGCAAAACAATGGAAACAATAAGCATACAAGGAATTAGACCTTTTCTCTCTAGCTCCAGTTTTTCTAAATTTAGTAACAGCGATTGTCACTTTTTCCAATGCTGCCATTGAAAAATTTGGAACCAAACTCTATAATAATAATAATGAATGTTAGAACCTAAAAGAATTTCCAAATTGCCCCCTTCTACTCTTTTGGTTACAGTACCAAGGCTCTAATAACGCCATTTTTTCCGTGGAGTCTGGAGGACATGTCTGGTGTGGTTTAGTCATGAAGGAGAAAAATGGTTGAATAAGCTAAAAAGGGTCTAAAGTTTTCAATTAGTATTACAGTTTTTGATAAAAAAGCAGAGTGATGGACTTAAAGCTGGGGTAGGCAGTTGTTTTAGGGCAAAAAACTCATAATAACCTTTAGGTTTATTGTAGTTCAGGTGATCTGAGAGAATATATTTCTACACCTTCTCTTGAATCTGTTTCCAGGCTTTAGAAAGTCTAACCGGTGACAGAAAACTTTGGCCAATCACAGGTCATTTTAGAGAGAGAACGCTACTATAGGCGCCACAGGAAGTAAGTTAGCTCTTTAGCGCCCACTCAAACTCAATGAGGATGGGATTTTGGTTGATGTCTGAAATAGGTTCTGTGGTTAACACAAGCTTAAGAGATGTTCAAGTTTTGTTGCAGGACATAAAATGCATTTGCAAAGACCCCCAGTTGTGATTTTTTTTGTTTTTACGAGTCTTTAAAAAGGCGGTTGCTAACAAGTAGCTAAGTGAGACTACACTGGTTGTCAGAGACATTAAACGACAGCTCTCTCGTTTGTCCACCTTACAGCTTCTAATCATGTTTTTCAGAGCTGTAACAAACTCTTGTAGATTGTGGAGGTTAATAGGCTAATAAAGGTTAATAAACATTTTTTGGTTACAGTTTTGCTAGCTTGTTAAACCACTGGCTAGCTTGTCGGAGAGCATCTGAAGCTAACGGTAGTGACGTTCAAGTCATGCTAACGTGGTGTAGTTATCTATAGAATAACTTTAGCTTCTTACTTAAAAAGTGGGGTTCATTTGTGAAGATTATCCTGCTGAACAAAACACATCAGCATAGGAAACGTGTGTTTGCCACAGAGCTTATTTTCTACCATAATTCAAAATCCAATGCAAAAGTTCCAGAGGTGAATTCTTAATAAACCCAGTGGCGATGCTAACTTCCCGGGTCGGCTGACAAAAATATGTCATTTAGTTTGCTCTCTATTCGCTACAATTGCTTGTTGGTCGTGCAAACGCAGATGTGCACCCTTCAGATGGTGAAAGCCTGATTCAGTGGTGGATAATCCTCCAGAAAGGTTGTGATCCCAGCATTGCCAACAACCGCCCACACTGCAGAGCATCTCAAATAAAGGGAGATAGACTTATCAAAAAGAGAGTCAACAAAGATATAATACATGTCAATATCAGTGAAGTGTGTCAGAGATGGAGATAAAATGTTGCCAACAGTTTCGCCTTCTGGTGACTGAAGCCAAAGACTCACAGCTGCAGTGAATTCAAGTTCATGTTTGTGTCACCGGCTTTAACCTCAAGTTGCAGTGTGTCATCTGAAAGGGCTTCACAGGCACACGAGTTTGCAACGAAAACAGGACGGTCATTCACGCAGAACTGCTGTGATATAATAGCATGGTGATCCAAATTATGGGGATCACTGAAATGAATGAGTAGTGAAGAGGGGCCTAGGAAGGAGAGCAGAGAGCTGCAGGAGGAAGGTCGCGTTTTCAAATTCTTTTCCAGTCAACTACCCCAGCTTTATTAATGTCCAACGGTTACAGTTTATGCGAGATTCTCCTCTTGCCTCTTAATTATTGGTTAAACTTTCAAAGCTGGAGAATGTTCAGATGATTTTATAGCATGAATTTTCAACAGTTTTGGGAATTTTAGATGGTTGTTATAGCCCTATAATTAGCTAAATTGCTCCCATATTGGGGTTTACCTTGCAATTTTTTACTGATAGCTCAGCAATACAAAGAAAGAAAGAACTTAATCCTGATGCATACTTTACCTTATGCAAAAACATAAGCAAAAAATTACCCTTTTCAAATATTTGGTGCAACTGCATTGAGTGCTACATGCTAAAGTTTAAAAGTTGAATCAACTTGAGTGTGTTTGATGCTACACTCCCTGTAGTTCTTGGTAAAAGGATTCTCGTTATATCTGTGTGTGAAGGTGTGTGTTCAGAGGTTTTCTTCACATTCTCTTTGTCTATCTCCCCTCTCTTTTTGCACTCCTGTCTGTTTTGCAGAAGGTAAGCTCAGATTCCCTCCTCTATAATCATTGTCTTTC
>CAFUXE010000200.1:316641-335214 GCA_903364295.1 Serranus cabrilla
CTCATCGCTGTTATACGGTTTTAACAGGTAATGCACGCCGCTAGTGTCGCAGCTAGCCACCGAGTTTTCTATTTAAAGCTGTAATGTGCTGCTCTTAAACGGGAAATAGCTTGTAGCTGCATTGTTGCAGCCTTTTGATAACTGTATCATGTTGCATCCAATAAAATAGTGAATGATTGTGGAGTAAAAAAAAAAGGCACTTTGTTTTAATTTCACACCCCTACTGTGAGATTTAGACTCATTAACATGCATTTTTAATTGCTACCTTAATGCATTTTCCTTTGCAGGATGGAGGCTTGCATGTATTAGCCGTGAAAATCGGATGTTTGATTTGTATGCACATTTTTTTAAAAATGCACATGGAAGTCGATATCGCGTATGGATTTGCATAGTTTTCCGCCACCTCAGGCGGAGTGGGCTGTGTAGAAAAGCATGTAGGTCAACGGTACTGTTGCTATGAGGAGAGGAGTGACGTGGCTCCTGCTGCCCACAGAGGTATCCTACAATACATCTGCTCTGATACACATTAGGCTGGCTTTATGGCTCTCCCCGACGTCCTTTGTTGATAATGCTGCATACCATCAGACACTGGAGCGGATTGTGCGTGCTCCCACTGCACCTAAACACCTCTTCTATGCAGGGCAGACATAAATCTGTGCAGCGCTGCTGGCACTGTTCTAGTAATAATCTGATTATTATGCTAAATCTGGATGGTGTGTGTGCCTCAGTATTTGAACTCCATGGCGTGCACAGACAGACGCACCACATGACCTAACCCCCACAGGCAGTGGTGTCCTCACAGAGGTCCTGGAGTGCATTGCCTGATGTGGGTCATGCGTTGTGGGTTAACCTTTTGAAATCCTCCCTCCGCTGCCCAACAGCATCTGGTTGCTCTGTATCACATTAGTATGGGCAGTCAGGGGTCTCGTGATGGGGGTGGGGACCGGAATGGGTAATGAGCTTTCATTGGCTGCAGGGGCCAGGCAGCCTGGGTCGATGAAACCATGCAGGGGCTGCAGTCTTGAGTTCAGACCCCCACAGCACAGATTAGAGCACGCTGCTCACTAAGTGACTGACTGACGGAAGATTGAATCCTGCATTTGACCTTCCAAGAAGACTCCCATGAAATATTTATGAGTTCACACTTGATAGTGTGTAAGGCAGAGTTATGTTCATCTTGGGCCGCAGCTCAGCCCACTAGCATCTGTGCTGATATTAAACAATAAATTCCACTCCAGAGATGCACGTAGGCTGATAAGCAGTGCTTTTCTCCTGCAGAAAAGGCAGACTAGTAAACAAACCACACATGAGACTTGTGGTTATTGTCAAGCCTGTTGAGTAGCAGAGCCACAGGTCTGCGTTACATATATCCACATAAGAGTCTAGCTGGTGTAAGGGCTGTAGTAATCCACCCTCCAGGGAAAAACCAAACATCATTTATCATATCCTGACTCTAAAGAGAGGCAGCCTATGGACCAGTGAGCAGCGCAGAGGCAGCCCATGTCCTCATCCATCTTGTGTCAAAGCTCTCATTTGAGCCGGGCCGCAGATAAATCATACTCGAGGCAGCCGAAGCCCTAAAGCAGTTAATTCGAGCCCCCTGTGGAAAATGCCCGCTCAGATGGGTATCACAGCTGCAGCTGAAGCAGCCGCACCCTTGTCCTCGCAGGACAGTCGACCCTCGTGTGTGTGTGTGTGTGTGTGTGCTTTGTGTTCAACAAATGCCTTCACACACACTGCTTCTACAAGGTTTGCAATCAGTGCTGAAAATATTAGTTTTATTAATTGACGAGTCGATCGTTGGAAGATTCATTTTGTCAGTAAAAGTTGTTTGTCAAGCAAAATGACATAAATATGCTAGTTTCAGCTCTTGAGATGTGTGTACCGGTTTTGTTGGTTTTATGATTTTGAATTGGGCTTCAATTAATAATTATTTTCATTACCAGTAATCAACACACAAGTGGTTGATTACTAGAAAACTAGAAAACAAAATACCCATCACAATGTCTATAAAACGTCCTTGGGGACAATGTGTCAGTCAATAAATGTCTTGTTTTGTCTATTCAAGAGTAAAAAATCTGTTTTAGAATATAAAAAATAATTATTAAAGGATAGAGAAGGAGCAGATTCTCACTTTAAATCACCACTTATCACCAAATGTTCTGTAATTTCTCTTAAAACTGACAAATTATCAATTGATTGCCAAATAATTTTCTTTTAATAATCAACTTATCATTGCAGCTTTAATTGTAAATAGGATTTTCTTTGTGTTTTGGACTGTTTGAAATCATTATCTTGGGCTTTGAAAGATTTTGATGGTTATCATGATGGTTATCTTTTACAATCTTCTGACATTTTACAAATTAAATTATTAATCGACTTGAATATAATTATTTTAACAGTCTCCAACAAATAGAGCTGAAACAATAAGTCAGTCAATAGGAAATAAATTGGAATATATTTGGATAATTGATTCATTGTTTGAGTTATTTTTCAAGGAAAAACTGGCAGCTTTTTTCTTGTTTTACTGTACGTTAAATCTTTATCTGTCAAGCTGTTATTCAGATAAAAACAGAAATGATTGGCAGAAAAATCAATAACGTAGAAGCTTAATATGTGATAAAATAAAATAAAGAATAGCATGTTTTTAAACCCGTCCTCCTCTGAAAGGAGGCTTGGAGGCTGCGGCCCCAGCAGCATGTCACCTTTCCAGCACAGGAGATGAGTATCTTCCTGCAAAGCCCACTCAGCATCTCCCTCAGATCTATCCACGGGTGGGGTGGGAGTGCTGTAACCTTGGAAAAACAAGCCGCCCACAGGAATGACTGTGTCATCATTGCCGTCATCCAATCTGGACCACACACACGTGTGGAGAGTAGGAGTGGGGTGCCAGATCAGAGCTGGCCTGACTGGAGGAGGATGCAGCGCTGGCCTGTGGGGACCAGATGGCCCTCCAGCTCCTGCAGAGGACCCAGGAGCGTGAGACTCCCACGACAGCACTGTGTGAGTGTGTGCAGGCATTCATAAAGGTACGTATGTGTACCCTGGGCTTCATGTGTGGCTTGGATAACATGAATCAAGCCAGTTATAAAAGGTTTTGTTTTCAATTGTTACAGACATGGGAGGTCCATAACCCTTTCCTGGCCTGTTAGTTCCCATCTTATGTGTCTATTTCAAACATTAAAAGACAAAAAAGTACCAAGAAAAAACAATAGATATGCTAAGTGATCAAATAAAGAGGTAAAAATGATAATATGAATGAGAAAGGCCAGAGTAACATGTTAACATTACACTAACCTGCACATTTTAGGTTGTATTGTGCAGAAGTGTTTCTAAATCTCCCCCAACTTCCTCTGCAGAAAATGTAACTTCTGATTGATGCTTTTCTTGTCATGATCCCAGCTTTTATGAGAGGCACCTGCAGGACCTCTTGGTTTTTATAGACCTTGATGCTTGATCTTCATAATCAGCTACAAAATGCTTTGTAAGGAGCAAAATAAAGAAATAGTCTCAAATATAGGCCCTTTTCACAGGTGTACATATTGAAAATTGTGCTTCATTTTCAGGGCCCGCTCTATTGTGCATGCAGCCTTATAGAGACACTAAAATATAACACCTGTACTTATCTTGCTAAGTTAAAAATCCTCTTTATAGTTTAATATATATGTAGTATAATAGTTTTGCAGATATATACAAACCTTATAAGTATCAAATAGCATTGGACACATCACAGTCCCCAGCTGTTTCTGTGATTGTAACAATATGATTTTTTAATGGTTTTTTGTCTCATTATCATCTTAGTTGAAGATGCAAAATCAGAGCAAATAGCCAACATTTTATTTCCAAATTCCCAAATCGTTGCCTACTA
This sequence comes from Serranus cabrilla, assembly GCA_903364295.1. Taxonomy (NCBI): domain Eukaryota; kingdom Metazoa; phylum Chordata; class Actinopteri; order Perciformes; family Serranidae; genus Serranus; species Serranus cabrilla. Next base: position 320,510 of record CAFUXE010000200.1, read on the forward strand.
ACAATGACACCCAAAAACAGTTGTGCATTCATGTGCTCCTTGGATGATCCAATTTCCTGAGAATGTTCTTGATCTTTAAATCGTAATGTGGAAACACTACAAAGATACTTTTTTATCATAGTATTTAAACATCAAGTTGATTCCCAAAACCACAAAAATATTTTGTTGCTTTAGTTGTTGTGAGGGTTAATGCTCATAAATAACTTGTCTAACTAATGTAGGTTCATGGTTATAACCCAAAACCAAAAATTGATCAGTCAGGAAATGTTTCCTCCAATCATTCCAACTTTAAGGCCAGTCCCATCCGCCATGTTTCCGCATTATATGACATTAACTCGGAAAGATGTGTATCAAGATTTTCACAGACTTTCTGTTGTTCGGACTGGGTGTTTGCCTGTATTTTTATGATTATTCCGACACATGAATGCAGGGTATGCCCACAGTATTGGCTTTCAAAGGGAAATACAATCTCTATAGGGTCCTCTGCATTCAGATTCACCTTTTATTACCAGTAGATAATGTGATATAATCAGGTTTCCTTCTCACAGCCCATAGACTTTGGAATGCATCATTTTTCATATGATACCTCCATCATGTCATGAACTCTAAGAGCTTCATCTAGCGATTTGATCTACATCTTCGCTCTCAGGTATTTGGTATCGCAGCACAGAAGTATCGAAACCTAACAATGAGGAAGTTATTCCTCAATGTTCCACACAGACTTGTACTTATTTAAGTGAGACCCTGAAGAGAAAGACCAGTTGAAATGGGGACGCACATCTTTTGTCAACTTGTCTTTCATCACTCCAGAGTGTGTGCGTGCTTCAGTGTCAAATTACGGCCCTCGCAGCAGCCTGCACCATGAAATCTTCTGTCAGGCTATTCTGTGAACTGATACCCTTCATCATATTGCTCTGGGACTCACTTGACACAGTTTGTCAGAGTGGTGATGGTCTTATTCTATACACTTACTGAAGTGTGAGTGAGTCTGCCCCCATTCAAGCCCAGAGTTCCTGCAGAGTTTCTTCTAAGACTTATGTTCCCTTTTGGATTTGACAGTCAAATATCTGAATGAACAGGATTTAAATCCATCTAAGCAGCAGTTTGACACAGAAAGTCCCAGACTTTGGTTTAGAATAAAAATCAATCAACACTAAACATCTTTCTGTTACTTTTCTGTTTGTTTTTTCTCTTCCACAAACTCCATTTGTGCATCCAAGAGCATTGGAACTGTTTTTTTGTCTCTACAGTGAGAATGCTACCTTTTCTTAATCAATAACACAGCAGAGTGATGTAGAAAAAAGGTTAATTTTATTATTAGAGCAGAAAAATGAGCGTTAAAACCATTTTTAAACCATTCCTTGGTTTCCAAAACAGTACAAATTACGTTATGTTTCAGTCAGATGTACATCACTTACAGTAAAAGAAGGAAAGAAGAGTTCACTGAAAACATTATTTACATTTTTACACTTAAATTAAGTTACTCTGTTCCATGTTTCACCAGCTTCAGCCACTCATACAGCAGTCAAGATACAATAATGGGCGCACAATTCGAAGTAGAAGCTGAACTAAAATGTGGAAAACCACTGAATCAGGGAACAATATTGATTGTAGATACACCTAAGGTTAGTGCTTTCTATGTCATTGTCTGCAGAGAGTCTTATTTATACTTCCTTTTAAGTGACACATTATTAGAGGCACCTGCTATTCATATGGATGGATTTATCTTAATAGGGACAATACATCCAACTGATACTGACAAAAGGTAAACATGAGTGCATGACTAAGGGGTTTTTCAGCATAATACATATAAAAAATATATTTTGTACAACACTATACCCATTACTTCTTTTTTTTCCTTCAGTGCTTTTCTGGAAACACTTTTAATCTGGCAGGAACAGGAGCAAATCATGACACTGTATGTGAATAATGGCACAGGAAGCAGAGCTCTGATGACGCAAATGGCCACTCAGAGATGGCGATGATGACGTGTGTTAAACAACAAAAGTAAGAAAATTATGAGGTAGATGGCTGATGGCGAGTGAGTGCAACAGAGAGACTTATTGTTATTTTTTTCCTTCCTAAATCTTAATGTAGTAGGACGCCACAGGAATGAGTTCTTAAACACGGAAGTAAGTTAGCATGTTAGCGCCCTGGGGTCTAACCGCTCAAACTCAATGAGGATTTTGAATGGGTTTTTAGTTAGATGCCTGAAATAAGGTCCGTGGCTGACAAAAGCTCAAGAGATGTTTGTATTTTGTTGTATGACATAAAACACGCTTAATACCTCCACTTGTGAATTTCTACGTGTCCTTAAAAAGTTGCTAACAAGTGGCTAAATGGGTCTACAGCGGCTGTTGGGGACATCTCTCTCACTAGTCGGCCTTACAGCCTCTAGTCTTGTTTTTCAGAGCTCTTGCAAACTATTGTAGATTAAGTAATAAGTAATAAACAATTTATTAGGCTATGGATTCACTAGCTTGTCAAAACGGCCCGTTAGCTTGTCGGGGAGCGTCTGAAGCTAACAGTAGTGACGAAGAAGTCATGCTAACATGGAGAAGTTAGCTTTAGCGTAAGGTTAGCTTGTTTTGTTGGCTGCATTAATGCTTCAAACGTGATAAAAAAAGATTATCCTGCTGAACAAAACGTATCAGCATGACAAACGTGTGTTTGCCACAAAGCTTATTTTCTGCCATTATCCAAAATCCAATGCAAAAATCTCAATAGACCCCATGGTGATGCTAACTTCCTGGTTGGCTTCCAAAAATACGTCATTTCGTTTGCTCTCCATAGGCTAGATTTAATACTATGAGGAGAGCGGTGGTCACATGTAGCTGACGCCCAAATCCTGTTAGTGTATTCTTCATTTTCAAAGGTTTTCTTTAATTGTGAGAACTGTGTTATAATGCAGAGGGTGCAAATGAATAAAAATAGCAACTGCAGCATCAGGAGATCCAGCTGACATACTGTCTAGAGAAGATTTTGTTCCCTGTGGACAGCAGACTAACAGTTGTGGCTAATTTAAAAGCTCTACATGGAACAGAGGAGGTATGATTCATATTTGTAGGACATCAGTCTTAAGGTTAGTTTTTTTTTTTTTGTCTTTTTTTTACACTGTACAACCAAATACACTTATCAAATGTTTTAAGCCTTGGAGTATTTACATTTTCACATTTATAAATATTGTGCATTAGTTAGTAATTGCAATCCTGAGATGCCTATCACCATCTCATCTATTAAGAGTCTATGCTCATTTTCCCACAACAGGGTTCATGATGGCTTCATTGAGATTTTAAAAAAGAAATTAGTAGTTCAACCCTTCAACAGCTCTTTTCATGTTTCTTTTCTAAAAAAAAAAAAGGACCAGACAAAAATCATCCCTAATTGAGGATGATCAAGGGCAGACAGAAATCCCATTTCTATGGGAGACATCTTGGATCCCTTAGCAGAGAAGAAGTCCACTTTAAAGCACTTTTTTTTTTTTAAAAAAAAGAAAGAAATAGCACAAGGGATGAGGGGGAACTGCAGAAGTCAAGGCAGGGTGTTTGTTTCGTGGTGGTTGAAGTTTCTAAGCTGGGTTAGTTCTGCTTGTTGCCGTACATGAGAGGAATGATGTAGACAGAGATGTCGTCTCCAGAGCCTAATCTGTCTTTGGATATCCTCCAGCCTCGGTCCTTCAGCACCCCTCGAGCTTTCATTACGAGGTCCTGAGCTGCCATTGTGTACCTGACATAACAAAAGTGATAAATGATTAAGGCGTAGTCATAGCACGGTGATATACGGTGAGATAAATGGTCAGATGTGACAATAATCACGCATAGTTTTGGGCAATCTGCCTGCAGACAGAAAATATTATGGTGAACTTTGGAAACTATGCACATAAGAGAAGAGAGCCACATAACAACCTCTCAAGCTTTTCCTTGACATCAGAGACGTGACTTATCTAAATGTTAGGAAATTTGCATAATTACAACAAGATAACAGCGTAAAATAAGAGCGGGGTGAGAGGAAGTTCAGCCCTGATGAGCGAACGTGCCTGTGCTGGTCGTCGGGGTCGCAGTTCGCCAGGAAACAGGTGACTGATTCAGCTACTTCCTGGTTAGAGAGGACGTCCCACAGACCGTCGGTTCCCAGCACAAGGACGTCATCGGCTCCGTGTTCGCTCTGCGCCAGCGGGTAAACTTTGACCTGGAGAAAAAAAAGAAGAGGCAAGGGTTGAGAGATGGATGGTTTCTAGGAATCACTTGAACCTGTTGCATGAATTTCCTACGAAGATGTCATAAAAATGACTGTATGGAAGGAAAAATAGTTAGAGGACGGTTATGTGTCCAGGTCGATTGGTTGATTTGCGTCTTTGTTTGCTTGTCTGATAGATAACAGAAAAGTTACAAGCCCAATTTATATGTAACTTGGTTTAAGTGTGTAGCATGAGCCAAGAAAGAACCTTGAATCGTGGTTGATACACAACTCATTCATTATTAATACAATGTAATACAATGGAGCTGAACTTTATTTTATTTGTGGTGCTCAAAGTCTACTATATACTCATCTTTATGGTGTATTGTTTTGCAGTTAGTATAAGAGAAATCAACTTACATCAAACTTCAATCAAACCGACTTCAAACCTTATAGACATTATTAAAATGTCTGTTTTCTGAGCCTTTCCTGTTGCTGTTTACAACCACCAGCAACTGATTTTACTTTTGTGTGGAATGTTATTAATTACACTCTAAATAATGAAAAACTACTTAGAATTATTACAGAATGAGGACAAAGGTTATAATTACAGGCTTAGCAGGTAAAGCTCAGCATCTTAGTTTAATTAATTAAGGGTGGAATGTCAGTTTTCCATGACATGTGTAAGTTTTAGACAGGTTGATTTATTGCCATGTGATGACCAAAACATGTGGAGTCGTCATATTTCAGTCTGGGGCCAAAGTAGTGGTCAGAACAACAGTATACCCTGCAGTCACGCTGCTAGCATGACTAAAACACCAACAGCAATATCCATCACTTTTCCTATTATTCCGGATATTCTGCAGACTTCCCTGTCACTGTGTTGCATTCGGCATTATTTCTTTGGTAGAAAGAAGTTTATGTGAAAACAGTGGATTTTTCCGAGCAACAAGGATGCCATTTTTAGAAACACAACTAAATATCTTTTTTTTGTTATTGAGGTAGGCGCCACAAACAGTACAGATACCTAAAAATGGTTCATCTATATATTATTTTTCTGTTCTGTTCTCAGTCTTTCAGCAGATATGTTACTGTGGCAACTTTTGTGTGCAGCATTCTTTCTAATATACTATGCCTGAGCAAAAGCATACTCTTAAATAGCAGGCAGGATAATGCCCACTGGCCTTGGCCTTGAGGGAAAAAAAACTGTCTTAGTTTAGTTGCTTCATGTAATTCCTCGGCTATCGTGGGGGAGTTGCCTTTTCTCAGCAGACGCACCGTCTTACTGCAGAGGATACAGCGCTGAAAGAGCACAGCATGACCACAGCGTCTGTGAAAGTGTTTGTAAAGGAATCAGAGTGACCTCCGTGTGGATCATGAGCCTCAATGTTGTGGTGAACCTCGTGATACAAGTCAGGCTTTGTGAGAGAGAAAAGGGCCGCAGCGGTTCCTAGAATCGATTCCAAAATAGAGATTTCAACAGCAATAAATTTTCTCTCGAGGAGGGGTGATGACACAATCGTTTGATATCCGACCCGACGCCCATATTTGATCTCATGATGATCTGATGACTTGTGTCAAGGTCGGCTTTTTTTATTCCTGGGACTTTCCTTTATAACTTCTCTCACTCTCCCACACAGTTCTTCATATAACCATTTCCTTCATGTAACATCCATCAGGACCTGTCGTGTTTGACATCCTTTACATTTGCTAATTATGTGTTTGCACTATCTGAAACAATAATGACTTCAAGAATATTATCTCTAAAAGAAATGTAACATCAAAAAGCAGGCTGAACTATAACTGAACTCAAAGGGCAATGAATTAAAGATCAAGAGAATTCACGGGCTTCGTGACTACTGCAATCATGTGCGGGAGACGCTGGGAAGGAAAGGAGTCATTTGAGAGCGACGGCTGGTGGGGAATGTTAATGTGCACGTTGACCACGTAGTTCACAGTGTGGACTGTTAATGGCCAGAGGCATTTTACATCGTTACCTCTGCTCTCGCGTTTTATCAGCAGGCCGAGGTAATGAGGGGATATAAAAGGGAAGACAAACTCTGCTGTTTACGATGTGAATCACACTCACATTATTTTAGTTTTGTGTTTTGTCATGAGCTCAAATGTCAGTGGTGTGCTGTGTGTGGTTGCAGAAATGCTTGTAACGAATATAAAAATGATAAATGTGAGGTTCTGCCCTCAAGATCGTCCTTACTTTACTTCAAAAGAAAACTTCAGTTTTTGCTCTTTCAAACAGGATCAAAGAGTAAGGAGCCATTTTTAAAAAATGTCTTTAACCAAATGCATCACAAAACATGCAATGTGTTCTTCCTTTATAAAACTTTTTTTTTTAGGTGAGTAATGGTATCTTGTCTTGAAGATAGATAGGGTTCAATTAAAATAGTGAAAATGTCGGAAATCTCGACTTAAAGTAACAGTTTGAGACTCATTGTCAAACTGTTAGTAGTAACACTTGTAGTTATGTTTAAAGGACAATGTGAATGAGTAATTTCTCTTTGTCTCAAACATAAGCTGTATAAAAGAAGTTGACACCATTTATTTGTGGACTACTGTTCTGAAGCCTCAAGTTCGTCATTTTAGCCGTCGCCATCTTGTTTTATTTTCTAGCCAGAAGTGAAAATATTTGGATGAGAGCAACCTGACTCAATAACAAGTTTACAGATATTTGAATGTGCATACACATTGCTACAACTTTATCCTGCACGACAGGTTGCAATGGTAGCAACTTATCAACCAAAAGGTAGCAGAACCCTCACACATACCCCTCTTTATCGTCTTTTTTAACTCTAAATTGGACCATAAGTTTCAAAAGTACAGCATGTCCTAATGAGGAAGACCTAATACTAGCAATTGAGACCAAAAAGTTATGAGGAAAATGTTTACTGAGGTATTAAATCAAGTAAGAAGTATTGTCAGTTTCTCATAGACTTCTATACAATCTAACTTCTTTTAAACTTTTCAGACCTGGAGGTTAAATCTTCTTCCTTTATCTTTTGGTTTGTACACACAGTGAAAGAAGACATATCAAAGGACACAATTCAAAATGTGTGTAAATGTACCTCTGGGCAGCAGGACAGGAAAGGCTTAATGTAGATGTTGGAGTCGTGTACTTTCAGATTGTGGTCCCCGAGACCTCTGGTGACCCCGATGGTCGCCAACACACGAGCCTGCAAGAGATCAGAGGCGTGTGAAGTGCAAATTTCTATTTGGGTCAAACAAAGCAACAATCAAATCTTTAGGGATATTTTGAGTTTATTAGAACTCTGGTTTTATGTTTGATGGTTATCATGTGTGTCACACTCTCCGGTGATTTTATGGGATGCAGGGCCACGGCCTCGTCTCTGTAATGAATTCAGACGGGACAAGAAACACGCAGAAAAGAGACAAGCTAGCAACTTTAGCCAAATTATTATTAAATCATTATATTTTGAGGTTAACCTGGAAGTAAGTGCACTATCACACTGAAATACAAATGTTTCAGCTCCCTCAGAGAATAGAGTTGTGGGAACATAAGTAGTTGAAGAACATTTTGACAAACTTGCAGGTGTTCTTGAACACATCATCAGACCTGCTAGTGTTTCGAGGTGTCTGGAATATATTTGTGTAACTGTGAAGTCCTGGGTTGAAGACTTTAAAGTAGTATATGGCTCCAGTGAACCGTCTGTGAGTCTACTGCACTCACGCCTGATAATTGTAAAGAATAACCTGCATGACACATCCCAGGTGGCATTACGCCGACATACAGGCGACTCTCAGTGGGAATCTTTATCTGGATGGATGAGCAGAATTTAGGCAAACAAACACAACCTCATTGTCAGCATCTTCCAGTTTTGCGAGTGCCTAACGATCGTTCCCCGGGCCCCAGAAGCCATCAAACTCATTTGTACGCTGTGCGAAACTCCGTTTGATTCCTACTGTCTGCACAGGTCGCCGCCACCGCCTCTAAAAATGGCTGCTGGCAGAGGACTGGGGAACTGGGCTAATTGAATCTACTGTAGCTCTTATGAGGCAGGGCGGCACATAAGGCCGGGGAGAGGAGTGCAAGGGCAAGTGAGGGCCTGGTAGGAATGGGTCTGGATCAGTATGCAGCGCGGAGAAGGAGACAGAGAGGTGGAGAGAAGAGAGAGCGTTTCAAAGTGGTGGCAAAGCTCCTCCGGCGGAGAAGGGGAAACATCCTGGGATTAATTGTTGAGCGTTGGGGCCCAGCAGGCTGCGCGCCGGGCTTTGAAGTGCTCTGGCGTTCCTCTCCCTCGCACAAAGCCCCCTCACTCTATCTAGCCATCCATCTCCGCGCCTCACTTCAAAGGGAGAGGACGCGACGTGGGCACGGCCAACTGTGCAGGGGTAAAACCCCAATGTGGTTGCAGGCGGAGAGCACCGTGGGGTGACATCTGCCCCAGTCATCAGTCAGACATAAATCTACTGTCTGCCTGTATTAAATAGAAAACCGGAGAAGGCCACGGTGAGAACATATTCAGATCTATCATGTTCCCTCTCTGACCTTTTCAATGCAACAAGGACAAGATGCTGCACACCGCCACATGTGCAGCACCGCGGAGGGAAATGTCATGAACACTGAGCCGGGCTTGACCTTTTCTTTTGTGTCGAAACACTAAAAAGAAATCTCAGTGTTTTAGCGGCGTTATAGTCCAATTAACATATGTCACTTCTGGACACGTTTCATCTTCCTTTCATCACATCGCTAATGGAATCTCGCCTTTGACTTCTAGCTGCTTGGTTTTTACCTGCGGAGGGACATAAAAGTGCATTAAAGCAGAGATATTTTCTGTGCTATAGGTAGGTGAAGGATGTGATTCGTTGTGAAAAAGAGGCCAGGAATGCTTTCCACTGGCTGGCTCCTCCACACAGTGACAGGGGGAGTGGGGGGGGGCTGACTAATGGTGCCCTGGTGAGCTTTGATTACAGGCGAGGCGCACAAGGCCGTGGGAGTAACTCTGTCAGCAAGCGGCCGTCGAGCACTTCTTACCTTCTTCCCTTCGCCGTAGATCAGGGGAAACTTTAGGTCATCGTCCTCGATGGTTTTATACGCCCTGCACAGAGGAGAGAGGACACTTTAATGGGTTTTTGGTTTATGGCAGGCAGCGCACACGTGCCCTGGAGATGCATCGCCCCCGCGCCCCCCGCAGGCCCTGCTGCCGAGCCGGCTGGCACAGACAGAAAGAGTATGCTAGGAGGGGAAAGAGAGACAGTGAGGGAAGAAAAAAATCCACCCAGACATCACAGAGAACGACACAGTGTCTTAGCATATTTCTCTTTTTTTTTTCCCTTTTTAAATCATCTTGTAAAAGTCTCCATAGAGACGTCTATGGATTTCTGAGGCGCTCTTTGTTTACGGCTGGTTTTCCATGACTGTCTGCTGCAGCCGTGTGTGTGTGTACGTGCATGTATGTATGTATCTTGATGTAAAGCAGCTGAATGATGCAAGAGTATCCACATTTACATTCCCCGGCTCTCAGAGCAGTGTTTAAACTTCCCCAACTGATGAATAATTTACCGTCTTCAGACTGGGACCAGACAGAGCTGCAGTACAAGGAAACAGACTATAATACTGTATGTATCCATGCCATGTTTAAAGATTTCACCTCTATGCTGAAACTGGACGTATAGAAACCTTGCACTCTGCAGCTCGTATACAGTTCTGCCTCAGAGGAACAGCTGTGTCACTATACGGTACCAGAAACATTACAAATTGGAGCCAATTTTCCAGGAGGGTTGCCAGGACAAAGTTTTCCATTCGCAATTCACACCAGGTGCTACAAATGCAAAAATCTGGCGTCCTCACCTGGATCGAATAACAGGTTATTATTTATTTCAGCCTTTAGACGAGACAATAAAGAAGGAAATGCTCTTTAAAATCTTTTGCATTGAATTTATAATCAATTTAATGTTAAAAAATATAGAAAATTACAGTCTGAAAAGCCAATCTAAAGCGTTATTTTCACATATCATGTGACCCACACACCTTATCCAATGTATTTCAGCTGCTGTGAAGCAGATTAGCAGGGACCGGGATGGTTTTTACATTACTGCTGGTTCCACTCAGAGCGACCATATGTTTCCACCTTAGGCGAGCGCTATACTGCTGCACTCAGCACTTTTTTAACAGTGTGCAGAGCGAGGACTATCACAGCGAACGCAGCCCACAAACACAGAAATACTGTCTGCAGCTCGAGACTCTTCAGAGCGGCGAGCTGTAACAACGTAGAAGAGTCTCGGCGCTAATGTTTGCAATATTCATGGTGTGGAAAAACCTCTAAAACAGCAGTTTGATGATGTAAAACCTAAACTGAGCGTTAAAAGAGGCACTAATTGAACCGGGGCAGGTCTCATTACTCCTTGCATATCCCTCCAAACTTCTTTCATTTAAGCTTTTCACCTTCAAGAAGTGTTAGTCTCCAAAAAATACCGCTACACAGAGACACTTTATGTCATTATTTCAAAGATGTCTTGGATGAAATCCCCAGAGCCTGCTGTCGGGGACAGTCTCCCTCTCGAGACTTGTGTTTACAGCGAATCCATCCTGTCAGACTGGAGATAACGAGTGTGTGACAGAAAGAGGGAGATACACATTAATCCTGTTATGATACCTGCATCCCTCTCTGGGACACTGGGTCCAAAAAACAGCAAGGAGAGTTGCTCAAGTGCCGCACTGTTTGACCACAACACTGAGCGCTTTCACATTCAGGGGCTGTTCGGTGGCCTGATACGTTGCAGAGTGTGACCGACTGAGAGAGAGCGAGTGGGGGGAGGGGAGGAGAGAGCGATGCAGGGAGGGAGGGGGCTGTATCATCCTCTCTGCACGTGACTGGAGACGGGCAGGAGAGGAATGATGTCACCTCCGCTCGGTGCAAAGAGGGGTGACAGAGAAACATTAGCAGGGTGTGCTCAGCATCCCGAATCTGCACGAGCACCGTTCTGTACATCTCCACAGACACACGCGCGCTGAGGTGACATTGTGGCGGGCCTGTGTCAGCACCGGATGAGTCAGACAAATTGGCGCAATTGACAGTTGGGTTGGGATAAACTTTTTGGCCAACCTTGATGGGGCTCTTCGTAGATTGAGTGGTGCTTTCAGGAGCAAAGCAAGGCCAGCGTTAATGGCAGTGACCCAACGACTTTCCAAATGTAAGCTATGAGCATCAGTCATATCGGTGTGCGGGCTTAATGGAAAAAGAAAGGGAGGAGCAGCAGAGGGAGTGAAAGTGTATGACAGTGATGAAGGTGTGTGTTAGTGTCCCTCCTTGCACATTCATTGTGTATAGGATCAGGGAGAGAACAGACGCCCCAGTGGGCGTGGGCACTAAAAAGAGACAGCTTGAAGCGTCGTTCCTTGTCATTTATCATTGCCCTCCTATGTGGCCTACACCATCTTTTTTCATTTTCTTTACAACCTTTTCCGCTTCTTCTATCTGTGCAGCTTGCATTTCTCTCCATCGTTGGAGCAATCTCCTTCTCATTTGTTCTTATTTTCCCTTTCTCCAGCCACCCACCCTCTTCCCCACCTTCCCTCTGCCTGGCCTGCCGGCTGGCTTGCTGGCTGTGTTGCTGCGGTGTTTGGATCACGTCTAACACGGCCGACCGCTCGACATCCATCACTCTGGGACGTCTCGCAAACAAAACCGCCCGCCATCCTGGACGACGACCACCATTACAGCTCGCAGCGCCGAAGCTTCCAACTGGCCGAGGGAGGGGGAGGCAGAGAGAGCGAGGGAGGAAGACGCGGAGAGAGAGGTGGGCTGCGGGACTGTATGCCTTCATTAGAGCGTGGCCTTGATCATGGATGCCTTTAAAGGGGATTGGATGCCAGCGTACACCCACACACACGCAGCATGTGGGCACGCTGGCTGCACACACTGACAGGAGAGTGTACATGTGCAGACAGAGAGCTGCAGAAAAAAAAATATCCTCTGTACCTATAGAGTGTCTGAACTGCACCTATATGAGATGACACAGTTATGTCACGCCCACACACATCAGAGCAATCACGCCGGCTGACAGGGCGCTCATTTAGGGCCCAGACTCAGTCCGGGTGAAACGAGCAGAACTGGGTTATGGGTAGAACCTGATTAAAAATACATCACAGGCCGTCTGCGCTGCTGAGACAGTAAGCAGGGAGACGACAGGAGGAGAGGACTGGGCCCAATAAGGAACACAGCAACTGACTGACCTACATCTGCTGAACCGAGCGGCGCCACGAAACACAACTGCACGAAGGTGGTGTCATAAAACATCCTGTTCTTCCTCCTTAATCACCTGCACCGACCACTCATACGTCTATACTAATGCACATGCATAGCAAATGTCCAACATAATGAAAATACTTCCAAGAATGAAGGACTAAACCAGTGGTACTACACACATAAGTACAGGATCTCAAGTACAGCATTTAAAGGAATACTTCACCTTTAAAGAGTTGTATAGCAGTAACTCACCCCGTGTTACCTTGAAAGTTTGAAGTACTTGTACTTTACTTGTGTATTTCCATTCAGTGCTACTTTATATTTCCAATTCACTGCACTTCGCTACCCAAGAAGGTCCACTTCATTGTTATATTATAACATGTCGGATTATTATTAATGGTTCAAAGGGTAAGCAGCATTTTAATGTTGAAGCTAGCTGATTTGAGCTGCTACATTAATATTGCTTATTAGGAACAATTCATCATATTTTACAGTCATTCAAGGTAAAGAAGCTACTTCCTGAATGTCCCCATAAAAATAATATTTCAATACAAAACTTCTTAACAACTAAATGTACTCCTTGATTACAGTTGAGGCTTTAAACATGGTTATTGTTCTTATTTGACACAAATCTATATGTACACATGGTTTAGGTTGTGAAAACAGTTAATTTAGGCAAAATTACCAACTCATTTTCATCCCAAACGCTGCTTTTTCTCAACCCTCAACATGTGATACAGACCCTCAAGGCATCCTTTGTGTCTGCTTTGAACATGACACAATTGAATGCATATTGGATTTTCAAAATAAACTTCTGAGTTTACAGGAAACGGTTAACTTTAGACAATAAAGCACTTGGATGAGGTTAGGAAAGAAGAACAGGGTCAGGCTTAAAAAACAACTAATTTCCCACTTCATAGGTTAAGGTCCAAATAACACTGACTCTTGGTTTAAAATGGGACGAACATGGTCTCCTGGGTCAAACTCTGAGATTTGTATTACCCACCTAACCAACTCTATTTATGTTGCATAATCAACTCTAAATATCTAATACTAATACCTGCAGAGTTTCAGGGTGCCTTGAGTTGACAAAGCGTCTTTATCTGACAAGTTGGAACTGAGATTGGACACAAACTACTTGGTTATGTTTAGTAAAAGACCATGTTTGGTAAACAATAGTACCTAAATAATCCAAAGTTTACATTTGGCTTCACACACGGTGCAAACAGTGGATTTCTGGGTCAAAGTCCCATGTTTGTTTGTTTGACCTTTCCATCCACCCTGACCTCCTCTTCATGCAGACTTTAGCAGATCAGACTGACTCACTAAAACTGTCAAAAAGTACCTCACAACTCTATCTAAATACTTGACTTGAGTGAATATCTTTTTTAACCACTATATCTCCCCTTTTATAAGTATTTTAACTTTTTTTTTTTACAGACCTTTTACGTTCTGGTTTAAGCTGCTAACCAGATGAGTTTGGTGTATTTGGCTTATATGTCCTGTGGGGCCTTTGAGTTAGATTATATTTCCTTTAACACATTCAGAAAAGGTTTGTATTTTTCCACGGCTCACATATTATTTTGCCAAAAGTCATTTATTCGCTTTCAACTCATATCAAAGTACTGATTTCTATATAAACCTTTGGCTGCTGAAAATGCTGCCAAAAAGCATTTAACCCAGCGTGACCTTCGTTACAGTGTGTGTGAATATGATTGTGCTACTTTAGGGTTAAAGTTCTTGGAAATTTCTCTAGTGAGAAGAAAAAAAAAGCTACAGTGTACACTTTGGAGCTGCACATGTAATCGTTCCCTCCCTCAGTGTTTGTCTCTTTGATTTCCTGGCCTGCTCCTTTCCTTTTTTTTTTCTCCTCTCCCTTTCACATTTCCATCTGTATCTCAGTCCCTATGTACTCTATCTTTTCTTTCTTCTCACACCATCTTCCTCAATCTCTTTGACCTTTTTTTTCTCCGCGGTAAGATAAAGAGCTGCCTTTGCTGTGCCCACAGATTCCTTCTCACCTTCCTCTCACACACAGAAGCAGAAATGTCAAGGCCACATCCTGGCCTCCTTCCGACAGCGAAGCTTTGAATGGATTTTTCTACACTGCTGCACACTCATTGGGGTGGAGATCGCTACTATTGGCTATTTTCATGAGGGGTAGATTATAGAAAAATCACTAGATAATGTCAAAAAGTAATGTTTCGGTTATATGAGGCTGGGAAGCAGAAATTATTTTGACGTGAATTTATCTCCGAGGGCTCATAAATGGATTAGATATGCAGGAAGTGTAAGGCTGTAAAAAAA